>VXAC01008839.1:1713707-1858486 GCA_013399225.1 Rhipidura dahli
TAAATATAGACTTCTTCTTTAGGGTAAAAAAAAAAAAAAAACCCTGCATAAAATCAGCTGTAACAATTGCATTTTAATAACTTTTACTGCTGGATCCAAGCTACAAAAGCACATATTGTAAAAATTACTTTTTTCCCTGACTGCACAATAAATACGTGATATTAATGTGTATGAAAAAAACCCCAGTTATTATTTTGACCTTGTTCCCTCTTTGCTGCTAATTATGATTAATTATTCTGAATGGTGATTCTCTTTGAGAAATAATGCACATACACAATGCAGCATGACACAGCCCTTTCACAAGATCAGTAGCTGTCTTATAATAGAGACTGCTGCAGCTTTGACTGTGCTTCCCACAGCTCACATTGTACAGGAGGAAACTACAAACTCTGGTCTGGGAATGATGTAATGGTAATAACACTTCTCCGAGATGTCACAAGCCAAAGATCTAAACAATTCCTTGATGCAAGGAAAGAATAATTTCATTATCAGTTCAAACATATTTCAGGATTTTCCTTGCCAAATGGATTTTTAATGTAACCCTCTATCTTTCCTCATATTTTATTCTTTTCTGTTGGTTCTGTAGATATAAAGGGGTTTCAAAGAAGTTAGAAACATTTCCACATCACTTCAAAACAGAGACTTCACTCAAAAGGTGTTTTTAGCCAGGGCTTTTATAGGTGCTTTAGTGTAATACTTGCAGCAAATTACCAGTATCTTACAATTGAAGGTGATTTAATGAACATTACTTCAGGACATTTTTGTACATGTCTGCGCAGAGTTTCTTTGAACACAGTGAACTGAATTAAATCCTTTAGGATGCATCCCTTGATAGCTCTGATCAAAGATTCAGTCAGATCATCAGAACCTACTAGATGAGCTGTTTCCATGCTATGCCTCCTCCAGTTTTAACCTGAATATAGCTCTTAGTGCTCAGCAGCCAAAAGAGAGGCTTTCAAAGTAAGAAGAGCTGTTTTCACATAATAGCATGGAAGAACTAAAAAGAGTACACATCACTTACACTGATGCTGCTGACTTTAGTTCCCCAAACTAGCTGACTGCATGCTCAAGAGTATCCACAAAAGTAACAAGAAACTTTCTTATGCCAATGTAAAGAACAAGAAATAATTACTTTGGTGGTCGTACAAGTGACTAATAATGCAGAAGACTACTAAATTCTATGAGATTAGGGAGGTTGATGTGTTGAATAAATTAATAACATTAACTTCATTTCCCCTCTCCCCAAGCATGTTTAGAGAGGAATCTTGTCTTCAAAAGCATTGCAATGGAATTTTGCAAAGGGAATAATAGAATCATAGGGTAATTTGCGTTGGAAGGGATCTTAAAGCTCATCTAAATCCAAACTCCCTGCCATGGCCATGAACACCTTCCACTAGGCCAGACTGATCTGAACCCCTGTCCTTGAACACTTCCAAGGATGGGGCATCTATCACTTTTCTGGGCAACCTGTTCCAGCGCCTCCACATACTCACAGTAAAGCATTTCTTCTGAATAGTTAATCTAAACCGCCCTGTTTCACTTTAAAATCATTCCCCCTTGTCCTGTCACACTACATGCCCTCGTGTAAAGTCCCTCTCCAGTTTTCTTGTAGGCCCCTTTAGGTATAGGAAGACCACTATAAAATTTAAGAAGAGGAATATTTTTCTTTAATTCTTCACAAAAATTTACATAGGAAAAAAGAGATGAGAGAAGAGTGTGCAGCAAGGATATATCCAGATGTTGCAATGAATGAAGTGTTCAACAGCAAGAAATCACCTTATTGAGTAAATCTTAACAGCTGCTTTTGTGGCTACTTATTTTGCATCTGAATTCTGCACTCAGATTTAAAAGCCTCTTAAAGTAAACTAAGTTTACAAAAATACCATTTACTGTGGCATCCCTTCTCTTTTCCTAGGGGGAGAGAGTTCTTTTCATAGGGTATTTGCATCTCTCTTTTTATCCGGATTTTCCTCTCTGCTATCATGTCATTAAATCTTACATAAAGGTGTAAAACAATATTCAGTGTATGAGACAATGAGAAAGTTTTCCAAGTTACAGAGTGGGCTTAAAAGTTGCAATATCCCATGACTTTCAGATTGCCTACAGTTACAGTATGGTCAAACTCTTAGGTAGCTGCATCTCTATGCAGACTCTTCCCTCCACATTAAGTTTCAGGACCTACCTTGCCAATCTGTAGCATTCATATGCATGTGACTCCAAAATTCTGCCAGGCATCCCACACATTAGAAATTCTTTCCTAATTGCTAAAGCTAGCTTTTGAAAAGGGATATAGATATGCTAGGTATCAAAGGACAACCCTTAAAATACACAGTCTTTCTGGATGTAAGTTTTAATCATGTTAAGTGGAATTAAATTTCATCCAATGTAATTGTCTTGGCGTGAATCTACCCAGGCCTTCTCCACAGTGAGAGCTTTTATTATTTAATATTATTCATTCTGTTTTGGTGCCTGCGTGCACCCTGCTTGTTAAATAAATGGTTGGTTTTTTTCTTACTTTTCTTTGAGAAAAATTCTTTCTGAACTTGATGGGGGAGGGGCTGCTGAAATCTGCCTTCTATTAGAGGACACGTTCATTTCGGACATTTTCCTCCAAATTTGTCCCAAACCAGGACAGTAATCAGCATCCAGTTTTTAGAAGTTGTTTGTAATTCAGCAGTTTATTCTACAAATCACTTAAAAACATTATCAATTCTCATATCCAACAAATTAACTCCAGCAGCACTTCTAAATACAGGACTAGCTATAACTTTAGCAGCACTTCTAAATCTACCAAATATGAAACCCATGGAAATTTAAAGGGTTTGGAGACACATTTCTGGCTAGCTTTAGTTCTGTTGATTATATTTCCATTTTTTTTCACTAGACTCCAGCCTTCTGAACAACATGTAGAAAGATGTAAATAAGTTAAGAACACTTTGCTTCTCTGGCTGAATCTCTTTTCTCTAAGTAATATCCATTGTTTTTCCATTAAATTGATGAAGGTGCCACCTGCTTTAAAGGTACCCAGAGACTGCCTAAATTAGAGGACAGACAGATATTTGCATTTCAGAACTGATATGCATTTTTCTAAGAACAGATTTATACACTTTATACAGCATAGGCAAATTAATGCAGAAATGTCATGAAGATTTCGGACGACCTTGAAAGAAGTGTTATTCCCAACTGCTTAATCTGTGCAAGAGAACACAGTCTTTATTGGCATGTTAGAATTTCTCTGAAATTCTAAATACCTCTGTGAAAATCTGGCTACAGCAAACACTATTAGGAAAGCTGCTTTGCATTTGCTGGACCACCAACCAAAGGCACTCAGTCAGGATACCAGTATCTACAAACTTTATTCCATTGGCAATGAAAGAAACCTTACATCCATCTCTATGTCCCTCTTTCAAATGAACTAACTCTTTATTCACATTATCTTTTCAAGGTGAATAGGTGGAATTCCAGTGGAATTTAATGAAAATAATTTACATTAATCAGAGAAAAAAATAAACAAAATCTGAAGTACTCTTGAAAAAACACAAAAATTGCACAAAAATCAAATGACAAAAATATTTCATCCAGCAGCAGCTCCGCTCTGACACATTTAGCACTGCAAATCAGTAACAAAACACTGCATATCTCTAAAGGATAGGAAAAGTGCCAGAGATCACAAGAACCCTACTTTTTTTTATGACTTCTGTGGATTTATATTTTTATCCATATCCTAATGTTTTCCATAAAAATTAATGCGGCTTTTGAAAAATAAGTCAGAAAGAGAGAGGGAAAGATATGAGGACCAATTCAATCAGAATAGGAATAAAATAATCCTGCCTTAATTCATGTTATCACATTTTTGTGCAGCAGTTAATATGAGTAGATTTTGCAATACTGAAAAAAAGTATTTACTTGACACAATTTGAGAGAAGAAACTGTATTGCATCCACTTTTAAGGCATGAATATTCAGACAACCAATTTAGATAATTTGAGATTTGTCAATTCCCCAATTGCTAGCACTCATCTGACATAAAAGGTCTCCTTACATAACCTCAGCTCAAGCATTCGAAAATGCAATTCCCCAAAGCATTAGTCACTTCCAAAATTTAGGTCAGAGAAGATTTCTACCCTTCAACAGCAAAATGCTATTTCCCTGAAAACTCACAGGGATTATATTCCATTTCCTTGAAAAGTCCTACTGAATACAACAGAAAGCAAAGTGCAATCATCAAACTTTTGCCAAGGCCTCGTGCCTGTACATCAGAGGAAAATCTCAAAGAGTGAACTCTGGGAGGATGAGACCTCTTGGGTGATGTGTGCGAACTGGAGGAAAGGATTGTGCTGATTTTTATCACATTGATTCCACAAGCACTCTTTAAAATTGCAGCACATCTCCTCTCCACTTACCACCTTAGAAAAGCTACAGCAGATTTGATAGTGGTCTAAAATATGGTTTCTAAGAGAGTATTACAAATGCATATGAGTAAAAGAAAAATACTCTTCCCAGCCATTGTCCATCCAATTCCATGGATTACACACATTACACTCGTTTACACACAAGTGACCCTTGTCTGCTAAACCTCCCTTCTAAATTAAGTGAAATTTAGGGGGTGAAAAAGATAAATTTTAATTATCACTTTTAAAATATGTAAGTAAGAGGTTAAAGTTCATAGAATTTAATGACAGGTGATATCACTGTCAGTTCCTACTAGTAATGTAAAACTGGCGAATCACAGAATTAAAGAAAAAAACCCAAATCCCACCACAAGAAAACTCCCAAAAAACCGAACCAAACAAAAACCCCCATCAAACAACAACAAAAAAATCCCCAGTGGGCTGATACTCTTTTTGCCAGAAAAGCAAATGTCTGTAACCAACAGTACAAATCAAAGGCACTACTAAAGTAAGAACAAATCCACTCTTTTTTTGCAGTTCCAACTGCATACTGGAAGTTATAACAAAAATCTATTAATAATTTTTTTCAGCTGAATCCTTTATGCTCATAATGTCATCTGCCATTTTTTTTTTTTAGTATAGAAGCTTTACTTCAGCCTTAGCTACAAATCAGAGTTCAAACAAACCAACAAACAAAATCCCACCACTTTGAATTCTGTAGTCTTCCATTTTATTTCTACCTCTACAGTGTATAAAGTGCTAATTTAGATAGGTGTGGTGAAGTGTGGAAGTGTCATGATTGTCTCTTTGAAAAAATCTGCTCCATCACTAGCAATTTTCTGCTTCCCTACTAAGAAATAAGACCCAGAAAAGAGTTTTGAATATCTAGATTTTAGTGAAGATTTCAAAATCCTTTTTTAGGACTTGAACTGAGATTTTTGCCACCAGACAGAAATTTCACTATCTCTCTAAGAGTATGTTTCTAGCTTGAGAAAGATCAGCAGAGACTAGATGAAGGCTAGTCTACCTAGTTATATAATTACTTAAGGGAAATTATATTATAAAGACAATGGAGAAAAATGAAGTCTATGAAAAACGTGACTGAAAAGCCCAAATAATATTAATTTTAAAGCCCCTCTCTGGAGATGCACTTACATAATCATAAAATGTATAAAACTTAAAAAAAAAGTGTCAGTAGATCAAAACTGAGTTTTAAAAAGTATTTGCACATTAGAGATCCTGGAATATTTAACTATGACTTCAGTACTTCTGCTGTGATAACCATCTATGAAATATCTGCTTCCTCACATGGTATGTCATGCACACAGAAATCAACTGCGGAGGTTACAACTTTTCCTTGTAAATTTTAGAGGAGCCAGAAATGTAATATTATACACATACAAATATTATAATTTTCTTTTTAAGAATGACTGAGGGATCAAAATAAAGTCTGTAGATTAATATGCCATCAGAAAATGAATGTGCTTTTACAGAAAAGTTACATGTAAAATGTACACTATAATAAACATACTATAAATATATATATGTATGTATCTATCTGTTCATATGTATATATAAGTATGTATGTATAATAGAGTTGTAGTGTCAGTGAGAAATTCCTGATGAAATTCACACAATTTGAAAATTGACCTTTCTTTGTCTGGTACCAGCACCCTTGCGTATTATTTCCTAAACCTGATGAATTTTTCTTCTACCCTTGTGCCACTTGAATTGAGGCACCTTATCAGTGGGTCACTAAATTCCAGGCTTGCTTTTAATTTCCACTTGTTCCAATCAGTTAACTGTGAGTAAAAAGAACAGCTTCTATTTAGTGTGGAATTCTCATTTTCTGCCTCATTGAATTTTTATTTGCATGAAGTCAGAAATTCACCTAAATAACCAAATTATCCTACCCAGTCATAGAATCACACATCTGAATAAATTAAAAGCAAATTGAGGTATTTTTCTACTCTTATTTTCCTTTGGTCTTTAATTTTTAAGGAAGAAAACAATTATCTTCTGAGTGCTGTATTTTTTTTTTCCTCAGAGTTAAAATACATCAGTATCAGACTGCTCTCCATTCACACAACTCATTGGCACTATATACAGCTTCTATACCTGTATTGCGATGTTCAAGTTGAAAGCCAGCCCAGAATTTACAGATGATGCCCAAGAAGTGACAAACACCATTAATAAGTACTGGTCCCTGTAGCTCTCATTCAGTTTATGAAACAACACTGCATACAAAAACATTAATAACTCCTGTTTATACACTGGAACTACTTTGATGAATACTTTCTCTGCTGCTTTTCTTTTGTTAAGACATAACTAAAAGGACAAATAGATTTCACTGTAGACATCACACAACATTCATTGTTTTTAGAATTAAAACGTGCTTGGAAGGAAAGAAATGCTTTGAGCTTTAGTCATGTTTCAGTCAAAATCTGCCTAAATGTAGTCTTTGGGATGTAGCATCTGAAAGAATAACATCACATAAATTCAATGTTTTATGAGAGAACTAATCTGGTAAAGCTTCCGGTAAAAAATAAAGTCAAACACAGAGCACCCTCTCAGACAAAAATTTCTCCTCTAATTATGGGATACTGTAGCTAATTATACTACATTGAGAACAATTTCCTTATGTAAACACATGGAGACATACAGCCTGAATGCCAGTCTACCTTCATATTATATATGAATGGATAACTTCATGTGGTAGAAAAGTATAGGTAGTTCATATCTGGTGCTCCATTTGCCCCTTGAATGATTTTAGAACACTTAACTGTAGAGGTATCTTGCCTGTTTGTCCAATGTATACATTAAAAATACGCTTTCTTTATTAAAAAGATTTCTGCACACAACAGACTTTCTTTTACAATAAAAAGCACCAAAAAACCCAAACCAAACAAACCACCCCAACCCAAATCCCAGTTTATTTCATTTGATTCTTTGTCACATTAAACAAAAAAAAGCTTGTGTTTTATAATTCCAAGGGTCTTATACATCACTGACAGTAGCAGAGAGGTTGCATTCAGGTCATCAAGCAATCGGCATAAAAGACGAGTTTTCTCCAAACTTATCATGCTTGTTTGAAATTGAAGATAGAGGTATTCCACAAAATCTTAGGTAAAGCACAACTCCATTAAGATCCTCTCCAAAGCCTCATGAGAAGCTACATGGAAAATTATGGGTTTCTGCCACTGTCCTGCACAGGGACAGAACAAAAGTCACTGCTTACCCTGTCCCCATCACAGTGGCATGATAGAGGCACAGCTTCTGATGAACCACAACAAAAAAATGTTATGTGGTAACTACCCGCAGAATAAAATTGAATTTCTTGTGCAGTAAAACCACTTGATAAATAGCTTTTACTTGGTACTTTGAGTATCTTCACCTGCCCTCTGCCCACAAACCCCACTCTCTCTTTTCCACTGTGCTATTTCTGACATCCCTAGGTATTAAGCCATAAGGCATAGCTACTGTTTAAAAATTATCACCCATCTAAAAGCCAATCCCTCTTGTCCTAAACCCACAATGTTTTCTTTCAAAAGAGCTTAAAAACCACACAGCAGTTAACTTGAACACACAGAGGCATTACGGACAGTCAGTAAGCAAACTCTTAATTCAGTGTCTCTGTACTTTCCACAGCTGAGAGGATGGTTGATAGAAATGTCACTTTAACTTTAAAAGTCTACAGAGCGACAACTTCTAGATGACTTTTTTTGTCAGTGTGTCCTGGGGTGACATCATGATATGTAATATGTACCCCATTTAGTCTGCTCTGGAGGTCGGTTCTGGTGCCTTTAAACTGAGCCTGTGAGAGGGAAGAAAAACTAAGATACTTTTGTTTTTAAAACAAAAGTTCGTGTTCAAGGACAGGGACAGGTTGCTTGTGATATACTCAGCGGCAGTGGGGAGTGGAGTACACTCGCTTTCCAGCCTGCTTTTGACTCTTTTCTCCAAAGGGAGTTTTCCTGGGATTTTTGGAATTTTTTCCTCTTCTTCTCTTCGGCACGGTTTCACAACATTGGAGCGCATCGGTAGACTTTTCTTCCCAGGCCCCAGTAGGGCCCCCCCCCCAATAGCCCTGAGGAGGAGAATACAGACACTGACACCAACACCTACAGAAGCCTCTGAAATCTTTCCAGGTTTCTCTCCACAGCGAGAGATTTTATTATTTAGCATTATTATCCTTTTCTGTGTGTTCTGTTAAATAAATAGTTTTTATCGCTTTCACTTTCCTGCAAGGAAGAAAAATTTTTTTTCCCAGACCTGGTAGGGGGAGGGGTGGTGGCAACCTGCTTTTCCCTCAGGGGATATTTTCTTCCAAATTTGGCCAAACTGGCACACAGTGGAAAGAAACAAACAGTTCTGTCATATTTTTCGCACTAACCTTAGGATGATCTTGACCACATCCTAGAAAGGCTTTTTTCCTCTACATGACTACCAAGGGGGGGGATCTACACATCTGGTCCTCATGTGAATGTCTGTGTTGGGAATGCTTTAAGACAGACTCTACTCTCAGTGTAAAACAATGAGGCATCTCTGTCCTGTTTAGCACTGCTGTAAATTACATAGTATAGAATAGTATAGGAATAAAATATAGTAAAAGCACATTTCACATACCATAGCTGTGGTATGCAATGATTGATTATTGAAAACCTACAGCTGGAAAAAATACACAGCTAAGATCTTCAGTAAGATTTCTATTTTCACTTTCACACAAAAAGGAGAAACTAATTTACAGAAAAAAACCAGATGCTTAAATACTTTCAAATGCTGCAGGAAAACATTAAATATTAAATGTTTTATTGCAAGAACCAATATTCTAAGATAACTCACTACCATGGTCATTAATAATAAAAACCACGTAAAGCAATTTTAAAAATTCTGCTCTGAAAAAAAAAATCTCTGAGCAGAAAAGAAGAAACATAAAGGACAGCAGGTGAAAGCATTTCTCAAACAGCACTGTACTCCTCTGATGCCTTTCTCCTTCTTTCAAATGTCAACATAGTTAGAGCCTTGTTTGTACTTCCCCTGTTTTTTAGCAGGATGAGAAGAGTTTAGAATGGAGCCAGAGGTTTATTTAATATAAAAAATGCCATTACTAGAAAACTAGTAATAGAACTATAATGGAGATAAAAAACAAATTTGAAAATAGCAAGTTTATATTCTCTAAAATGCCATAATTAAAACAAAATCATCTTATTCAACATCTAAAGATAACATTGATGCAGTACCCCATGTAATAAGACTGCTGCACAATCTTCAGCAGACAATCTTTTACTTAAAACCCCTTCTCATTCATCCTTCTTTATGCACAGAATTTAAGCAGAGCAAAAGCTTTGTAAAGCTGACTTAATAAGACGCAGCAGAGACTGAAAGACCAGGAAGACAAAGCCAAAATATGAGAGACCCCCTCCTCTCCCCAAAAGCTTATCAAGCAGCCAGCTGCCTGTAATAAGGGTTGTAGCAAGCAAACAAACTGAAGATGATCTTTGTGGTCAGCAGCTTTACAGCACCAGCACAAAACCTTTAGTTTAATGTATCTTAAAGCCGGTTTCCCAATAAATGTGATAAAAGGTAATTTTTGATTGAAAACAGCATTTCAATAATAAGAATTCCCTAATCAACTTCGGATGATTTGTGGAATGAAGGTTTCCATTTAAAAGATTTTTCATAAGTTATATTCAAGGAGGTGATCCAGCATGGCCTTTCCTGCCTCCCGTCACGGAGAATATGGCAGAACTTTAACTGACAAGTAGTGAAACCTAAGGAAATATTTTCATTTTACATGTATTTACTATCTGCAAGACCTGAAAGTGATATATTATGTAATGCAGCTCACCACTTCTCTTTCCTTTCTCACATTTATCACTTTTTCCCCCCAGTTACAGTAGCACAGTGCAGTATATAATACAATTATTCACATTCACACAGAAAAGTCTGCCACACGTAAAAGGAACAATTAGAAGAGAAAAGCTGCTACACTAAATCAGCATATTATTTAGGTTTTGACAGCTGGTTCCAGCAGGTATCACTGCCAGTTTTCCAAGTCACCTGCTAAAGACTGTCTTTTGTAAACCCAGCTCCTTGCTTATGCTTTTTTACACTCCCACAGATTTCATGGCTCCTGAAGACTTAGCAAAAATCTCTGCCTTATTCAGATAAGAGGGATCCCAGACCATACAGGACATTTGCATTTGTGTCTGACCACACAAACACCTGATATATACTATACTGCTATACTCCGACAGCATTTAATTAATACCACAAAGGTATAAAAAATAAATATATCAGTATAAGAGATATCTACATTTGTAGGTAGTCTTGTAGACTAAATGATAACTGGACGTCTTCTCACTCTGTACAAGAGCCTGAAAGGAGGTTGTAGCCAGGTGGAGGATCAGTCTCTTTTCCAATTAACAAGCAATAGAACAAGAGGAAAAGGCCTCAATTCGTGACAGGGGAGGTATAGCTTGGGTATCAGAAAAGATTTATTCACCTAAAGGGTGGTCAGGCATTTGAACAAGCTCCCCAGGAATGTGGCTGACTGCCTATCCATGGAGGAATTTAAAAGACTGGATGTGGCACTTAGGGACTTGGATAAGTGCTGAATTTGGCCACGTAGTTTAATGGTTGGGTTTGATGATCTTAAAGGTAATTTCCACCCTAAATTCTTTGAATCCTAGTTGGTTTAGAGAGATTGATTAGTTGCCGTTATAGAAGTATTAAAAGTTATAAAACTAGCAATTTCTCTCATTATTATGTTGTTGTTACAGGACAAATTCAGTCTATATTTCACACAATTACGGTTATACCAAGGGACAGGGAGAGCTCTCTACACCAAAACTGGGTCCAGGCACACGCCACCACTTAAAGGCAGGAAGCCCAAACAGTGCAGGCCTAAAGACCACTGCCTAATGTATTTCAAACCAGAGACCACTGAATGTTTCATATACTCTTGTTCACAGACATCTCAAAGTGGTTTTTTAAGCTGAATTTTTAATAAAAATTTAGTTTTACAAGCTAGTCAAATGAGGTTGTTCTGTAGACTGAAGTGAACTTCATCTCCCTCTTCCTTTTTTTCCAGTTAATATTTTAATGAAGCTTCCTCCATCAGTACTTCCCAGTCTAATAACAGGCCAAGGAGGGCAAAAAGATCCCCATGAAAATTTATAAACAAATACCACAGAGAGAAACATCAATGGCTGAAGAATTATAGTGACATTATAGTTAGGGTCAGGTCATATCCAGCAAAGGGGAGTGAGATGGCTTTCCTCTGGGCAGAAGGCATGGATTGCACAGAAGACATCCCAATTAGACTTTACTATGCATTTTGTCAATACTCTTTGTGCATGGGAGCTCTCAAGAAGGTCTGTATGGATGACACCATCTCAGAGAGATACAGCTTTAACACACTGAGAGGCACTGAAGAAGAACTGTTAGTACACAGAAGGAAGTATGAGGTAGTGGCACTTGGGTAACAGGAAGAAGGGCATTTGTGTTATACACCTGAATTTTAAAAAAGTAAATTTCAGGAAGCTTTGTGAAGGTTACAGGCACTACTGGATGGCTGCCATCATGTAGCAGAGACCAGGCACGTAACTGTGCCTAATTACAGACCTACTTTAATCCACCAGATGATCTGGCTGTGCAGAAGTCTGGCAGAAGCTATCAAGAAACACCACCTTGAGGGGTTCAGTACAGGCAGGCTTCAAAAGCTTTATTTCACTTTTGAAACATTTCTGCAAGGGTACCAGAAGGCAGTTTAAAAATTAGCTCTGTTTTCCAGCCTAATTAAGCTTTTAAAACACTGAATATTGGTGAGTAAATTTAGCACATACCCAGAGCCACAGAGCTACAATATGGCACCTAATGTTCTGAACATAGAGCATTCTGAAAGTGTCTTCTGAATACAACCACTAGTTTTACAGATTACTTTATCATGCAGGTATTTTACACAGTGTCTCTCGTCTTTGACAACCAGCAGTAAATGAAGGCAGAGTCAAGAGTTTCTGAAGAGAGTGTATTATTTCCTTAACTACGAGTAATCATGGATACAGTATTTCCACAAAAGCAGCATTAGCACTTGATTTATTTCTATCCAAAATTTAATGCATAGGAAGAAAAAGAGACATCCTTTCAAATTTCTCTCCACACTACAACCAGGATGAAGTGAAAACACCACAATTCAGATAATACCAACAGCTGTCTATTTGCTAATTCAGTGTTTTTCAGCCTTTCCTGATTCATAGACACAGAAGAGTTTTCCATGGAAGACAAAAGCTCTTTAAAAGTTTAATATCTATAAATACCTATCTGTATCTGTATCTTTAAAAGTTTAATATCTATCTATCTATATCTAATATATATCTATATGTCTGTATCTATATGATGCATTATGTCCAATTTGACTTTTATATTCCCCAACACACATCTGTGCCTCTGAAGCAGCACAGGACCCCCAGGAGGCTGTGTATGGCTGCTCCTGCAAGGCTCAGCTTTTTATTCTTTTTTTTTTCCCCCTTTTTTTCTCCCTGTCGTGTTAAAATTTTATAATTCTTGAAATTCCCAATATTGAATAAGTGTTTGTACAAACAGTAAAATATAGTAAAATAGAAAACCCTGCTTGAGTTATACAAGATCTTGTTTTAAGATCCATCTCACAACTGCAGTGGTACACTTAGGATGGTTGTATGTGTGTAAGTAATGGTTTTAAAATAAAAAAAATGCAAAATATAATTAAGTAGCTCAAGAAACAGTCAATATTCTCTTGATTTTTGTAACATTCTTACTGAGGATAATGAAGAAATATATGACAACACAGTCTAATATTCTGAAGATGACTCTTGGGTTTTTGGTTTGGGGCCTAGGGTTTTTTTTTCAAACAAAGTAAAAATAACAGAAGGGCATCTATATTATCCAGTTATTATCCAGAACTTTTCTGAAGAATCATAAATCATACAAGTCAGCTTAACTTATATTCAAACCATTTCACAGGCTGAATTCACCTATGACATAACTAGCAATTACCTTTGAGTGGCATCAGTGCAGGATTTCCCCATCAGTTTTCTTGGTAGCTTCTCCAACCAGGCAAGTCACACACCTGTTTTGCCCTCAAAAAATCTGCACATCAAACTGAGATGCATCCATAGCAGAGAACACACAACAAGCTTTACAATAGAAAACTCTTCAGAGAACGACAGAGGCCATGTAGCCCTGGAAGGACACCTATCTCAGGTTTTATGGGCTCTGCTGTAGGGAAGGAACCCTGGCCTGTGTCTGCCACTGCCCAAAGTTGTTTCTCAGCAGCCAGGCTACAGTGAGAGAGATCATGCTGAACTCTACTGGTAGGGCTGCCTCTGCCCTGCATCCTTTACATGTAATGGTTCATCTTGGCAGAGGATGCTTTTCTACTAGACCCCTCCACTGTCAATTTGTCTTGAGAGACCCACTTTACTTAATTTTTTCTTCTTGGCTTTGGTTTAAAGACTGAATGCACACACTGTTTTAGTGATATCTTGGCATGTGTTCTTTAATGCCACTGGTGCTGCTCTTACTGCCAGAGGCACAAGAGTAGCCATCAGTTTTATCAATAAATTTCCTCAGAACAAACTCAAAACAGCTGAGGAGACCTGCAGCAGGGTACAAAACTTCATACAGAAAGCAGGAGCAGGCCCTGCAAGACCAACAGCTCATGTTTTTTTTTCAGGTGAACTGAGAGGAACAATAGTGGTGGCATCAGCTAGTTTGAAATCCAGGCTCAGCTGCGGGCAGGCACTGGGGCTGTGGATGCTGGAGGGACAGAGTGTGCTCCTGTGATTCCTACCAGCAGTGCTGCTGGAGCTGCTCAGGGCGCTGACCTCTCATGCTGAGGAAGACAGCAGCCAAATAAAGCCTGCCTGCAGGGTTTTGCCTCAGCAACATATCACAGCTACTGACAGCTAAGCTGTTTCTGACATCTTCCTCACTCAGCTGCACTTTTTTTACTTCTCCGTTATGAAGGCTGGTTTTTTGTTTTTCTCTAATGCTGAATATTTCAGCTGGGCTTCTTAAATAAACTTTCATCACATGTATGCAAAGAGGTGAAACTGAATGAAACTTAAAAGAAACATAAGATTTTCCAAGTAGCTTTGATGTTCTCTAGCTTTTTATTTATAGAACACAGATTAACTTCCTTTTGTTAACATCTATTGTTGTTTTATAATGGGCGCTGCTTTGATAAGTGAATTGAAAGAGTTTGCTGAAGTTCCTTCTAAGTGCCCCATCTTGCTAAAAAGTAGGTTCTGTAAAAATGTGTTTCTGACTGAAAAATGGAACATTTAATCTGATTTTGGATGATTATGAAGAAAAGCGATTGCTTTGAAGTTGCGAAATGCGATTTCTTCACTCACATGTAACCCATAAAATTCAGCCTCAACCTACCTCATACATGCATTTGACTAAGAGAATTACTAAGTCTACTCTTCAACTACTTATTCTTTTTGATACAACTACATTGTTTTGCTGAGGCCTTACAGGTTGCTTCTCTTCTACCTCTTGGATCTCTGCAATCTGTACCTTTTTATGATACATAGAGATGTTTTGCTTCTGGGGAGGATGGGAGATCCTTTCTTTATTAAATATGTTCAAAATTTTCTACAGATGTCTAAAATCATCCCAGAAGCAGCAGATATTCTGAGAATTCCTAGATCCCTACAAAGTTATTAGTGAAATCTATTATGAATGAGCCTAGGTATGCACAGAACAGCAATAGTGGCTTTTGGGTGGCTGCTATTACTTCCCTTCTTATTTCCATTAAGATATCTCCTGTTGTCACACCCACTGCTGTCCTCAGTGGCACTGTTCCTAATTCCAGTGCTTTAGGCAGAGGAGGTTCTCAGTTCAGTGCTTTCACAAACTGACAGAGAACCTGAAACTCAAGTGAGGGAGGTCTAAAGCAGCACCAAATGCTAAAGTACCCAACACGCAGTTTAAGTGGAAGATAATGGTCTGGACTCAGACAGGATGTTTCACAAACTTCCAGGTGTCCCCACAAGCCATATGCATACCAATAAATTAAACAGGTATAACCTCAAGGTCTGCTTGTAGGCATACAGTAGTTATCTGCAGCAAAAAGTCAGGAAGCAGTCATAGATAAAACAGGTCTGTTGGGTGTTCAAACTGCCCTTTCCCATCACGTAGTCTGCAAATGACTTATCTTTTCCATTACTTTCCCTTTTGATTGCTCATTTTCTGGTCTCCCACAGCTGCATTCAGCACAATGATGCAGCTCCTTTTACTGAACCCAGATGTCCTCTTGAGAGGAAGCAATGAGCATTTGAGTCTTCTCAAGCCATAGAGGAAACTAAAGGCAGACTTGAGAGCACTGGATGAATGCTCCAGCTGCGAGGCTACATGTAAAGGTCAGCAACTTGACTGCAAAGAGAAAAATTAGTTATTTGTCCATACTCAAAAGGACCATTTTCTGGGATTAATTCCAGGCTTGGGGTCATGAATTTCCATCTTTTAGAGCTCACAATTCAAGTGTTCATTGTGGTATCCAATTCGTAAGAAAAATTCCTTCCTTCACGGTATAAATTGATAAATATTCTTACCAAAAGGGTTTTTGTTTTTTTTTCCTCAGCTATATATGATCATATGACTATAATCCTTTGCTATTTGCTCTTCCCACTAGCTGTAGGTGCAATAGCAGCATGATTCACCAATTCATCATCTGAAGACACCATTTAATGACATACTGATCCTTGGGTTACTACAAAATCGATCCAGCTTATTTTGCTTGGGTTTGGCTTTTTTTTTTTTTTTTTTTAAGTCATATTTCCTTCCAGTCTAATAAATTATTTTAATTTAGTTGATTTCACCTGCAATGTGATTTCAGAATAGAAAAACATTTCACATACTTTTTTTTACTTATCTGTATGCTCTTTAAACTATTAAGGGCTCCTTTCTCAGCCACCTCTTCCATCTAATGGACCAGATACAGAAAAGGCACATTCCTTTTACTCAAATGTAAACCCACAACATTTCCCATATTTAATGATTTCCAGCTTAGTTTTACAAAAATAATATTTGGGGAATTGGACATGCTAGTTAGCTGCCATTCCTCTCCTCTTTCAGCTTCTTCCTGACCTTTTCTGCAAGCTCCTTTCTCATCTCAGCTTTTTAACCCCAAGGACTTGAACTCTATTTTTAGCCTTTGTATGAATTTCCAATCTAATGCATTTAAAGAACCTATCAGAGACGTCTAAAACCTTGGAAGCAATTAATTAAGTCCCGCTATTTCCAGACTACACCAAAACAATTTGTCACTGCATGTAAAATGGTATAATTGAGTAGTATAAATGTTTTCAGGCCAAGTCTTGCTATGAATTATTTAGTTCATCTCTCCTAATTAAAGACCTATTGGAGGATTAATGTCTCATAACCTGGCAAACTACTTTACTAAGTAACAAATTATCCATATAATGACCTCAAACTAAATTTATGTAACCTGAGTAGTAATTTTCATAAGTATACAACATCCACTGAAATAGAGAAATCTGCATTCAAAAAAGGAATCTGTACCAAATGTAAACCTATACTAAAATAATCAATTCACTGAATATCTGGGTATTTCAGCACTTACATCAATATACATTTATAAGGACTGCTGCTGTGGACACAGCAAGATAACATAGTTATGCTGTGGAATGAAAACACAGATTTTCCATTTACCTCATGGAAATACAACTTACTTTCCTCTGTAATGCATGTAAAACATACATTTCCTGGTGTTAAAATTTTTATTGTAAGCCTATAAAATATGCTATGCACCTGAAATTGGTTATGAAAAGAAAACAATGTAAATGGTTGAAAAACTTAGGGAAAGATGAAATAGGTCAATATAGAAATATAGGTTGATGTGGAAAGATGAAATATTGGTCGATATAGAACAACTGCCTGTATTGATATTAGGAGGAAAGCAGGATGTAATGCTATGCTTCCGCAAGCAAAATGTTCAGAATTGTTATTGTTTAGTTGTCAAAAAAATGATAAAACTAAATATTAACAGTACAAAAAAAAAAAAAAAAAAAGGGTATAGCAAAAATCAACAGCAATGCTTTGTAAGCTTCCCCTCTGACTCCCAGGGCCCTGGCTGGCTGTGTTTCCAGGACTTGAGGCCCAGCTCTGATCTAACCCAACTGTGTTACTGTGCTTTTGAGAAAATGACTAAGTTAGGAAAAAGCTGTCTGAAAGAGCAGTAAGTTGAGAAAATAAAAATTACAAATGGGTACAGTTGCTGAGCTGGGGCTTGTTACTAGTGAAAGAATTCAAGAGGGAAAGAAAAGTAAGCTAACTGTCAAGAGGGAAAGTGGCACCACCAACAGAGCGAGGTAGAAAATCCTAAAGGGAAAAGCTGTGGATGCTAATCAAGTGAGCTGGGAATGATGAGGTCTCGGATCTGAGCTGGCAGTGACAGCAGGGATGACAGAGCTGGTGGCAGACGGCAGCTCAGCAGCGCAGCGGAGCCGGGGGCTGCAGAGGCTGACCCTTCCCGCCGGGCCATGCTGGCCGGAGGTGCCGCGTGCCCGGCCGCAGAGCGAGCGCTAATTAATGCCTACGGACTGGTGCTCAGCCTCAGGGCTCATTAAATCCTACCCAGCCTCTGTGTGTCACCCAGACAATAATTGCTTTATACTCCCTGTAATATATACATATACCTTGTATCCAACATCTTTTTGTACCAGCTAATGACAACGGAACAAACCCATCCAAGCTGGTAAAAATGCCTGCTGCTTTAATATTGCTTCTGCCGAATACATGACCTATTTCTTTTAAGCACAGCAGATCAGGCTATGACTGGACATCTTCTGAGTCCCAGATTTTCAGACCTCATTTCTGCTTCATGTCCTGCTTTTACCAGACTACAGTTTCAGTAAAATGAAAAGCAAGTATCAACTCTCCTTATCCCCCTTTAATATCTGCAGAAGAAATTATAATCAACAGACATATTCCAGCCTGATTGAAGAAGAAAAAAAAAAACTGCTTAGTGGACATAAAGAATTTATTATGTCTCTCTGTCTTTGATCCTGTAAACTCTACTGTAATACACATATTATCAAAGACAAAGCTAAGGAAAAACATCTGCACTCATATACACCAAATGCCCTCAAGAAAGATGAAAAATAGCCAGTCAGAGCCTCTTACTTGGCTTGTAAATAGAAAGGGAATAATGAATTTGGATATGCCTTCTGTAGTCTAGGGGAGAATGCCTGAAGGGACATGTTTTACTGAAGAACCCAGTCCATAACATACATGATATTAATCTCATCCAAATACAACAGTACAACAGAAAAAAAATTCAAACCAAACAAACAGTCCCACTGACCAGGGCTTTAACAAGCCTATGAACTACCTAACCTTACAAAACTGCTTCTCAGGAAGAAAAAGCCCTTCAAGATAATAGAACAGAAGCCTCTGAAAATCATGCAATAGTTAAAAACATATATGTTAGCAAACCTAACTGAATGGGATTGAGGTTTTGGTCCATTGTACTCTAGGAATATAGTATGGCGTAAGTTCCAGTACAGAATAAATGATTTTTTTAAATTCCAGTACAAAAAATGGGAGAGGTGAAAAAGAAAACACCTGTACCGTATTTCTAGATACATGACAAAATATAAAGGACTATGACAACTACTTGAGAAGTCTATTTTTGCAAGTCAGAATAATCAAAATGCAAAATACGCTACAATTTCTTTTTGAGTGAATGCTCAATTAAAATGTAGAGAATAACAGAGAAAATACAGTACCTTCAAATCAATTATACCTGTCTTTGTATTATTCATTCCCTCTTCAGGAATGTTCTATACAAATATCTATCGATCTTCAGGATTCAGGAAGCATCACCTTCACTACAGGTCTATGTTCTGTGTTTTGTAGAAAATACTTATGTGCACAAGTCCCTCTGCAGAGAGGAAGGAAAAAATAAACCCTAACAGTTTTGCAAGGTTTGTTTTCCTCGGTGTCCACATCTTCACTGTGCGGCTTGTCCTCTGCATGAAGTAGTTGTTACAAGACCCAGTTGCTGACTGGCATCAAACCCAGTTATGGTACACCTGCTCCGTCTATAATGCTTCTGCTCTATCCCAATAATCCCCACTTCCAAGTCCAGCCTGGCACATGGCAGAGCCCCTTCCTAGACAGAAATTTAAGGAAGCTTGAGGTTAGCAAACAGTGCAAATGAGGACTGTAGAATTCATTCTGATGAACTTCTGTACCATTTTAAGTGTTTCCAGAAGAAGCATGTTGAGTTGTGCAAATAGTTACCTTTAATATAGAGATAGTATTTGTAATTTGTCCATGGTGTGCTTTGGATATATTTTTGAAGGTTTGATCCTACAGTTCTGGAGAGCACAACAACTTCTTGAAAACAGCAGGGGAAAAATGTGACAAGACGAACTTTTGTGTTTTCTACTGGGAGCCGCAAGGTCAACGCTGATTTAATTGAGATGTGGGGAGCAGAGCTTTACCCAGAGGTATAAAAGAGAAGGATGCTACAAGATTTCTTCTCAAGAAAATTTCAATTCAGTCAATATGAAAGCTACACATTTGGATCAAAAATGGCAGGGAATCCTCAAGGACTCTTCTTACAAAGAGCTCCCATAATCTTAAAATAGCCTTTGAAAGCCTGAGAGAGGTCATTTTGTGGCTTTGAAAATGTCGAAATATCTGAAAATAATCAATGTTGCTGGGATCTTCACTTTAAAATTAATTCCAGGCAGTGACATCTCTTACTATTTTGAGTGCTTCCATGCTAATTTTTTCTTTAGCAGTAAGGTTCATCCTAGGAATGCTAAGAATTCTTTAAATCCTGCTGAGGGTACTTGAGGAAGTACAAGGCAAAGCTGGAAGGTAACCCTAGGACAAGTTAATATATTACCATGATGATGACTTGTCCTAGCAAACTGTTTAAGCTCCTAGTATGCTTCTCTGTATCTGTGTATTTCCACCTTTTTTGTTCTGTAATAAGTAGGAAGTCCTGAATGACTTTTGTTCTTCAAAGGCTAAACGAAAAAAACCTAACAAAAAACCCAAGAAAAACCCCCACAAAAACACACAAACCAACAAGGAAACATTACTTAGGTACCCTATTATAGTTGCTGAATTGAAATGTTTCCATCTATAGCATCATCTCAGTTAGATGTCTTTTAAAAAGAACTTAAATTAGCACCATATCTGTTTCCACCTAACCCCATTTTAGACCGAGTTATACAGATATGAATCAAAACAAGTCTTACCTTAGTAAGTGAGTTGGTCTCAATATTGGGATATTTAAATCTGACTTGCAGTTTTTTGAATCAGCTAACTGTAAGTGAAAATATGTATATAGTCTATGCACTGTGAGCTGGTATTTTCATTATCTTCTTATTAAATACACTGTAGATATATTTATATTTTTAGTTTAAAGTCTACTTTATTACATTTTTAATAAGAAAAAGTGAAGAAAACAACTAGAAATAAAAAGGAATGGTGATTTAAATTATCTGGAATTTTTGAACTACAACATCAAGTACATTTAAATTTTATTACTGAAGGATTTTTACTTTGCTTTACTTATATCACAGTTTATTTTAGAATGCAGCAACACTGATAATCTCTTTGAAGAGATATGTGCTCAAAATCTATGACTCAAAACCCAAACCATTTAAAATTAAGTAACTATCAAGGGGCATGTGCAATAAAATGAACATTAAAAAAAAAAAATCTAATCTGATTCTAAGTTTATTTATGCAATTTTCTTCCCTTGTGTGGAATAAATGGATATGCAATTTGCTCTGGGTTTGTGTTTAGATTTAATCTACATCTGAAAAAAAGGTTGTTCAATGGATTTCTGGGATAACTAGAAAATCAGATAAAATTAAATCACTCATTGTCCTTATCAGATTTACCTAGTCCTTATATATTGTATATACACATACAGACACAGTTATTTATATACCCTCCAAGTCCTCATTCACTCTGCTTTCTTCCTCACGATAATACTGCTATCTCTAGGTCCCACAAAATGAAGTTATTCCATCTTCCCTACTGGAGCACAGTGCAGAAATATGAGAAAGTTGGATCACCATTGGCCAGGTCACCATTGCTAGTTCCAAAATTTGTTTATTTTTTTGAGGATTGCACTTTGCCAGAAAAACCATCTCATAAGAGGCAAATAACTCGTACAGCACAGTGGTATTTCCAAATACTGGCTGTGTCTGATTTTGGATTCATAAGACTGAGAAATACTGGAGCTCCACTCTTTGGCAGTAGGGTCAGCAATTACCAGCATTTTAAACCATAGCATTTACCACCTGGAAAACTGCATATACACACAGCTGACTCAAAATAGTGCCAGGGGAGAACAGGAAAGGAGACACACAGAAGAGCTGTGGAGGTGTTTGTTTAAAAACAAAATATTTGTAACTTCCTTATTTTTCCAGTCCCTAACATTTCTGATTCCTGCTGATTCATAGATGACCACTACATCTGAAACTTACACGGTAGGCTTGAAACTGAGGGTATACACAGGACCAAAAATTAGGAATCTGAATGAATAAAGCAGATACTGCCATAGGCTACAGACCTAGTATGCTTACTTAAATTAAAAAGAAGAAAATACCCAAATAACCCAGGGACTTAAACTTTGGTCAGGGTTTAAGAGTCACTGAGCATTAGTGATCAAAGGTACTGTTGAGAAATAGTAGGGCAAGATGGATAAATAATATAAATGGTGAGAGTTTTTGACTGATTGCTTGAATGAAATCATTAACACTTTTTTACTGTGACAGAAGACATAAAAACTCAAGGCTTGACTATGAGAGAAAATATAGCTACAGCCTGAAATGCCAATTGAAAGGCAAAAAAGAGCCTTTGCTTGTAATGGCATGGAAAGTAGTTGCCTGAAAGTATCACCAGATTTGAGATATGACTAGCAGTAAGTGACCTACCTTTAACTATCAACTGAACCTTTTCACAGCCCCAGAGGCTAAAAGTGAACTTTCACGCAACCACAACCGAGTGCATCTCACACGGTTCTTAAAAGGCAGCAGTATTAAAAGTAATAACCACAGTTAAAACCACCACAGTCTCCCCCTCCTTAAGAAAAAACCACCAAAAAACTCCAACCAAACAAAAAATCCCCCACAAAACCCAACTCTCTGAACTGAACCAAACCAAACCACCTTGTCTGCACTGTAATCTTTACATGAGAGGAATTTTTGTGCGACTGGTCAGCTCCAGCCTTTTCTATCTTTTCTTCTGGATTTATCAGCTTAGTAATTTGGAAGGTTTATGAATCAAATCAATGTGTTCAGTCAATTCCAGTCTCAAATAACCTTCTTATAGAGGCTGAGACCAGCAACTGTCATTTGAAGAAACAGTAGCTGTTCTACAGAAGTAACAGAACTCACTGAGGTTTAGAAAAACTTAACCTTTACTTCTCTGAGGGCATGAAATCACATGCAATTTCTCAGACAGAAAACCAGACCACTTGGATCAATTTGATGTCTCAACTTCTCATTTGGGAGAATATTCACTTTAACATTAATGTGGGAAAATGGGGTAGTGGAAGGATTAATAAGCAGGGAATAGTGAGGCAGACAGTCCTTCTAATGGCTTCAACCAGCAAGCACGAAATCCTATATATAATTTGAACTGCCATGTAAAGAGTAAAGTATTTCTGGTCCACTACAGAACTGGCTAAGGTTTAAACTTTCGTAAATGAAATCCAGTGAAGCATATGAAACAGTTCCAGATCTCATATTTTTGATGCTGGATAAGATGAAAAGCAAAAGTGTACTCTCCTTCCCACTAACATAATTTCAAATTTCTTAGATTGGACAAAGACCCTTGGGCCCCCCCGCATGTTTCACTGCCTTGGGTGGTTATGCCAGCCCACACTTCCTCATTTGCTCTAAGATCTGTGCCCATCCATGTTAGTGGTGCAGGGGGAAGAAAGGTAAATTCCTACAGTCATTCAGATATGCCTTCCTACCCAGTCCTGTACCAGAATAACTTTAGAATAAACTAAAGCACAAAAGAATTGAGAATTGGTGATTGGTGCAGTCTCCTCTCAAACATCCATCCTTTTGGTGCCCAAGATCTCTCTGCTAAATGAAGTGGAGAAATGGTCCTTCCTGACCGGTCACATATCTTCTCAGTCTGCAAAGATTCAGGACTTTCTGTTTGCCTTTAACAGCATGTGAAATTACACAGGAGCTATAGTAGGAGAACATTAAACACTGAGAAAAACTGGAAGTGAAACATGTAGAATAGAGGGAGAAGGTCATTGTCCAATCCTTAATCTCAAACTTAGTACTACCCCTAAAAACAATGTTAAGTCATGTAGAATATTACAGATATGTCAGCTAATAAAAAATAAAATCCCTTTAAGAATTTAAATGGCAAGAGCCTTGAGCAGTTGACGATAGGTTTCTCCCAGAGAAACAACTCATGTCGACAGAGGAGTCAGGATTACTGGAGCTAGCTGTCAGGCAGCTCTGTGAACTTTCTGCATTTCTGTTAGCGGAGGGCATTGGCCCGTGCTGACCTTCTGCACTCTGCTTGAGGCAATCACATCAAACTCCCTCTCTGATAAGCCAATGTGAATGGCACTCTGCTAATGACTCCTCCTGCCACATTTCAAGATTCATGGCAGTTACATCCAAAGGAATTACGGACTCCCTATCTTTTGCCTTCAATTAATGAAATCCTTTCAGTTCAAAGACCCTCAACGTGAATGCTAATTTAAAGGATATGAAAGTAATTGATAGTCTGCATGAATAAATCTATGTGCTTTAAAATGCTTAGCCTTCAAAAAACCCATCAATTCATAATCATGGTGCCTTAAAATGGTGAAATCAGAAATCAGGAGAAATTACTGTACATTACGCATACAGTTGGTTAACCTGTATTTGGAAAAGGAGTTAATTTCCTTACCAACCAATTTCACAGAGTAAATTCAAACAGCAAGTGACTACATCCACTTCTATATGTGAGCTTTTACTTGACCTTTGTCTGGAAAATTTCTGCACAATGACAGTTTCATAGCTTGTATTTCCAGTGTTACTCCTGATTAAAAAAATCCGAACTAATTAGCATGTAACAACCAACATTAACAACATATGCTGGGACTGTAATGAAGTCCTAATTTGTAAAATATTCTCAAGGATGCTGTATTATTGATTAAAAATTAACATTTTATCTTGCTCTAGAGCAATTAGTGAAAATGTAAGATAATGAATATTTATAAAGCTAAGGTAAAAACCTGATCATACCCTAAGACACCATATTTTTGTGCTTAATAGCAGCTAGCAAACTGCTGGCAAGCAAATCTTATGTATTAGGTTCCCAAAGCCGAGGTTTGTTCATGGCAGTCTGCTTTGCAGTTAGAGCTGAGAATGCAAGAAAAGGGTAATTTCCCTCACAAAAGCCAAAAGGCAGCAGTAACAGCACTAAATAAAGCACAAGAAGTCAAGTCAAGAAAACTTCTCATGCATATTCCCAAGTGTTTCTCAAGAGGTCAAACTGTCAAGTTAGCTAACACCTTTGATGAATACAACAGCAATGCTAGTTACAGCTTTGCAGTTTCACTTCAGAAAAATAGCATGTGTGATCTGCATTGCACTCACTTCCTGGGACTCCCCCGATGGAGTATAAGGCGGTAGCTAGACACCTTTGTGACGCTGGCAAAGGTAAGATTTGGCCCATTTTTCACTCTCAGGAGCAACAACTTATTTTTATGAGCTGTTCTGCTAGCACTCTGCACTCATCAAACAATTATACTTATTAGCACTTTGTCTTAATATCAACTTTTTAATCATTGCTTAGCCCGGTATAGCCTGTCAACAAACCCTCTCTATTTGTATTTTCTGGCTTTGGTTCTCTTGACCCAGGTTTCACAAGCACTAAAAACTCTTCTATACTTATTAAAGAGATTGTCCCTGGACTCGTCATTTGCAAGGCAATAAAGCAAAAGTGTCAAACCTTGAAGGTAGAGATGTATTTCAGATAGAGTCAATTGTCAGAAATTAATTACACTGGAAAGAACACTCCAGAGTAGTTGCTAATGCTAACTTCTAGAAATCGCAACAGAAAAAAATACAAACAGCTGCCACTGGGGATTTTCCTAAAGATCAAAAAAACATTATTGTTGTGTAGCCCATGATCTTCAAAAACACAGAGTTATAGTAGATGGTCACCAGGCAGGGGAGGATCTGCCTGTAAAGGATGCCATATCCTGTCAAAATACAAACATATCCCTTCTGTCTCCAGCCTGAGTGCAAACCTTGGTGTACAAGCAGACAGGTGAGTATGAAATCTTTTGCTCCTTTTTCTGGACCAGATGGGAATTCAAACTCTTCTTGAGAGCTGCCATCTCCATCTTTCCATTAGGTAACAGGCATTTCATGTGTCATGCTGAGAGCTCAAGGTATTAAGTTCTTAATCAGAAAAGATGCTTTTCTGTTTGAAGAAGAGTCTTGCATAATAGCCATGGCAGCAGAACCTGCTGATCTCAGCTGTAGCTGAACACACATCTAGCTGCAGCCTTCACAGAAACACTTCTGACAGTGAGGGAAAGGTTGTTAAAAGCTGAGTCTGTCACAAAGGGAAGCATCATAGAAAGAGGGTGGTTTTTCTACTGCCTGAACCTTTCTGGAGCTATTAAAGGTGTTTTGTTTTGATGGGTGGTTGATACTGTTGTACTGGGGTTTTTTTGGTAGTTTTGTTGGGTTTTTTATACCTGTAATGAACAGGTTATATCTACACAAAATAGAATTGAAAAGACTCTTAAAATTAGGCTGCAGTGTTATCTCTCCTACTTATCGGCTAGCACCATAGAGACATGGCTCTGCTTCTCTTAGGTGAAGCCACAGTTTGCGGTAATTAAAATATTGACATTTATTTTCTGACAAAAAGGAACAATTCAGTGCTTTTATAAGATAACTCAAAAAAACACCTTTTGTCAGCACTTTTTTTTTCCAGTTAACTTTTTGAAGTATTAATAATGTAAGTTAATATGAAGGTTTTTAATTCAGTTCTTGACAGCAGAAGGGCTGACTATAGCATTACCAATCAGAACTTAAAGGCTGAATAACAGAAGCTCACTACATCCATATGCATTTCCTTCTCTTGTTAACTTCAGTAGATATGACCTATCAAAGGATATTGCTTTGTATTTCATTAGCTCAGAGAAATGGGGGAAACACAGAAGGGACAAGCATTTCTAACCAGAGGATTTCTGCTGTAAAAATGTTTTCTATATCTCTGGTAACTTCTACTGTTAAAGATCTTTCTTACAGTTATGCTTCGCTTCAAATGTGCAAACTAAACTGCTAATTTCAACAAGAAATCTTAAAGCATCAAAATCTTTTTTTAGTATTAAATAATGCTAGAAAAACAAAGTTTAACTACTTCCATTAAGCATTTTACACTCTAGTGTTTTGTAGCACTGAGAGCACTAACATGTGGCCCTTGCCATCATGCCTAATCTGAGGCCATGTTTTCAGTGCTCTTTTCAGTTTAAAAATATGAGGTTTTATGGGTTTTGTTCCTTTAAAATCTTGGTGATTTTATCAGAAAAAATAAGAAGCCAGGAAAGGAGGGTGTCTATCACAAACAAAAGAACACATTTAAGAAACAGGTGAACGCTCAAATAATCAAGTGGTTCAGGAGATGAATTATTGCTGTGATAATTAACGTGATTACAACCAAGTCAGGTACAAAGCTGCGGCCACTCTGTAAATATTCTAAGATGGACCAAAATGAATGGTAATTGTACCAACTACTGTTCTTCAATACTGCTCCTTAATTACAGGAAACACAGCCACAGTTTCTATGAGCTTGTTTTTGAGAAGAACTGAGTATACATAGAAGCTACTAAAAATCCATTATGCCAGTCCTATGAACTTTGATGAAATTTGCAACACGTTCCACCTTGAAAAAGCATGATGTAGTGGACAAGTAAAGCCTCCTGTTTTTAGAAGTGCTCTTTACAGACAAAGAACCACAATAAACTGGTAAATTTGCAGGCCTCTTTTTTTTTTTTTTTTTTTTCACTTATGAACTACTAACGTAGAGAAACTCAGTACTGCATTTCAATTTCCATAAGCTGTAATTTATTGTGTAACAGGTTTCCCAGCAAAACACCTTAGACTGCTGCTTCTTAGCTTATCTGTGCAAGTTTTCAGGAGAGCTGACTTGTTATCTTTCAACTATATATTCTACATCAGCATTGCCTGGGCTGACTCAGCCCATGGGTTTTGTTGCCTGACTCTGACTGGAATTACTATATTCTTTAATTCATGCCAGGACAACTTCTGAATGAGTTACTCTCAAGTCAGTGTCAAAGGTGCCATTTAATATAAACACTGGTTTAGAGTTATCAGTATTATACTTAATTTATTGAGATAAATAAGGAATCCCTTGGCACAGCCAGTATTTTCCACTACAGAGAGAAGGCTGTTTTGGTAACAGTCAGCATTATGGGTTCAGAAGTAATTACTGACATAAATCAATAGATGCTGGAAATATCGATTATGCATTCACTGTTAATTCTCTGGCACCATATCTCTAGGATATGACCATCACATCTTTCACTGAAGTCTTCAAAAAAAGCCTAGGAATAAATACAGAATTTCAGGCTCTGACAAAGATTAAATTATCAGTTAACGACTCATAAGAGAAAATCTTTGTATGTCACTGCATCATCAGACTTTGAATGTTCCATGGGGTGATTTTTTACCTCCTTCTCAATTAATGTAAGATGCTGATATGGTTAAAGGGAACTTTCCAACAAAATGAGAGAAAAATAATAACTGTCATAGAGGTCTCCTAGTTGCATTTTTCCCAGTTCTTGTGAATGAAAGTTAAATGTCATCTCCACATTTAATGTGTTCTGCTTTGATGGAATTGGGCAGGAGGAATATGTTCACAGATTAGCATTTTATATTACCTTATGAGAGGAGAGGTTTTCAGCTTCAGTTCCTACCACTAGGCAGTATATTTTCAAAAAGGTTAAGTATTGTTAAATGGGAAAAAGGGACTTAATTTTAACGGATAAGAGTAGAGTAGTTATTTATAATGTTTTGGGGGTTTTTTTTGGTGACTCAGAGTATGTGCACACAAGTTTATGTCAAAGAAAATTTTGCCAGATGAGAAACTAAACTGGACAGACAATAATATAAGGAACCAGAGAGACACGCAAACACTAGGGAAGAGCAAAAGACATCAAAGCTGGTCATGTTGGCATGAGAAAAACTGAGTATATAAATAAATTTAATTTGAAAATTAAAATGAAATTACTAGTCTGCATAAGCAAGAGAGGCAACCATTCTAATTAGTTTTCAAATGGAACTTGATGAATTTATTATCAATAATTCATCAGGCTGTAGCTGTAATCACTGGAAACTGAAATCAGTTCTTCCCTGCTAAAGCACATCCCCTGAGCTTGCTCTCCCCAAGCACATTGGTCTCCTAGAGCTTAACCCTGAATATACTTAGCTACATTTTTCCTCTACAAGAGTTACCAAGCCTCTTTTGCTAATGTGAGTTCTATTTTAACGAATTTCTTAATCCTCTCTAAGAGACACCAGTTGCGTTGTTTGCACTGCAGTGTTCCAGCCTCTGCCCTAGGTCAGGCACACATATTTCTGAAGAACAGTCCCCCATACCTTTTCAGAGAAACATTCTTAGCAAGGTTGCAGCAGAACCACATCAACAGGATGCACTTTTGGTAAGATCAAATAGGAATTGCTGATAACTGAAATTTTGCTGTTGTAGATGCTTTGCTTCATAGGCCCAGAGTCAGGAGCTTTCCAGAGCCAGTTCTCACTTAAAGAGACCCTAATGCAGCCCTAAGATGGGACATTTTCTTAGTAGAACACATTTATTTACAAAAAGTTATTTACAAACTCCCCCCTCCTCAAGCACAGAGGTCTTCTGCTTAGGATCTGTGTAAATGTGCAGGTACAGGAATACCCCATTGTCCTTCCGCTCTGATTTTCACAAGGCTGCTAAACAGTGTTCACCTCACAAAGTGAGAAGTCATTCCCTTCATTGTTAAAAAAAAAATAAAAACCTATGATGATAATAGCCGTGGTAAGATGATGAACAGTAGAAGTCACTACCCAGTCATGAAAGTCAATCAGATCTGCGTGTAGCACAACAAAAATTAAACCACCTATTTAAACTTAAAATGGGACCTTATAATATTTGTCTCAATCCGAATCATGTAGGTATCATGTAATGCATACAGAGTGCCATGCCTTGGTTGAATACATTTTCAGGCTGCCTATTATATTAATTTTACCAGATTTGTTTTGTTCATTTTAAAGATCTTGATATTCATCTCTGCCCCAAAGTGTATCTCTTCTTTGGCTCTATGGTATCTGCATTAAAAGTAAAAAAAATTAAACTGCAGATTATCTCTTCTTGATTCTATTGATTCTTTCTTATAGCAGGGAAAATCATGTTGCATAATGTTTTATGTCTGCAGTTTGAAACAATGACTTTAAATACCTTTTTGTTTGTGCATTACAATAAATTAAATTTTAAGAATAGACCAAGACTGACTAATGCAATCCAGTTATTTTTATAATGCACGTAAATCAAGTTCATTCCAGCTGGCAGCCTGATCTGCTGCCTCTCCCTGGTATCACAGATTTGCTCTACTTCACACTGAATATGGCAGGCCATCCTTTTCAACTAGGGAAGTATCTGTACTTTGTAGAATTTACCTCTGGCCAAGTACCATTACACCTGCTTTTGGCAGTGTCATCAACTACAGAGACAGGCTTGTCCTGAAAGGGATTGCAGGAACCCCACAAGCCCAGCTGTGGTCTTTCCAAAGCAACCAGACCTGGATGGAACTTGAGACATGTATTGTTTTGCACACATGCCCCAACCCTCCAAACACCAGCTTTCCCTCTGGTTGCTGAACAGAATTAACCAGAAAAGCAGTTAGGTAGCTATTTATAACAGGTTACTGTACGAGGCAGCCTGTTACACAGGCCAAATATATGGGCAGGCTTTTATGGCCTGTCAGGTAGTGTCTTTTAAATGCTACACAGTACATTGGACACAATCTTTGCAACTGTTTTTTACCAAAGCTGAAGGTAAAAGACGCCCCATGTGCACACACAGTCATGTTTTCCTTCATGACAGAGCCACTGTAAAAGAGGCAGCATCTGCATAATCAGCAGCTGTTCCCAACGTCCCATGCTCTTTGCTCTTGCAACAGATGGGACTGCTAATGACAGTGAGCTGGAACCATACTGAAGAGTCCCTCCTCCCAAAATACTTATTTTAAACAGGCATCTTTGAAACTTTTCAAATGAAAAGGCACAACACAGAAGTTACTTTGCAATTCTTATGCTGTAGTTAAAATTTGATATTCCTACATACAGCCTAAGAGAATTTTCTTTTTCCATTTTTTGCTAAAATATGTCATTTATTTGGTATTTATACTGCATCATTAAATTCTATTTGGCCTTTAAATTACACCTTTGGAAAAAGTAAAAATATCAATATGGGCTGCTTAAAAAAAAAAAAAAAAAACAAACCAAAAAACTAATACTTTTTTTCCTTACAATTGTGGTGTAAAATAAGAATGTCTATCAAACCGTTAATTAGCTATAAAGCGCCTACACAGCTACAGGAGTTTTATGATTGGTTCCCCAAAATCTCTTCTACTTTCACACTGCGGCTCATTTCTGACTTGCTCCAACATAAAACAGTTTCAGAGAAAGAATGGGTTCCTAGGCAGCAGATTCAATCCAGCTCCAGAACGTTTTGAATCCTTGCAATCATAAATACAGTTGATGCTGGGAACTGAGAAATCGTTGACACACTATTTGTCTGCGAGATGCACTGCAAACTGACTCAGCTGTTGCAGCCACAAAACAATAAAGAATTCTGATTGAACCTACCCTGCTTTCAGAATCATGTTTCATCACCTCCCTCTAGAAACTCTCACCTAAATCTATGATGTTTGTGGATTTTCTTCCTTCCTGACATGGGAGAAACATCTTTTTCTCACTAGTTCCAATCTCACTTCATTTTCTCTGGAACAGAACCCAGAGATTTTGCTTTGATGAGGAAATCTAGCCTAATTCCTATTTAGACATTGTGCATGGACTATATTCTGATCTTGTTAACCACCCTATCCATCCATATCCATCAGTCTTGGTGGATGAAACAAGTTCTGACACTAATAACTTTGCTTCCAGTTTCCAGATGTGGCTGAATGGGAGTAAATGCAGCTGAACTTTCCTGTGGAGTGTGAACTTTATCTTGTTCTCATCCCCTCAAAGTATTGTACAGTGCTTCTGACAGGAAGATTCTGAATATGCTACGCTGATGTTATTTTACATCTGGCGCCCGTTTCTAGAGAACTTGACATTGCAGGGGTTTCTTGAAAGCGGCAAAGATGCTGCTCTGACATACAAGGTAATGCCTTCTAGAACATTATCTAAAAATCCAGCCTAGAAAGTTTCAGGTCAGTTCTTATGCACTTTGCATAAAGGCTGACTGCTATATTAATAAATTATGAAGAGGTGGAAGACTGAGTTCCCACCTGCTGTACCCTCAGTCCTACCATTTAGTTATTTATTTAAACACTGGCAATATGACATCTACCTAATTCCAGCTTCCCATTATATCATATATACACTATAATGTGCACATTATATGTGGAATATTGTATCCTATATAGAGTTGCATATATCCTATAAACACTGGTCAATCCCTATCCTTGGCTGTATTCCATATATCATGCCTACTATTACAGTCTTACAAGGCTCAAATGCTGCTTAGAACAGTAATTGCTATTTTTTTTTTTCGGTTACAGACTAAGAACTATCAAAGTCTAACTGCTTTTCTCAACCATCTGAGTGAGACCTTATTAAACAAGGAACATAAATTTTGGAAAAAAAAATGTCTTTGCTAATAAAAACATGGGCATTAGACTATCTCATTTAGCAGAATTTGGGAATTATCTGCCTCTCTCTGCAAATTACATCTGATCTTTGCCAAAAAGCAGAAGTACACAGTTTAATGTGATAACATAGGACCTGTTGTGAGGTAACACAGTCCAAAAAAAATCATAACCAGGTCATAAGTGTTAAAATGCAAAAGGAAGGAAATGCCTGTTATTCATCTTGCCGGCAGTATTCAGACATTCATGAAATTGAAAGTTAATGTACCAGGGACTTTCATTATCTGACCCATTCTATACTATCCATTAGAATCCCATAGTACTGGAGACAGAGGACCAATATGTCACTAATACAAGACGGAAAAGGTCACAAAAACTAAGCATCAATAAGACATTACTTCTCTATTAAATTTCACAACACTCAGCAGAAAACACATTTGCTGAAACCAGAATGTTTTATTATGTAATGTAGCTAAACTGAGAAAAATATATGTTTATCAAGGCAAGTGCATAATGATTAGTTGTCAAGTGAAAATAATTACTTTTTCCCCTCCATTTCCTCATTAAAGAAATTTTGTTTGTTTAAAGGAAAATAAAGGTATTGCATGGTTTTTGGGTTTTTTTTTCTTGTGTTGGTTTTTTTTTTTCTTTTTAAGGCCATTTCTTACAATAGAAATATATTGTTCCTTTGGCTATAGCAAAGGTTTCCTTTCACACCACTGAAAATACAGTGTTTATTAGTATGTAGTAAAGTCAAAACAAATTTGCTTTCCATTTCCTCTAGTGGAATATTACATTTATTTAGAATAGCTTTCAGTAAAAACAATATCACTACTACTGCAATATCATTTTCCTGTAGAAAGATGATGTACTGATTCCCCTGAGCTTTCTCCATCCCATTTCTCCCCTACCGCTGCTGCCCAAACCACTCCATACACATTGCTCTTACTACACAGCTGAGAAAAATGCACAGCAGAAACTGTGATGTGCAAATAAATTACTGTGAAGCAACTTATGAAAAGACTCTTAACTTTACCATTTGCCATTACAGAAAATATGTGAGCATTCATGATATTTATTTTAAGTGTTGGAACTAGTTTGTTCACGAGGCAAAGTTTGCTGTCAATGATCTGGGGACTCAGTCAGACGAAAACCTCATTCCTCATGCTCCTATCCAGTATGGGGTAAAGACTCGTCACAGTGGACTCATCCATGTAAATGAAAAGCAGGACAGGTGATTATGGGTGGGTGGACCAGAGGATCATTCACCACTCTGTGAATTGTGGGGAATGCCACAGGAAAAATGGTTACAGCTGTTTGAGCTCTACCTTGATACATTGCTTCAGTAGTTCTATGTACTTGCAGTATCACCAATAAACATCTGGAGACCAGGATAAAACTTTAACTATCCAAATGCAAACAAGCACACCCAGCTCTTTCAGCAAAACAGTATTTTAAAATTATTTGAAATGGTAAAAAAGCAACCTGTGGACTGGATAGAGTATACTTAAGGTGCTTGTAAAAAGAGACAAAAATGAAAGTATGATGAAATTAAGGAGATCATAGGAAAGAAATTTTCATTTGGGATTCCCAGCAGCAGACTGGAAAAAATAACACACAATACTGCAGCATATGTGCTGTAAATGCAACTCTAAAGTGGCTGGAATAGAGACACAATAGATAATTACCATCTCCTTGCCTGCCCCTGCTTCCCTTCTCAGTCAGGAAGGTTTGAATTTCAAGTTAATCGTGCAAACCAGAGAGTGACTGAAGAAAAGCCTGACATAATTTCAAGTCAGCAGGAGCCCTGGGATACAACTGTCTCTCTTTTTCTTTCCAGCACCTGTAAAGACACCAAGTATTTGCAGGCTTTAACTGAAGATTTGCAGTTTTTAAGACTTTTTCTTTCCTTTTTAATCAGAAGAATTACTAGGAAAAGATAATTGCAACTAAAGAAATTCAAAATTGCAGAATGACAAAAACTAAACAAAATGGCTGGAAGACAAACTATTGACCCAGAAAACAGTGCAAGAAATATGGAAAGCTCCAAATTTTGAGCTGTGCCTAATTACCTGGCTTTAGGTCCTGGAAGGAGAAGGGTGGAATTGGGTCTCAGCCTAGTGGCTAGATAATTTGCCCAGGAAGTTAAGAGTCCTGGATTTAAGTCTCTCTCCATCTAGAGTGATTTCAAGGTAATTGCATTAAAAGATAATTGCAGCTAAAGACATTAAAAACTGCAGAATGACAAAAATGAAACAAAATGGCTGGAAGACAAACTATTGCCTTGCCTTCCCACTCAGCAGCTCTTGGTATCATGGTTTAAACTCCATGCCATCCTATCAGAGGCAAAGCCCCTCTTTTCATCAGCACTGGCGCTGGGCTTCCCAGTGCCCATCAGTTTCCACCTTCACCCAGGACACCCTGAGACACTGCAGAAAGGACCAGATTTACTCGTCAATGAGTGACAGAAGTGAAAGCTTGGTTGCTCTTGGGAAAGAGAAACCTTCTCCAGCATTCTCTCCAGAAGGCTAAACTGAAGGAATGGTGACCAGGTCTAAAAGACATCCATCATTCTTCTCTCCCGTCTTTCCTTAATGATTTAAGATTTGATATTGAACCAATAATTATGAAGAAACATCTAAAAGCTTCTACTGCTTATCAAATAACACCATATCCAATTACAATATTTATCATAAGGCAAATGGAAAGCATCTGCATTTACTTAAAATTAATCCCCCTGTTTAAGGAGGAGACACATGGGAACATTTTAGGCATTTTTTACTCTTGCTTTGGTAAACACTTTGCAATGGACTGTGACACAATTTTTATTTAGAAAGTTGTCTTTTTAACAGTGCAGAATCAATAGTAATGCAGACAAGGTTAGCAGTTACTGGCTAACCTCTGTCCAAGACAGCAGGCCCCTGAGGCACATGGAATTTATGCAGAATCAAAGTTAATAATGTTGAAAAAAAAAAATCCCTGAATCCTTGCTACTTGATGCTGCCTCTTACCCACTGTGCTCACTGTGTTGAGATAACAAAGACGACCCAACAGTCCTTTCCCATCCTAAACTCCTGATCTTTTTTTTTTGTTTAGTTAGCATAGTATTATAAAACTGAAGCCCAAAATCACAGAAAGAAACCAGGATGGGATTTTGTTCAAATCACCTTGTAAAAGACTAAAATACAAGAAAGATTTACATTTACTTTTCTTACATTATTGAAATTTGTTGACTTTTAATATCTGGATAAAATGGTCATTGCCTCTCTGTGCTTACTAACCTTTAATAAGGGCTACATTGAACTGGAGCATTACATGGCACGACAGCTCCTCCTAAAAGAACCAGTCTGAAGTCTTCAACTCTCCTTTGAAATAAGCATGTTTTTCACAAGACATCCTCTGCCTACAGCTGTGTTAATCTGAAGTGACCCCAGCACATACACACAGAAGACACTGAACTGCTATTCGAAGATTTTAGGTTTGGCAATATGATTCCTTATAATGTAGTCAGCCTGCACTCCAGAGAAACTTAGAAAATCAAGAGAATGTTTCCAAGCACTGCAATTCTGAAAGAATTACTTCTATTTTAGTGGATTACAGTGCACCCACACCATATGTCTTTACATAAAGAGATCAGTGTCATGGTACCAAGAATTAGAACATGAAATCTATATTTTCCAAAAGAAAATGACAGCTAAGATAACCTAGCCAGCTACATTTCAATAATAGGGCAGGCCATATTGTTGTTTTACTGGGAAAAAAAATACATGACAAGTAAAGCTTTGGTTTACACTTAGTGTGACTGTACAAAAATAGCTAACCATCACTAAAAAACAAACAAACAAAAAATCCCAAACCCCAAAAAACGTCCTAAAATAACAAGTCACTAGACAACATGCAAAATACAGCACTACACAATACTTCAGCTTGAACAGGCTATGAAACACATTCAATAAAGTCTCTCAAGATACCTATTTCTTTATTTGACATGCTTCCATGTATTACTGTCACCATTTACTACTATTTACTTTAATTAGCTCCTACTGCCAAAATTCATTAGACAAGAATCTGGTACAATGAAGAATAATAAATTCTGTTCAATCATATGTTTTTAAATTATTCTGCTCCTATAAAGCAAAAATGGTATCTCCTACCTTGGCTCCTAGTTAAGAGACTGCAAAAACAGTCACAACAATTCTTTCAAAAACTTGTGTCAGTCATAACTAAGTTGACAGGATGTACAGCTAGAGGTTCATGTAACAGAGCTGCACAGGACACCCACACCATTACTGAGTTCTGTATCACTGGAGTCCACACATCTTGTTGCAAGAGACAGTGTAACTGGCCAGGAGGGGTGACAGACACCCCCCAGCCAGACCCTGCCTCATATATCAGTGCAAGAAATATGGAAAGCTCCAAATTTTGAGCTGTGCCTAATTACCTGGCTTTAGGTCCTGGAAGGAGAAGGGTGGAATTGGGTCTCAGCCTAGTGGCTAGATAATTTGCCCAGGAAGTTAAGAGTCCTGGATTTAAGTCTCTCTCCATCTAGAGTGATTTCAAGGTAATTACATTAACAGCAGGTTTAGGGACTACTTTCTACATAACTTCTTAGAGGAATGTTACCATGAGAGTACTGAAAGTCTTATTATTGGGTTTACCTAGCTACTAGGTATATACGAGTATATATGCATCCATATTCATCCCAAGTAGCAATTAATTGTTGAAAACAACCCCCCCCCACACACATGTACGTCATCACTCCCTTATTTTACATAAATGAGAACTAGAAACAAAAGGATAGTCACCATAAAGTCTATTGACGGGAAAATCTTGCATCAAATTATAGTGTAACTCTAATAAATTAGTACATTAAAATCTTTATTACAACAAATTTTTATAAGTTACTATTATAAAACGCAATAAACTTTATCAGTATTTATCAAGAAAAATCCTCATTCTCCCACATCAGTCTATCTGAAATCCCACCTTTTATTTTATTCTTTCTTGTCTAGATACAAAAGAATGCACATCCTCCTCTTCTTAATGAATATCACCTTCAGGTAAATATTATAGAATTCCTTTTTTTGGGAGGAAGAAATGAAGAGACAAATTCTCAGTCCTGGAGGAAATCTAACCCATTTTGAAGGTGCTGGAAATCCTCAGATTTCACTGAAGGACACAAAAATCAAACATAGTGGAAACTTCTACTTTAATTTTGGAGCAAATACTGAAGCCACAAGAGAAGGTTCATTATTGGACTATTATTTAGGTTCCATGGCTCTCAGTGATATCCAGGGTGATACTGTTCAAACTTTCTCACCAAAATTCCACATGGATTAAATGGAAATATTAAAAAAAAATCCAAAGAAGTTGGAGGAGACAGTGAGCAAAGACAGGAAACTCATTTTCTGCTTTAAATGGGACCATTACTTCAAATTAGATCCTGCAGGAAAGGTTAAGATCCCTAGTGGAGGCTGCAGCCCAGAGCACTTGTGGTACCCTTTCTACATCCTCCTTTTTCCTGAGGCACAGGATTGCCTCCCTGTGCCAGTTCCCCACCTCTGACAGGACAAATATGACAGCTCTCATCTGATACTTCAAGGGATAAGGAATCCTGTGCTGGCCAGGGAAAAAAAAGGGCAGGAATCTGACTTATCACCAGGTCCTCTCTCCCTCCATTTCTGTAAAACTTCTCAGCTCATAAGGCACAGATGGAGCTATGAAAACACAAGGGAGAATTCCCTGCTTGCCAAATTGCAGATTTTGTATCATGTCCTTATTTAACTTTATCATTTTCTTCTAATACCACAAAAAAACCCACTAAACAAAATATCAAAATAGCTTTTTCCTGAAAGTCATGAAAAAAAGAAAAGGAAGCCTTTCACATGATCTGCCTTCCATCAGTGAGCTGCACTCCAAGAACAACAAATGTGGATAGGAAGACAGAATCAATTAAAAAAAAAAAAAAGAAAAATCAAACCAAAAAACCTCACATCAGCAATACAGATGCTGCTTGATACAGAAATTAAAGGAAGAGAAGAATAAAGAAGTGAGGTAGCAGTTATATTCTCACAGTCTACAAGATGAAAACAAGGTTTATACTAACCTTTGTGCCTCATTCTTCTTCCTGGGCACAGAAATGCAGTATTAAATAGTTTCTGAACTGCTGAGAAGAGGGGGCAGTAGGCTTAAGTAAAGAGAAATAAATGGTGCCCTGAAGGCCTGCTACATATCCAGGGTGCAGTTTCATGTAACAGCAGAGAAGACCTGAGAAAGGAGTGGAGGCCAGCATTAATTAATTTGATTTGGCCAAGATGCTAGAATTAAGTGACTTCATTTGGCTGGGCACAATTCAATTACAAAAAGGTTCAAGTGATTATTTTGAAGACAGAAATTATTTATTTTACAGAAGTAAAGATACACGGATGGAAACTAACCAAAGAGGAGAGGGGACAGGTAGCATCACAGAGCATTTCTCATCCCCTTTTACATAAACTGGCTTAATGCTTTAACTTTTGGGTTCTGGCAGATTTTCCCCTAGGAAGACTCCTTAGCAAATAGCAGCTGTAAATACTTGGCTTGCTTAAACTCTTGGCAAACCACATTTCTAAGAAATCTAGCTAAGTAAACCCACGTTCCAATTTGGAATCAGTCTGAAACTGAGCACCAAATGGTACAATACCGATCAAATTGTGCACAGTCACCTAACTTATGTGTGGCAATGAATGCATATTAAAAAGTATCTGAATAATTTAAGACTCCTTTCTGAGCCCCTACTGAAAATATGGCTTCCTATTTTATTGAATTGCTAATTATTCCAAGTAAAAGATTTAATGCCAGATAAAGTCACGTGTGCATGAATTTTTCACATCCAAAGCTTTTAATTGTGTGATGCCTATGTTACAAAGCAGAATAAAGCAATGCTGTCTGAATTAAATACTGCACATGCCAATAGTTTGGATGGAAAAAATGTCCTCTTCCCTCTTTTCCCTTCTTCTTGACAAAGAAAAAAAATAGCCTTAATCATACACTGGCAAACAACTCAGTGTATTTATTTTGAGCAAACTTATCTCAGGGGATGTAAATCCAAGTGCACCAGGAGCAAGTAAGACACTGCAGTGTTCTGGGCAAGAGAGCACAAGGGATGCTGGCACCCTCCTCTGTCATGGCAGAATGTTTAAGGTGGCAGGCATTTAAGGTCTTAATTCTATAGAGTGTGACTCAGTTTGTTTCTGACTTTCAGAATTTGCATTTTATCCAACTTCCATGTAAGAACAGCTGCTCCTTACTCAAGAAGGCTCTTTACGGAAGAAGCTTCCACAGTGCTAACTTCAGACAGAATTTTCAGTTTAGGGTTAGTGCCAGAAGAAAAGCTAACACTGGTTCTAAATATACCTTCCCTCACCTTAAACTTGAGGAGTCTGATCCTTACATTCCTGAAAACCAATTCATTTCACCCAAACAAATCAATCTCTATTTGCAGTCTGAGGCCATTTGTCAGAAATGCATCCACAAAATGCTTTTATTTGTCCTAATTCTGTTAGCTCATCTCATTTTCTCTTCTCCACCTTTCCCTGGCCAAGGAAGAAGATCTAATTAAGACCCCTGTTAAAATAGCACGGTGTTGGCTGAAACCCTCGTTTGTACCCTTACCAGCAGAGAATGATGGACATTAATAATAACCCAGACTGTAGCAGGTCCCAATAGTTAAAGCAAAGCAGCGGCTGATGCAAAGCCAGGACCAGCGTTTTAAAGCAGGCAGTGAAACAAAATGGGCCCGCATACCTGGCAACAATAAGAATCCCTTCACTGATGGATAGGAATAAATATAAAGGCTGATAGCACAGTAATAAAACAATGATGATAACCCAAAATTATTTATTATGAGGCAAGAATGCTGCTGCTTGCTCAGGCTCCGCTGTAAATGGAAGCTGACATCAATGGATGACTCTCAGCAAGAAAACATGGACCATTTTAATTTGGGAAGTGTCATCTCATTTTTTAAGGTGAAAGCCATTATCAGAAGTGACAATGATCTATAGTGAATGAAAAGAAACAATAAACCCCCATACTTAACCCCTCAGTCTTGTGTGTTTACTACAAATAGCAACTTCCTTACAAACACCAAAACATCCTAAGAAGTTGAAAAACATCAATGAGATCTTCTTGGAAATCAAAAGACTTATTTGGTTTATTAAAGAAGGACTAGAATCAACACCAATACAGTATGTACTTTGAAGGTAATACAATCAGCCCATATTATTCAGTGACTACCACTGAAAAACGGGACACTCCACTGGAAAAAAAACAAAAGAGCACAGCATAAAAACATGGAGTGAAGTAAAATTCTGATGAATTGTGCTCAGTAACTCCTAGAGAGAGTCTAGTCAGCAAGGGAAACATTTCTTCTCACTGCTTCCTGCCTTAACATAGCTAAAGCTATATTGACATATTTAAGAGAGATAATGTGCAAAAGAAGCCTTATAGCACATCCTGTGTAAATTCTATGGCCTCCAGTAAAATGTTACCATAGAAACACCTTTGCCACAAGCAAGGTGCACTTTTGTAAAGGGCCTGGGGATAAACTTTCAGATTCCCATGGCAACTGTTGTGCATAAAGGCTAAAGTACCAGGTGTCAATGTCTTTTGGAGCAGCATGCAAGAGAAAGAAGAAAAAACCCCACCCAATATTTTCTTGATTGGAACGGGTAGTCATAGCTGGTAATCATTTGAGATAATGATCTACCTGAAGTTGGAATAGCTACAAAGGAGTATTTTGAGTTAAAAACTGTGAGTGGCATACTAAAGCCACGAAAAAGTAAAGGAGGAAAGTAGCATTCATTAAAATGGCAGTGGATAATCTGATGCATTGTCAGTGAGTAACACCTGTTGGGGTTTTAGGAGAGGTACTCAAAAATTCCCAGATATGCTTAATACAAAGAGAACTGCAGTAAAAAAAAAAAACTTCTTTTTGCCCATCAGATTTTATACCACCTAAGTCAAGAAATACCTTTATTTTCTCTCATACATTCAATCACTACTTGCTCAGAACAGCTCTTACAGGGAGAAGACACACTTTAACAGAGGTCAAGAGTACAACTATGCTTAAGAAGGGTTACACATTTCCCATACTTCATCAACTTTCAGCTAATCTAGAGCAGCCTGTGAAAATCCTAACAAACAGCAAATTTTCATTCAAAGCAGAGTATCAGACAGTACCTGTACTTTTACAGAACACTTCATGTTCTGCTAATTAAGTCTTCCTATGAGACTCATTTCATTCTCCTTTAATTTTTTTCCTACAGTTGACTACATATCTGGAGTATTTTTAATAATTATTTAAAAAATGGTTCTAGATATTCTCCTGTTAGAAAGCATACAGAACAAGGAAGGGTATATCTTTCACTAATGTGTTCCATGATCCTGTATAGTAGGGAAAACTGTGAATCCTGGAGTAAAAAATAGAAATGAGGGAAAAGGATGGACTTTTTTGGTTGGTTTGGTGGGGTTTTTTGGTTTCTTTTTTTATTTCTTCTCTTTTGAATATCTTTAAACATGACTGAATATTTTAGTATTATATGTTTAAATGCTTTGACTGTGCTTTAAAAGGGAATGAAATTCTTATATATCTCCTTGGTTGAATAGTAAGACTCATATAAGTGTCTGCTTTTTTTCTGAAAGCAGAGGTAGAAAGAGCATTTTGCCTATTTTAAACAGCTGAAATCAGACAGGCATCCAAAATTCAATGACAGTCCAAGCAGCAGATAACTTCTGCTCATTGGGAGACAAGAAAGCACTAGTGGAGAATTCTGGGAGAGCAGAGACCAGGAGACACAGATTGTGAGGATGCAGTTAACACCATTCATTGAATAACTTGTATTTTTCTTCTTCTCTTCCCTTTAAGCGCTGAGTGTAAAAATGCACTGAAAATAGAGAAGCCAAGAACCAAACCGATAGCATTGAAATGTTCTTTGCCCAAGAAGTGGCCCTGGTCTTTAAGGGAGCAGGGGTAACCTTCATGAAGCATTGCATGCACTCAGAAATGTTTTAGGTATACAGAGTGAAAGCAGTGGACAGTGGTTCGCAGTCACGGTTTTTCTCTTTTGCGGTAACTATTGCATTAATTTGGTTGTGTCAACCAAAGTTGCAGCCAGCTAGTCCAGTTGAGAAAATTGTAGAACAGACACAGGTAGATTTTTTTTTTTTTTTTTAAATTCCAACCAAACTTAGAGGATGGAGAATACTGCTTTTGGCCTGAGAGCCAGAGTTTGCAAAGCAAAAATGCACACATAAGGATTCCAGATACGTAAACTGACAATACACACCAACTCTGTGTGCTCACTGAAATTGCTAATAGGAAATGTTGGAAAAGAAATTTATTTTTAAAGTAAGTCTCCCATCTGTAAAATTATCAAGGATTCAGAGAATAATAAGAGTCAAAATATTAAGTGCAGTATTTTCCTGCTGTAATTCTCAGTATTTTTTTCCTTGCAGACTTAGTTTAAGAATTTGGGAAATGGAACATGATGGGAAAAGAATATTTCTTCCACTGATGTCCAAAACCTTCAGGAAAGTAGAATATGGGTATATTTAAAAGTACAGGAACACAAAGGTATACCTCAGCTGAGTTTGCATATCTTGTCCTTTCTGAAGCACAATAATGGTCAGTAAAAAAAAAAGTGTGTATTTTCTAATGCTGACTGAGAAATGTCATAATGCTGGTTGTCTCTAAGGTAAATCCCTCAGTTTCTTGTCCTGAAACCTAAGGTATGAATATCTAGGCAAGTGATAGAAAAGTGGATTCAGTGTGGATGCTGAATTGGTATCTATTAAAACTCTGTTAGTAACTGAATTATTACCTTTCTGAGAACTCTCTGGGGACTCTTATTCTCATGAATCCAATTGGATCTAGTAAAACCACTAACCTTTTTTGTTCAGATGGAGGCACATGTAATAGTTAGATGCCTGTTTTCTGAGGTCTTTGAAATGGTCTTTAATAAGAACTTAGAAAACAACCAGCATTATATCTGGTAACTGTCAAAGTAATTAGAGTTCCTTGAGAGCAAATACTTGGAAATTCTCAGAAAAAGAACAGTGGGATTTTTTTCTTTATCTGAAGTAAAACTAGGAATATTTCTTTTAGAACAGCCAAACCTGGGCTGAGAATTAAACATTATGAAAAATTTGAAAGGTGTCTTCAGCTGAAAGATTCTGTCACTGTACACAGATGTTAGCATTATCAACATGCTAATGCATTTTCTGTCATAATCCAAACACATGTTGCAGCTAGGGAAAAAAACCCAAGTGGACAGAAAGGTGTTGCCTTGAATCAGTCTGTACTATGGCAAAATTCAATTTAGAGAAACTAACACAGAAGGGGAAAGCCTCCTTTTAGGATTATAATTGTGAAACTTCAAGACATAAATATTGTTTTTTCCAAACCAGGGAGACTCAGATTCTCTGAAGAAGAGGAAAGCTGGGAAGAGGCAATACCATGCAAACTCTCCTTCTGTTACAAAAAAACTTAAACACTATACTCAACTGGCTGACACCTGTTTGTTCTTAACAAACATAATTTCCTTGATCATTTGCAATCTTAGTCCTTATTTACAGTCATATCAATATAATTTTTATCCTTCTTGAAGACACACACGTTCATGGCATTTCAGAAGGAACTCCATCAACATTTTAAATAGTTGATACTACTCAGTACAAGGACTAGAAATACCTTATTATATGTCTTCTGCTATTGCAAGTTTTGCACAGCAAAATCTCATCAGTATTTCATAAACATCCTATGAATGCTTAATGCACTTAAGTCTATTTTATTCTAAATGATGAGGGCTCAGAATATAGCAGAAATTATTATTTGCTTCTGATACACGGCTTTGTCTCCCGTACTACTAAAATCCATCTCTTTTCATTCATTTCAGCTCTTGATATTACACAGTTCGTCCTACTTGTTATTCAAGTCCTCCTCTGCATTGAGATTGACCCCATCTCTGTTATATCAGTACATTTCATTCTTGAGTCAAGGTCATTAAGGAGAATATTAAATAAGATTGTTCACTTGATGAACTCCTCTAATATCCTTTTTCCCTGAAATACTTCCACTTTCAAGATAACTCATCATTCTGGGAAGATAAGGAGGATACATGTGATAGACAATGGGTCAGGAATGAACTCAGTTGCTAGAAGCCTCTTCTTGGAGCAGCAATAAACCGAAACCTGTTACTGTTATCAAGGACATTACACATTAATGTTAACGTGGAACTGCAGGTACCTGGCCGGTGTCTCATTGTGCAGTCCTCTACGTGGCCTGGCCCTTTGCTATGCCATTACATTTTGTTATGCCAAACCCACCCCAAGCTGGGCCCAGCATGAGGACTGTACTGGAAGCATGGTTTGTGCACACCAGCAAAAGGGACTTGTACCAGAAAAATGCCAGGTGTGGGGTCAGGGGCTGCTGGATTGGCCTGGAGGGAAGCTGGAGGGTCACCGATGGCAGAGAGAGAGCCCTCACAAGCGGCAGGACAAGAGCTGGCAACAGAAGACAAAAGGCTTCCAGAGGAGTGGCCTTATGGCCACAGTGAAACCAAGACTGACTAGAAGACAACAGTGAGGAAAGACAGAGACCCCCACGCTCTTAAAACATAACCTAAATATTTTCAGAGCATCACAGAATTTGCAGTACCACGATACTTACTTTTTAGTGCCAACATTATGAAATGTTCAGATGATATCGTGCATGTGAGTACAATAAAATTCCACAATTCTTAAAGCTTTGATGGAGTGGTTTTATAGCTGTGCAAGAAAATATTGCCCTCTTGTCCTTTGGTGCTGAAGGTCCACAACTATTTAGCCAGCCCACTGGAGCTGGCAGGCCAATGGGGCGAGAAATTGGACACACTCAGCAACGCTGCTTAGGCAAAAGCCATTTCTAGGCCTAGTGAGATTGCAGGTGGAGGTAATCCGGCACAAATAAAGAGAAACTGTGAAGAAAGAAAGAAATTATTAAAAAAAAAAGCTTAATTGAACGTGTTCAAGCATATTCCAGCCAGTTTTGTGCCTGTTGGCCTATGCAGGTTGGCAGTACAGAAGAAGCAGGTGTGGAGAGGCGAGGGCCCTGGGCAGAAGGGAGGCCGAGCAGCAGCTGTGCGGGCTCGCCGAGCGCGCTCCGGCTTTCTGGTCTGCAGCCGAATCACCACGGCGAAAATGAAGGAGGGAAAAGAGGCAAAAGCAAAGGTAAAATGGGGAAATGAAACAGATTGATAGCATCTGAGTGACCTTGATTTCAAGCACACTGCCTCATGATATTTGGAACTACAGACTGACATCTGAAGCATATTGGTCTACTTTATATGGATTTATTGTCAAAAACTGTGGTTTGGTTGCAAATAGGCTTACAAGTGTTCATATAGAAATTTGATACAATCAAGCAAATCCTTGCATTTCTATTGCTTCTCTGCTGTGGCACAGAAGCCCTGAGCTGGCTTGGAGTGGTGGTGGTGAAGATACATCCCAAACACAGCCAGGTTGGCACCTTACATACAGAAAATTGACCTATAGAACAGCCTGATGGCAAGCTTTTCCAATGACTCGGTTTTTTGGTCAGTCTGAGGAATTTACAATTTTGAGTTAGAGTTAAGCTTTGAGAATTGTTATAAATTGAGTTTTAAAAGCCCTTACAAGTACCTCTAAGAAAGATAGCCATAAAATCAAGTTAAACGCAATTTAATTTATTTGAACTTAGAGCCTAACAGTATAATGGAAAAAGAACTGTGCAGTCAATAGCCCAATGAATCAAGAATTAATCTGGGATTTTAACAGAACCTAGAAGAATTAGCAAGCCTCTGAAAATCCCTTTCTTAGAAAAACAGGTAAGACCTAGGGCTTTAAAGAAAAGTCAGTTATCAATCAGTTTCCAAGGGCATATGTTGCATACAAAGACAAGATATCAGAATTCAAGGTCGGGATTTTGACTAGGTAAAATCTCTTTCATTAGCTGTTTTCCCCTGATATTAATCAACATGAGAAAGCAGCAACTAAAGTCTAGAAGTTATACAAGTGTGATCCAAAAGAAGTTTTTATTGACAGTATCAAGCACTGTATCACCAGGGTGATAGGGCAGGGTGCTTGATTATAAAATCCTCATGCAAATTAAGGACACACTAGTTAAGAATTGCATCAAAGGCCTGCAAGAAGAGGTTAGAAAGATATTCAATGTTTCTCAGTAATTTCATTTTAAAAACACCACACTTCCATACTGATGCCTCTTTCTTTGGTCCTTCCTGGGTTATGTGATAGTACTACAAAATAGATGAAACTGAAAAAATTTATTTGCTTCATTTCCAACACAGTCTCACACAAGTTTCTTAGAACACCGAAGCAAAAAAATATTTTGTGTATGAAAAAGAACGACTGTCACCCATCAAAAAACCAGCACATCTATTTCACAGGAAGAGGAAGGTGTTAGGTGCTTTTTAGTAAAGGATATGGATTATTGACTGTTTTAAAGGAGGCCACGTCAGTTTAAAAACCAGCACACAGTTGCAGGAACTCTCTTCACTTGCCTCACCCAGCAATAAGCAAAGGCATGACAGGGAAATCATGTTTGAATCACATAAAACAGAGGCAGAGAAAGAAAGGCTGGAAACTGCCTCCCCAATCCTCTTCTAAGAGGGGGAAATGAAAATGTTCTGCTATAAAAATAATCATCAGTTCTGAAACATAGCATTCAAGATATAATATTCTCTCTGTGCACTATTCTTACTTAAGTTCTTCCTGAAACTGAATTAAGCATGATTTTATTAATTAACATTTAAGTTTCATATATATGACCTATTTTAGAGCAAACTATTTGTCCACAGTAGGCACAATTCTCTGGGTTTTAAAAATTTCCTTTTTCATGTCTTCTATTTTTACCATCTTCATAAGTGAAGTAACAAGTGCATGATTGACCTCTTTATGAGAAAAATCTAATGTGTAAATGAGTAAGACATCCTAAGGTTCAGTAACTAAAAGTGACATGAAATTCCCTTTTGCTTTTTAAGCTAATTATCTAATTGATGCATTTGCTTCATTAAGCTTTAGGTTTTATTTCTTTTTTCAAGTAGTAAAATGCTAGCTGACATGCATTTTAAAGAGATATCACTTTCAATGACTTAAGACAAATTTTAAAGCAGTGTTTCTGAGAAACTTTCAGCAAATAAGGTTTCAATCATGACTTAATACAATGGCATACCAAACGTTTTAAAGGTTGTACAAATGCTATTCAGAAGAACACAAGCTGCATTATCCACCTTGATTATCTTGACAGTGGTTGTGCACAATAAAAGTTCCTTTCCCGTTGCAAGATGTATGGACTTTTAAAGTGCAGTTTTACAGAACTGAGAAATTAGGCAATTCAACTTAAGATACATACACACAAAAATGATTATGCATGTTTTTACAAAGGAAAAAAATTAGTACCTGATAAAAATAATTATTAAAGCCAGTAGAAGAAATTGAACCATCAGTGAAAGGCCTATTCTCCTGTAAGAGGTGAAAATTCTTTTCAACAGAATAAGTGTTAATCATATCATGATACGATGTATATTGCAACAGAATAAGGGTTACTTACTGATTTGTCATAGGGGATATTGTTGCTTTTTCACAATACTGTTTCTTTTTGTTGAACTTCATTAATAATAGTATTGAATGCAATACTATAGTAATTCAGTCATTAAGTATAATTAAATTTAAAAGTAGCAACACACAGTTTACTGAATCTGCTAGCTATAAAATGGATTTAAATTTAGCAAAGAACAAAGCAGCAGTACTGTTTTACATAAGTTTGGAGAGGTATGTTCTATGTCTGTTCTACATGCAACTCAATATCCACTCTACCTGTATCACTAAAGAAAATTATGGCTTCTTTTCATTGAAGTTTCTATTTCAGAAGCAACTAGAACACAGAATAGACTGTAAAATATCTTAGATTTGCAGAGACAAAAATACTTGTATGCAATTAATTGAATTTTCAGTAAATCTTGAGTAACTACTAATAAGGTTTATCTATATCAAGACAGGCTTCCAGATACCACTGCCCTTTCCAGTTTCCACAAACAATAACATAATCACACAGGGTGGAACCAGGTCACACATATATTAATGTCACTGGAGAGGGAGCAGAAGTGTTAAAAGAAAGCAGAATGCAAAGGAATACTATTTTGGAAATGTGACAAAGAGAAAGTCTGTCTATTTGAAAGCTGCTTTGACTGTTGAGCAAAACCTACAAGCAAGTGGACAGAAACCTGTTTTAAATCGGACTCTTGTCTAACAGCCTTCTGCAATCTACACGCATTTAATCTTCTACAATCTGAAACACCAGGGTGAAAGGCAAAGCTGTTACTTTGCTGTTCAGATCCGAGCCCATTGAGGAAGGTGAATGTTCAATCCACAACAACCTTCTAGCAGCAACAGGGAAGGCTCCATTGTCTGGTCAGAAAACTATGTGCAGCCTTCTTCAAGTCATCTTACAAGTGGAAATCAGACTTCCATTATGAAGTGTTCTTAAATTGGGTGGTGGTTTGATCCTGGCTGGGTGCAAGGTTCTCAACTTTATTCCTGGTCCTCTACCTCCTCCCCCACAGCAATGCAGGCAGATGGGGAATGGGAGTGTGCTGGTTTTGGCTGGGGTAGAGCTCATTTCCTTCACACTGGATGGTATAGAACTTTGTTCTGGATTTGTACAGAACACAGTGTTGATAATACAGAGATATTCTGTTATTGCACAGAGCTTTCTTTTCCTCCTTTTTGTACTGCCACGCTGGCAAGGAGATATGGTTACAATCAGTTCACCACATATTATTAATGCTCTGGCTTCTCAGAAAGAGGAGCTCTTGCCCTGCTACAGCGTGGGGCTCCTCCCACAGGAGACAGTCCTGCACAGACTGCTCCAGTGTGAGTCCTTCCTATAGGCTGCAGTTCTTCACAAACACACAGGATTTTTCTCATAAAGAGTTCAATTGTGTACTTGTTACTTCATTTATTTAGGGGAAATAAATAAATAAAATAAACAAACAAATAAAGAAATCTGGATTTCCTTTTGTGCTTTGTGGCTATTATTAGGATAACATATTCCAGGATAAACAGATCCCTTCTGAACAGAAATTAGTCTGTGAGACCCCCCAGAGATAAGCCTTTAGATAAGCTCTATCAGCATCTATTTTTCACATGGTTTTGGCTTTCCTAAATTAGATGGTTTTGTGCACTTGATTATATCTCTATATCCCTGCTCAGTCATCCACCCCTCTTTCCACCTCTCGACTGCTACTTTCTTTTGTTATGTTTGGCTTCTGTCTCAACTTCTTTGTTCATCCACACAGGTTTCTTGCTAACATTGTCTCACTTCCTGCATGTGAGACTAGACCATTATCAAGCTTGAAAGTGGAGATTCTGGAAAATCAACCTGCTCTCCTGGACCCATCTTCTCTCCAGGGCCATAGTCTCGTGGTGTTACTCCAAGAAGATCCATCAACCTGTAAGAGCCTGTTCTCTTGAAGCACAGTGCTGTGATCCTACTTTTTGCCTTGTTAAAGCCTTGCAAGATCCTGAACTTTTCTATTTCATGATCACTCCAGAAAAAGCTGCCCACCCCAGGCTTCAAATTCCCAAGCAAATCTTACTTATTTCTAAGTATGTGGTTCTGCAGAGTGGTTTTTTTTGTTGGCCAGTTGATCACTTTTGTCATAAGTGAACCTTTTATCTCCTACAATTCACCCTTTCCCTCTGTGATGTTGTCTCTGCTCTGGAAAGCTTGCAAGGCAAAACCAGCAGAATCATAAAGAATGAGAGCCAAAGGACAAGGGGAATTATAAAACAACAGTTGGTGGTATGGTTTCCTATTTGAGCATTCATGCAGCATGAATGAAAAACCAGCATACATTAAAATGCAGTCAGGTGTTTTCTTACACAAATTCATCTCCAGCTGCTCAGCAGGCTTAAAATAAATTTTCTATCATCTCCTGTGGCAGATACTCTGGTGGTATGCCTAAATTCAGAAATAGTGCAATGGATGATCCAATGGTCTGCTTATTCTGGTAATTTAATATGACATTGTGTGATGAAGGTGTTCCTCTCATTGTTCCATGTGACAGCAGCATCCTCTCTTGGCCCTACGTTAGGAAGTTGGCTGTGAAACTCACTGGTGTTCAGTCAACTTCTGCAGTGGACCAGAGAGCAAAATATAATTCAGAATTCAGTAAGGTTTGTGGTGTGCAGGTTTACATAGAGACACCTGCCACAGTGTGTCTGTGCTCAGCAAGCCACTTACAGCTCAGGCCCACTTGGACTGCCACTGCATTCCTCATTCTCTTTCTGCACTTGTAATACCTTTACTTGTAGTCCAAATTATGCAATGCAATAAAACATTTTGAAAGTGGGAAACAAACAAGTACCAAAAATTAGTTTCAGTAACTCTTGCTGTGTGGAAATTGAATGATAACACCCCCCACAGGGGTGTAGAGATTTACAACTAATCATATCTGTTCCTATCAATGATTCACCATTCAGATCCTGGACAGTATGTAAATACCAGGCTCCCTATAGTGTCTAATAATTTGCCTAAGCTCACTTTCAGCTGGCATTTTTTCCTCCTCAAAACCATTTTAGAAAATGTGAAAGTTTGATTCAAATCAGACTTTAAATTTTGTGGATAAAAAGACAAAGCATCTTGGGTTTAGCGTAAACATAATATAACTTTCAATGATCTATTCATTAAAGCCATTACAAAAGAGAAAAAAACCCCTGTACTACACAGCACAAAAACCTTTAAACCTTCATTAATCAATAGTTTAACATTGCTACATGTGATTCCCTTGTACCAAGGTCAATTTAATAAGAGAAAACTTGAAAAGAATTTGGGGCTTTAAAGGAATTCAGCTACATTGTGAGATGCCTCCATATCACGATGGGAAGTTGCTTCCTCCTACACAGCATGATGGAAGTTGTGGGTGCAAAGATCAGACACAAGTTTGTAATTTAAAAATTGTGTTTGTACAAGAAATGTATGTATTCTTGATGTGGTAGGGAGAAAATAGGGAGTTAACTATTAACCATTTTCCTTCCCCTTTGCAACTTAAAATCTTTCAGACTGATACATAAGGATAGAAATTGCAACAGATTTTTTTCTTTTTTTTCCCCTTTATTTTTTCCCCCAGCATCTCGGCTATCGGTAACTTCCACAGCTTTTTGTTCACTTTAGACAAAACAGAGTTTTAGCAACTTGGCCATGGAAAAAAACCAATCTCACAATCAAAAATATGTTACTTAAAGATGCACACACACACATCTCTTAACAAGATGCAGGCACTGCATCTCATCTACACATTAGCAACCCTGTCATGATCAGCTTGCTCATGTGCAGCTTCCCCAAGTTTCTTAACTTCTCTATTTCCAGGGCAGACATTTCACAATATGCTTTCACATAGGCAAAATATTTATACATCTTCCAGGTTTTCTTTGAAAGATTCACCATCTTTCACTGACCAAGTCGGCAGGATGCTTTTCCTGAAATTATTACAACCTTTATCCCTGCTGGCTGCATCTCACTTCTGCCTACTCACTGCTAAACACAGCCACTTCCAGGTAAGTCTGAGAAAGTGGAAATAAAGCAAACCCACGTTTGTGTGCTGTATATCACTTTTACTATGCAAATGATTGTTTAGAGAAGAATAAAAGGCTGTAAATATTTTGAGAAGTGGGCCCCCAGTGCCTCTTCAGTCTGCCAAACGGCGGCGCGTGCTTTGTAATTATGTAATAGAGAGAATACCAGCTGCTTTGAATCGTTCTCAGGGGCTTTGGATGATATCGAAATGCTCGGCTCCCCCAGTGAGAGCCATAATCAAGCAAGTAATACCGTAAAGTCAGACCAAATTGACATTGAGTTGTTGGCTCTTAACACACTTCAAACCAGATGTTAATGCTGTGCACTGTGATTTTAAAGTTTTTTTGTCTTTTTCTTTTCTTAGATAAAGCATTACTTCTCTGACAAAATAACATTCTTGTATATAGACACTCTCTCAGATGTTGCATTTTACATTTTCTGAAGAAACAGACAGATGTTTATTTTCCACTTCTATGGCACAGAATGGAAGGGGTACTTGTTTTGCTGTCATACTAGTTTTGGGAGGCAACCAGCCCAGCCATCGTTATTTATTCAGCATGACAATGGCTTAAAGTGGAGTCTTAGGAGCAAACTGGTCAATTCCTACAGTGGCATCTACTGAGAAGAAGTGGTAGCTTTTTGCTAACATGTAAAAATAAGCAAGCATCTTCATTAAAAAGTTTTTGCAATGAGTTCCCCACTGCTTTACAAAGCAATAGACATTTAGAACTTCTCCAGACCTTGTGGTCTTTAGATCTTCACAAAAATGTATTAAGAAACTGTAATATTATATTCATTTTGTGCAGTCTAACATAGAAGATGAGAAAGGACTCAAGCTGTTGGTACAACTACTCCCTTCCTGAAGCATCACAATTAAACCACTTGCCACAGAGATTATGTCTTCCTTCATAATTTTCTCAGTAATTTTTACAGCCATGTTGAGACAACTTCCAGTTTTTATGAGAAGGCAAAGAGCTCCTTTCCTCTCCATACAGCGCACTACCAGGTCAAAGACTCTGTAAGCCGAAGAATGAATTGTGAATCACTCACCATGTTTTTCTATGCCTGTGACTGTTAGTGGAGCTGAACTTAACTACATGGGCTGCTCTTCTTGTTGCTTATAGTAGCAAGTTAAAAAGCTACATCTCGCCTCCAGCAGGTGTCTAATGCAGTAGTGGGATTGTCCTAAGGGCAAACTGCACTTTGCAGTATGGATTGGAGGCCCAGAAATCAGCTGGGTGACCCAGCTCGCTGCCTGGGTGCTCAACAACCAATCCTCTCACACAACCAGGGAAAATTTTACACAATGCCCATGCAAATCCTATTCACAATTTATTATGTTCTCACAGTATTAGCCAAAAATCTGCCAATTCTGAAGGACCAAAGAATGGCTAACATGGGTTACATGTATCACGAGACCAGTCCAAGTTCCTGTTCACCCTCACTCCCCTCCTCCAAGCCTTACCAGTTTGCCACTCTGATCCCTTGACAGCCATTCTGCCAGTTTTAAGCTACTTTGCATGCTGCTGCCTGATCTGAGATGTGGGAAACCAAGTGCTGGGTGATTTCGTCTTCTGTTACACAAAGCCACTGCATAAAGGATAGAGGTCAACAACTGCTTTGTTGGAAAAAAAAAATCAAAGAAATGCAAAAATCTTCTAACCCCCTGCTGTACATTATAATATCCCAAGGTGAACTACAGTGACATTTCCTCCCTGAGACACAAGTACAGCATAGTTTTTGTAGAAACGTGTAGCAATTCTTCACCAAAAAGCAGTATAATACAATTTTATCCCGTTGAATAAGCACTAAAAACTGTTCTATGTATTATCAGTACCCTCCTTCCAGACAGCCATGTTAAAACAGCAGAGACAAGCCCCTAGGTAATAGGAATAAACACAACCAATTATGTTATCAATTATTCAGATGGATATCTACTTTAAAGAAGAACACAGCTACTTTAATAATTAATAATATTTAAGACACTAACAAACTACAGTGTCACTTTGGATTTTTATGCTCTACTGGGCAAGTATTTTTTGGAAGAGCACATAAAAATAAAGGAGCATTTGAGAAACTTCTATTTGGGTTATGCAAAGATTCTATCGGTATTTCAGGTCTGATTTTAAGGCTACTTTCCACAATAATCTTCTATCCCAAGTGACCTGTTCTAAAATACATATATATTTTAGCCTTGTATTTCAAGAGTTAATATTTTGCTTTCTATTGGGCCTATCTTTATTCTTTTTTCCTTATCAGTTACATTATTTTCAGTAAATAAAAAACTGACTTTCAATCCTTCTTTTCCCAATGGGAATCCATATCAAAATAGAGACTTGTTGGGAATGGGTGCTGAGAAAAACCTCTTCCTTGAATTTACCTGGAATTAAAAAAAAATAAAAATAAAAAGAACAAGAATATGTCCAATCAGCTCTTGTACACATATAAAAACCAGCTCCTTTTGAAGAATGGAACAGAACTGTATGCAACTGCCTTTTTGTGTGTAGGATATCTATTCTACTATGATTATCTGTTGTATCAGTTGTTAGTTCCATTTATCCAACAGAGAGGAGGGATATGGAGATTTCTGCCCTGATAAGCACTCAGAAGTTTCTTAATTTCTTCGCAGGAGTGCCTAAAATTAGACTAAATCTTCTCTTTGATATCCAAAAGCTTGGGCTTTTTGGCATGAGTAACTAACAGCTCTCTTGCGAGGCATTTGTCACCCTATAAAATAACTGAAGGTAGGTTTTTATTCCATATCTATTAAAGAATGAAAGCATCTCTAATTTAGTAGGACAATTCTTGTATCATTTAAGATTAACATCATTATTTGTGCCTTTTCAAGCCCAAGATCCTGGACAGGTTTGATACACATAATTTCCAGAATTAACCTGGAGCTGAGTATGGTATCTGAGCTGCAGTTTTAGAGGAAAAAATGTAAGCAATAAAAGGCAGTTATCCCCCAGGTTTCTTTCCCAGAATCTTCTCCTGCAACCATGCTTCACTGATTGCTTGTGATTCAAGGACACGACTGTGCAGGAAATTCGTAACAGCAGGCTGGAGGGTGTTCCATTTATGTTCAAAAAACCACAGACTCCACAGTTATAGGTCTTCAGCCTTGCTCCAGCACAGCAACTGCACAGCAAACAGCTCCTCAGAAAATATCAACACCTGACTTCCAGAGGGAGCAAAATACAAAACTATTTTTGATTCACGACGTGATGCCTGGCCTAGTGAGACAGGCATATTTAGAAAAGGGTTTGAAAATGGAAGCAATTTAACTACACTGAAGTTTAAGGTAATAAAAGCTTGTTTCAAAAGGTACACACAATTTTTATGTCAGACCTTAACTATCTGCAAGAGGACTATGTCATTTCTTTGACTAAACTAGTAAATATGGTTGCTTTGCTAAAATTTATTTTATTTTACACTTACTGTTCATTCTGAAAAAAAATCCCTGCGTTTCTGATTTGTCTTTTTTTTTTTTTTTTGGAGCTTCTTCTTTCAAGATTTTTAGGAACTCATTTACTATACTGCACAAACAACTAAATCTTAAATATGTCACTGCTGTGGTAAACCTAAAAATAAGCCATGTTCTTTATTCCAGCACCACTACACAGTGACTGAACTGGAACAAATAAAAGATTTCAACTAGATGACATTTCTCCTTTTTTATCACCACTTCCCCAAGGGCTGTATGCCAAATTGGAGAATGATAAAGTAAGGGGAAATTATTTAGTAGAATGGATGTTATCAGAAACATGGGAATGAGATCTAAGATCAACCAGAATAAAATCACAGATGGCAGGTATACAGCCATTATGAAAAAGGATTTTAGATACACTAACATGAGAATGTTTAGCAATAGTAAAAACTTCGATTATAAATGGAAATGATAAAATTTCATGACATGCCAATGAGGCTCAATTATTCAAGTAATACTTGAACTTACAAAGAGCACAATATGGTACTCATCACATGAGAATGCAGAAAGTTTTTTTTCACTGTGTGAGTAAATTAAGGGTATAAACACATTATATGGACTAGAAAAAACTACTTAAACTGCTTCTTTTTTATAATGACCTCTCAAAACTCTGTGGAGATGAGTGGAGAGATATTTCAACCACTACTATTAGTTTTTATAGAAACCCCTTAATATTCATGGTACTTAAGAAATTTGAAGGCAGTCTAACATTTCCTTATGCAACAAAGGCAAACAAAGAAGTTTGAATACCGTGCATAATGAAAGAAAAGATTGCCAAAGATTTGATTTCAAGAGGATGGGAATATAGTTAAACCCTACATTTGTGGTTCTATGATGAAAGTCTTGGCAGCCATACTTAGTTGTACTATTTTAAGAGGTTATAAATTGGTAACTACAAACCTGGGATATTCTTAGAATTTTGTATTGATTCAGATAGATTCACATTCACTACTAAATAGAAAATAGTGCAACACCAGACAATACCAGTAAAGAATGCACTTGGCATAGTAAGTGATCTAAAATTATCTAATAATTCTCAACATGCTGAAAGTGCATTTTTTTCATGTTCAGTACTAGAGACAATCTCATTTAACATTTTTAAAAAGCATGAAGGAGTAAATAAAAAAACCCAACAAACAAGACTGCTGATTTTTCAGATTAAACTAAGAATGCTTGTAAATTCAGATATGCAGAAGGAAATAGTGCATAGAAACCAGTAACTGGGCAGGCAACACATCTAGAAACCACGAATATGGGCCACACTAACAGAACAGGAGGTTTGAACTTTGGAAAATTATGAGGCTGGAAAAGGTTCAGAGAGAACATAAGCTCACAGGTCGATGTTATGATAGAATGAAATTCTTGGGCAGGAGTAAGAAGTATTAAGCAGAACTAATGACTTCACCACAGTGCTAAATTGACATTAAGAGCATTTCACATGTACTTGGCATGCATAAGCCAGAAATTATTTTCAGAAACTGAAGAAACTCCAGGGAGAATTTTAAAAAAATAATTTGGTTTTGATATCTCCGCATAAAATATTCAAAACCGATCCATATGTACCATACATCAAGAAAATTATTTCAAGATGATCAGATAAGCAGCATTTTGATTTTTCCTTATCCTGCCCCAGTGCCTCTATCCCATCCCATGCCTGAAAAGTGCTGCTGCCTCACACAGCAGTTCTGCAGGTAGGACTCATCCCAAAAATGATGCGATACATCCTAGTCACCCCATGTATTTTCTGACCCCCTCTACGAAAAGTGACAACACAGAGTGGACTCCTCAGCTGGAAACAACCCTGGGTCAGGTTGCAATGGCCACTGCTAACCCCTGAAAAAAGCAAGAACTAGCTGGAGCCAGACAGTTCTGATGGGAAACTGGCATGACATTTTAACTGTGGGAATGCACAGGTACCAACCACACTGAGCTCAGGTGTTTGGCACTTCAGTCTTCCTGTCTGTGCCCATTTAATGGCATCTCCATCTGGAAGCAGAAGTGAGGGGAGCTTGGGAGAACGTCACGCTGTGTTTGCAGGACATATCCACACTTGCTTTTCATGACGAGTCAATTCAGTATTAGCTGCTCTGGAGAAACACTGATGTTTGTCTGACCTTGTTCAGCCAAAAATCTTTACAAGGGAAAAATTTACTTGAAAATTAGTGGTGCTTTACAGGCGCTCTTTTCAAATTTTATTTCTGAAATGGGAAGACATGGATTGTTAGGAAAGTTTTTAAAATATTGAGGGAAAAACATATTTAGGTTTTTCTGTAATTCCTGTAAGACATTCAGTATTTGCCTTACAGAATCCCTAAATATACAGTAACTTTCCTTCGCTTACATGACAGATGAAGTCAAGAACACCCCCCACGTGACTACAGATTGTGTGAAGTAGGAACTATTATGACCACAAAAGCCAAGGAAATTTCCCCACAGGAACAAAATACTGACATACCTATTCCTAAGTCATATACAGAAAATTTAATATAGGAGATACCTGCCATATTTGAGCTGTGATAGGAAATTTTTCCTCTCTACACTCGTCCCTCCATTAGTAACTGCCTGTAGACTCACCCAACTACAAATAGCACAGAAGTTTAAAGACTTACAAAGATTTACCCATTAGAAGAGTTGCTTTCGGTCAGAACCATTAGCACTGGAAGAAATAAGCCTTCTAATTAGGCATTTAGATGTATTTTCACAGAAAAGAAAATACAAGTATTTAAAAGCTATCAAATGAACAAACAGTGAACGAGTCTTCTATTGTTTACAGTCTTATTAAAAATTACAAAACCCTGCACGTTTATGAAAAAAAACCAAAATGCAGATGGGTTGGTGGGGAATGGACTGTAACTGCTTATAAATCAAATTAAATTCTGAATTAGCATGCATTTTAAAGTCTTTCTTCCACTTCAGTCTGCTCTTTTGCAAACAGAAATCTTGGTGGAAGTTGGAGGAATTGAAAGAACCCAGTACAATACACATTCATCTCAGAGTCCTGTATGTGATAACATTTCCTCTCCAGCTCAGAGATCATGCTGATCAAGAGGGAGGATTTTAAGGACTTTGACAGCTGATATATTAGATGTTAGGCAGCTATTATCTTTTAAGCACCTGACAGAGAATTTTAATCTCTTGACCAATCATTTTTATGTGTACTTGTCCTATGGGTTCAGCATTCGGGTTGTGCACTGTTGGAAGTAATATCAAATGCTTCTGTGGCAATTCTTTGTTGCAAAGGCTTTATTTGTTAATGCTCACACAGATTGTTTTGCTTCAAGTTATAAATGAGGTTAGCCAATATCCAAAGAACTCATCTCACAGTAAGAAATGGTTCAAATTAATCTTCTGGTCTTCAAACTGATCCTGTGGCTGGGCACTTATTGCAGCATATACAGCCTCAACTTTTCAGAAGTACAATTCTACTTGTGCCAAGACCCTAAAAAGGCAGCTACACTTTGATGAGAGAACAGGAACATCCTTTTGTGCCAGAAATACACACTATGAAAGCCACAAAGGAGAAAGAAAAATATAGGTCTCACTTTTCTAGGACTGCGGTTAAAAAACCCTCATTTTCCATAGCTTAGATTCTGTGTGGCTGAGAAGAAAATCCAAAAAGAGAGCGTGAGACTGAAAAAAAAAAAAAAAAAGGAGCTAGCAAAGGGATTCTTAAAGGATAGAAGGTCTTTCAAATGATAAGAAAATACATGTGCCCTCTCAGATGTGGAGAACACAAGGATTAGAAAGGAAGAAAACCCAGGGAGATGAGACAGAGGGTTACAAATGCAATACATGGAAGCAAAGCAAGCAGGTCATTTTTACAACACAAGAGATCTTGAGCACTGAAAATATAGCAATAAACATATGAGAGGCAAAAAGAGGTGTAAATATATTGGCTGCAAGATATGGCCATAAGATATGGAAAGAAGAAAGATGTCAGAGCTTGCAAGGAGAGAATAAACAAAGGGTACACCTCTTAGAAGGCAGATGGGAAGGGATATTGTGAAGCAGAAAGGATCTAGGGAATAGTATGAAGAATGATTTACAAGAAAAATATCAGGAGGCTTCAGGCAAAAGGAAAATAGAATTTTGGCTTGAAGAGGAATGAAAGAAATGCTCAGTAGGAGGTTTATTTTTATTTTTTAAAAGTAGCTACAGAATGAAATGGTTAATAAAAGACAATTAATAGAAAAATTGTATGGAAAATATGGGTAGTTTAAGGTAGACATTTCAAGGAATCGGTATTGGAAGGGATTTTTTTCCACTTCAAAATGCAGACTATGTACTCAAGAGAGATGCCCAAAGTACACAAGATTGGGATGAAACATTTGAGTGGGCCTAAAGAAACATTAGAAGCTAAGCCACAGATAGATAAAGTGGAGAGAAGTAAGTGCATGTTGTCAACCAGAGATACAAATATTACCTGCATCCACAACAAAGGGTAGAACTAACATTAACCAATACAAGCCTCCATATTAAGCAATTAATCAATCAAGGCAACATATAAAGAAATCATATTTAACAGTAGTTAGCCACATATTTTCTCAGGATGAACAGCCACGAGTTTCATCAACTTCCAAAGGTCTTTAGCATTCCCAGCTGCTACATTCTATTTTTTTCATACTCTGTACACCTGCAGGATAAAGGATATACTAACAGTCCTTAAGTATGCATGTCTCTCTCTCCAAATACCTACCTCAACTTGAATACTGAAGTATATTTTTACTGCCTGTCTAAGCTGCAACTTAAATTACTGAAGAACTCAAAACAATCTTAGAAGATAATAATAACCAACGTTACCCAACAAGCACTTATTATTGTTTTAAGACCTGCCAGAGAGTAGACATGCACTGTGATATTGATATGAGAAGATAAATTATTATTTACATTCAGTTAACAGGAAATTACTTAACACAATAAAAGGAAGAAAAAACCAGTGTTTTTTTCCTCTTCTGAGTTTGCACTTGTAAAGTTGTCACATCTTGTCATGGTCAGAAGGAAAAAGCCTCACAAACTCTCTGGAAGAATTTCTTTCCAACATACTTACACAAATACACATAAACTGTGTTTGGAAGTACTCATTTTGGCAGAGATCTGAGAAGTTAGTTGCATCTTTCTCAAGTCTATAAATCAGAATCTGAGGTCATGCTACTCCTGCTAAGCCATGCAGCTTCAGGCATTCTCTAGCAGGGTGCTATTATTGAACTTTGCTCACATGTATCCATCAACCTCAGTCACCTTGGCTGGTGTATTTCTCATATTTTCAACTCCTTCATTTCACTTTATCCTGTCTCAGCTTTTAGGTCCAGGAGTTCAGAAATGCAATTTCTTCCTTTCACCATTTCAGAAGCATCCTGTTTGTTCAGCTGACCTCATCACCCATGAAGGATTCAACTTCAGAGTTTAGGCTTCTTTCTCATGCAGGACAGCACAGTACCTGTGAGATTTGTCCTTTTTATCTTCACAAGGCTGAAAATACTATCAGTGAAACAACACATCACAGATTTGTCAGTATTATTACATGGCTGCTAGTGAAAGGTGCTGACAGCAGCACAGTTCAGAAGCTCTCTGTGCCAGCCACAGAAGGTGGTTATGTTTTCATCTGCTAGGACTACTATAGGCCATGTTTTTGCACCATCAGAGGAAGAATTATCCCTGAAATAGTTTTTAGGGCAATTTTAGCTCCTTAGCTTTAACACATAAGAACTTTTGTTCTGCCTCAAGATGTATCACGACTGTTGAAAACTTGCCTCCTCTCAATGTCCCAAACCTGCTTTCTGCTGCCTTCAGTTCAGCCCCCTCTTACTTATAGAGGAAGATGTGCTCAGCCTGGCCAGACCACTCCTGGTACTCCTGAGTACCAAGAGTGAGCTTAAGGCATTAATTTTCTGCGTGAAGTTCTGACTATTTTTCACTTTATATCTGTTTATATTGCATATCATCTGCCATTTCACTGCTCAGTCACTAATTCTGTAAGTTCATCTTGTACTTGGTTGCTGATGAACCTTGTGGTTACTATGCTGAATTAACCTGAATAGCATGAACAGACTTGGTCATATCTATATTCAGTCTCATTATTTTATTTCTTTCTTTTTTTTTTTTTCTTTTATTTACTACCTGACTACTAAAGGAACTATATAGGCAGCAATCCTTTAGTCACTTAATTTTCTTAAAACTTTTGGGAAGTCACCTTTTCAAAAGTCACCTGGAAATTCTGACCATCTCCGTTACCCATGTACTTGCTAACAGCTTTGAAGAATTCCAGTGGCTTTATGAGTCAAGCATTCTATTTAAATAACCATCATAAGTGCTCATGGTAATTATCCATGTGTCCATTAACTGTATCAGCCAATGATGTGTTTAAAGGATTTAGAACTGTTGCTCTACTTTCAGCTACACCTGACTGCTAATACACTTTATCCACTTAAAATTGAAAGTACTATCCCTAACAATTATGCAAAGATAGAAATTTTCTGATTTACTGGTTATGAGCAGAAACTATTTTGTATGCAGTACCTGCTAGTACATCTCTTTCTCTACTGGTAAAAGTATTACAAGATCTCAAACTTTAACCAAAATCCTGCCCAAGAATTCCTACTTCAACTTAATTGGATATGACTTCCTGCTGTTTCCAGATTTTGGCATAATTGGGTTCATATTTATTTTTATTTTAAAATACCTACATTTCCATTAGAGAACTGTTTAGCTGTGAACATCCATCATCTGAAACATCTCAAATAGAAGATTGCAATGGATTTAACAGAACTGAGTATCTGTGATGTAAATACATGTCATCTCTGTCAGTGCTCCTCAATAGACATCTGAACAATTTTGTTCTCCCATCTCATCAGCAACTGAATAGGTCAAGCAGCTGGACTAGATGATCATTTAGGTCCCTTCCAGCTGAAATATTCTATGCTATCCATCCACTGCTAAGCTGGTTTACTTCTAAGAAATACAAATTTAAGTTATGTACAGAAAGCATGCATTAAGCACAAAGCAGTGCTACCTACAAATGTTCATACTAGATTACATTATGCTAAAAAACATCACTGTTGACAACATATCTTCATAAATGACCAAATGATATTTAATATATTGAAAATAGTCTGTACAACTTCATTGTATTCCTGTTACAAAAGTTGTCTCTAATAAAGATACAATAAACAGCCTGTGAGCAAACCACAAACATATTTTCTTCCAGCCTTGATTTGAGGCAGGCTCTCAATGCTTCACCAGGCAGAGAAAGATGGTTTTCTTCCTTGCATCAGACACAAGCAAGGAGAAGATTTTGTATATGTCTCATGACAACATTTCATCTTAATACAATCTGGTCACAGCAGCTACTGCAGAAAATTGCTCGTGGTTTGCTGGCACCATGGGAGACCATCATTACTGACAAGATTGAGAAACCCATCAAAGGCAATTCAGGACTCAATCTAACTGTGGCATCCAAGTGCTATGCTTTTTTATTGGGGCTATTTTCTTGCATCTCTTTAATTCTTATTCACATCGGTTGGTCCTTGACTCTCATTGCAATTCAGTGCAATAAAGGCTTCAGCTCAACTGAATTCAATCTCAGAAATCATCAAAAACTAAGATTTATGTTATAGCTTTTGGAAAACCTTATGACAGCTACCAATTCAGGTGAGGAGATGTAATCTTGTCTTAATCAGCATTACAAAGATATTCACCTGACTCCTTCACAAAGGGAATGCACAAGGCAGCCTATTCTGTATCATGTTGTGATGACAGAATTCACTTTCTCTGTCGATGTTTGGCAGGAACCAGTTACCACCTGTGTCAGCAACTTGGTTCAATAGGTTTGTTGGATTGATTGAAAGTCATCTATGGTATAGTAGTTTTTTACAGAAAAAAAAAATTTCTCCTTTCAGTCTCATGGTCACCCACTCCATATCAGACTGAAGTCGTTGCTGCCTTTAAAATACCATAAAAAATTATTTTGAAAACATATGACTTGCTGAGCTTGCACATGTCACACAATAACCAGTAGAAAAATCATAGGTCTATTTCCATCTTGTTATTGTAGACAAGATACCTCTACCTGCAAAAGGGAGGGAGACACTGAAATTCTCGAATAGTTACAAAAATATATCCTTTTCATGAGCATGGCTACAGACACAAAGATTTATATTGTCTTCAGCTGAAGTTGATGCACTTGCCATTATACTGCACCAGTTCTATGGTCTTCAGCTGTAATACAAATCTCTTACCAGTCTGCTATTCCTTACTGTGGCAAAAATGAACAGCTAGCTTTTCCCAAAACAAAGTTAATCAAATGAGTAAACAGGATTTAGTCTGGAAAAGGAAAAAAAAGGAAAAGAAAATCTGTGATTCTTTTTATTTTTTTTTTTTTTGTACTAACTTCCAGTCCCTATTTGAAAGTTCTCTCAAAAAAACTACATCCCCAGTCTCTCACTAGTAAGTGGTAGGATACTCTAGCAAAAAACAATCTCTTTATACATTCAAAATACCTTGTTGCCAAATTTAGTATATATTCACAATTTCTAAATATCCATTTTGGAGAATCAACGTTGGGCAAGGAGGAGTGGTATGTGTGTGTAGAGGTATGGGGTTTTTTGGTTTTTAATGTCATCTAGTCAGACATAGAAAAGAGGTTAGCAAGAAAAGTCCTTCACTGCTGGAGACTGCTGAAGATACCTTCAAAAGTCTTGTGATCTATTTAAAAAACCCAAAATATCTGGCTGGCCTTCTTTTGTAGCCTAAAGCTGGTTCCATATCAAGTGAAGTCATCACAGACTAGCTTCGTTATGGACATCACATCACTCTATCATGTCCTTACACAAGCAGAGTGCATTAGGCCAATGCTAAGAATTCCTCTCTTTCATCGTTACATTACACAGATCCAAAAAGTAGAGACCAGATGATACCATGATCCAAAGCCAAAACACTAGCAACCCAGCAAGATACTGCCAAACTTTCCTCTGGGAAGGCGATACTTTGCAAATGGAAGAAGGAAGCTGTGTGCTGAACTGCCCACATATGAAGGGATTGACTGCAAGGAGAATTATTTGGTTGTGGAAGCTATTCTAAATTTTATGTAAATTAGCATCTTAAGTTCATTTACTTTTCAGGTGTTCATTCACTATATGATTCCCATCTACTACCTGTGAAATCTGAACCACATCAGTATCCTGCCTCTAATTTGTTGACTTTTTATAGCTTGGAAAGAAAAGTACTAAATGATCACACACACAGTGCCATTAAAAGTATTCAACACATCTAGTTGCTCAACTAGGACAAAGGTAGTTTCTTTTAACCACAAATCTAATTAAAAACAGCTTACATAGAGCATCTCCAGGGTACAGTAAGACAATATGGAAAATATGCATATTTGAAATCCCTGGGTTTAAATGCAGCAGAGCAAATCATGCAAAAGAATGTAGAAATATTTTCAATTAAATTTAGAATCCTAATTATTTTTTTATCTCTTTTGCAGGTAGGGTTTTAGGTTACTTGGGCACATTTCACCATTTGATCTTTGGTCCATACGACAGGTTTTCTAGTTGGGTCACAGAATCTGTAGACAATACTCCAGATGAGTAATCTGGTTGATATCATCACAAATACTATGAGATAAAAGAACTGAAGCTTTACATAATTCTGCCCATCCTTTGGAAGACACAGGAAGGTCTCACGATGAATCACCTGCTCCATTTAAGTGGAAGTGACTGAAAATGCACCCCTAAATAAGGATCTTCCTCTCAAGCACTGTTGTCCAAAGCAATATCTGAATAGCATCTAGCATCAGGGAGAAATGAAATTACAGAAAATAATCTCAGCAGCAAAGATGGAAACTCTGGATAGAATACGGACAACTGAAAGAGATCTAAATCCCATTCAGTACTTTAGAAAAGGGGTGTTGGTAAAAAGAACCAGCAGAGAATAGTCTGATACTAGCTGATATCTATGTTCTTGATGTATTTTGGGTAGCAATCACATAGAGGCAGCTGACTGTGCAAATTTATTTTATATGGCTGAGAAGATTCATACCTCAGGTAGGACCAACATTTGTTTTAAAACATGTATGCCTTAAGCTTGATAACAGAAGACAAACTAAACCTTGAAAAATATCTGTGGCTTACCTAGGACTGAAAAGCTGTTTTCAACTCTGAGAGGATTAGCTGGGATAACAGACCAACTACTGGTCAGGCTAAAGGACAGAAATCTCAAAGTGAGATTCCAAGAAGCCTTTGAATGAGTTCTTTACAAGGAGATTCTCTTTTGCCCAGCAATGGCCCCCATGATGATCAGGCTGTAGCTTCTGACCACACAGGTGAGATTAAAAATGCAAAGGCATCACAAGGAAGGGCTGGGAGCAAAAAGCAAGTGGAGCTAGTTTGATGTCTATTTAATAATACCTAGAGCTTGTGCCAAAATTGAGATACTATAATGAGGCAAAGGAAATGGAAGGGATGCAATTTATTTTTGAGAAAGAATACCAATATCCAGATTCAGCTGAATCACAGAAGGAATGGTGGCAGCACTGTGTTTGTATGACAGCATACATCGACTGCCTACAGTATGCTAGGGACCCAAAATAGGAGTATTTGTACATTTCCAGAAATGCGTAGTCAAGAAAAAACCCCATTCCCTAATCATGAAATAGGTATGGAGAGGCACCTCAGTCTATGCATGGAAAGGTGTCTATCACCTAAACTCACTTGTACCTACCTACCTCCACCTAAATTCCCCAAACAAATAAAGGCAGTTGGTGTGTGCAGAACAAATCACTCCAAAATGACTAGGGCAACTTCCCCTGACTGAAAAGGGAAGCTCACACTGGGCAGACAAAGCCAAGCCTACCTTGGTGGGACATCCAGTAGTTAGCACAGTTGCTGACAGAGGCAGGACCCAGGCCTTCCAAGCCTGAGAGTATTTGAAACCCACTGCTCAGGAGTACTCCTGCTTATCTGACAAGAGGCAGAACTGAGTGGGAGCTGCCTCCACTCAGACCTGAAAAACCAAGAATGGTAGAGGCAAAGGGCTGAAGAGAAAATGAAGATGAAAAAGGTTGATATGGTCCTTTGTTTCTATTCAGAGACCATTGCCTACAGCTTAAAAATGGTTTGCAGAAAAGGGACCAGTTTTCTGAACTCCCAGAGGAGTTTGCTCTTTACTGGGTAATCCATTGTATACCTGGCATTTAACTTTAAATATAATAACCTGCTGTTAGAGTAGGCAATAGTTTGTGATTTGCTACTACAATTTCCTAGGAAACCATCACAATAACTTAGAAAAGTCTATGCAGCAGACCAAAGTGGTCATTCTGGTCTGCCTAAGTATTTGACTATATCAACAAAGAAATCAGCAGTTTACAAATGCTTAAGTTACATAGGTGGGAGAGGATGTGTCAAGGTCATCGTTCTGTACTTTACATTTCTGATTTTTACAGAAACAAAATATGCAGGGCAGCTCTCCAAAGTTCTACATGTCATTCAGTTCTGCTGCTGACCTGCTTAAAAACTTGAACTTTATCCCCATGGAATGACTGAGAAAACTGTGAAGCTGCATTTTCCTTGATAGTTCAGACCTCATCAAGAAACATCCAGTTGCTGAGTCAGTAAGTTTTTTAAAAAGCTTCTCCATAATGCAACTCTAATACTGAATTACTTCCAGTCTACTTTTTTGACCCTTTGCTGAATTATGTGGCATAGATTTTTCAAACAAAGCCTTCACTGCCTGCCATTAATCCTTTTGGGTAAGCAAATCAGCAAGCCTTTTAATCACTGGGATTGATGCAACCACTCCTAAAAAAGCACCACAAACCATCTGCCAGTTTCACAACTATCAGATCCATGAGTGAATGAAAGTACAAGATAAACAGCCTAGTACAGAATGCCATGGCTGAATAAAAAATTAGAACCATCATGGGAGAGATGGATTACTACTTTTATTGTACTACAATCCACAGAGCAGTCAAATCTGAACATATAATTTCTATTATAATAGTCTTTGCTCCAGACCGCACGTCTAAGCACGAACACTGTGTGAGCACTTTTCTATGTATTACAAGAACAGAAGAATGCAGTCCCATATGTGACAAATATGAACATAATGTAGGTTTTCATATTCTGCTTTGCTCCTACTGCCTACAATAATGCTTTATCCGAAACAGTACTTCAAAGTAAAGAAAAGTCCTTGTAATCTTTTCACTTACAACTATTTTAATTTGTGTCCTGTATAGTTAAATAAACTTAAACTTCTTAAAGGAGTGGGAAATACCCCTTCAAAATGATGGTAGGCCAATCCTGCAGCAAAGTAGTTGTGCTAAAACTAGGTGCAAAAAACAAAACCCAGGGCAGGTCTCTTCTAAAACAGTAGGAATATGGTGAGTTACAGTGGGTCACCATCATCCCTCTGCATACATGGATTATTCTAATTTATCCATGTTTTCTTTTAACATACCTAGTCTTTCTTGAGAACATAATGGAGAAAATCCCTTAAAATACATTGAAATCTAAAATAATTGGAAAAAAATATATCTAACCACCATCATAACCCATAGGAGTTAATAGAGGCTACAAGCAGAACAAAGGAAACAATTTGATGCTCAGCTCTAAAGTGCTGGCAACAGCAAAAGCAGCAGGGGCCCCTTTTGAGTCTCCCTCAACCTTGGAAAGATCAAGCCTTTGCTGTATAAATTCAAAACTCAGCCAACTATTGAACAGTAGCAACTAGAATAAAAGGCCAGCAGTAAACACAAACTGTAAAAATTATAATTTTTGTTCTCTTTCTTTTCTCCCAAGGAAGAGATTTCCACCTCCAGAGACAGCAATTGCATTCCAAGTTTACAAACAGAAGTTGATTGGGCATTAACCACAGATTGAAAGTGACAGAAATAAACATGCAGTAGGAAGACAAGATAGTGAGAAAGCAAAGACTTTGCTGCACTAGTTTGGCCAATTCCCACCAAGGCCCTGGTTTTGCAAAAAGGAGCTGCTCACCCCCTCATTTGGACAGGCTCACAGCCAGTATTGTTCCTCAGGCTGAGGAAAAGGCCATCCCTGGCAGGGCAGAAGCAGGTTGGATTCTCTCAATCTGATGCTCAACCAGTAACAGCTTGTGAAAATGAGAATAAATAAGGATTCTGCTGATGAACAGCTTTGCCTGAACATTGAGAAAGGAGTCAACCTGACACTGCAGATTCTGGCTGGGTTCCTACGGCAAAACAATCAGTAAAACAGCAGTAGATGGAACAGATCTGCAGTCCAGCTTTTGTCAACAGCATGTGCTACCTTCAGCCACACTTTTTGAAGAGCTCCAATGGCCTTAGGGATCTTCTGAGGTCCTCAGTGGCTCCTGCTGCTCTGAATACTCGGAGAGGATAGTCTCATTTCTGGATCCTCACTTAGAACAGGGACCAGATGAATTGTAAATACAAAGTTTCCTCCATAAGGGTGAATGGCCAGAAACTGCTCTGTTTATGTTCCCACTGCTCAGGAACCTTCCACCACAGCTGCGTCTGAGGCAGAACCAATTGAAGAGGCCAAAACAATGCCTTTGTTTGGGGCTGTCTGCAGAAGCACTGTGGAAGCCTTTAGCCAAGATCTCAGGCCTTTTTGTTATCTGTATCCATGTACTGATAGAGAGTACAGGCACATTCTTACCAAGAACAAAAATCTCAAAAGCATTAAGAGATTTTTTTTTTGTTTGTTTACATTTTTTCTTAAAAAAGCATAAAACCATTGTTGGCATTGTGAAACAAATTTGATCACTGTTTTCAAATTTGGATGGCCATGTTCTATAAAAATTAAAACTGCCTAGTTGACAGAAATATAATTAAGTTTCTGAAATCTGGATCCTTTGGCAGTCAACTTTAAGTGTGTATTTCTGATGTGTAAGAGTGGACTTAAATGTCTTATTTAAGTATCCCAGTAAGACAATGCCAGCATGATTATTCGATGTCCAAACATAAGAACTTAATTAAAATTTATGTAAGTCTATGTCTTGAAGGACATTTATCTGCAGAATACATGCAAAACCTAAACCCACTAAAAACTGGTGCTATTCACTTAAAAGTATCTATGATTTCAATAGCAGAAGTGATTCAGCAAGCCAAGTGGCAACATTAATACAGGAGAAAGTGATCCAGCAATGTATTTCATTATTGGCAACAGTTTTGGATTTGTGCTGAACACAGAGTTGATAATACAGAGCTGTTTTTGTTATTTCTGAGCAGGGCTTACACAAAGCCAAGGCCTTTCCTGCTTTTCACACAGCCACACTGGTGAGGAATTTAGGGGTGCACAGGAGGCTGGGAGGAGACACAGCCAGGACAGGTGACCCCAACTGACCAATGGGACATTCCAGACCACATGGCATCACACTCAGTATATAAAGTGGGGAGATGAAGGAGGAAGGGGAGACATTTGAGGTGATTGTGTTTGTCTGCCCAGATAGCTGACTAATACTGCTGACCCTGTTTATTGCACATGACTACAATTTTTAATAAGTTTGCTATGTTTTAAGTTCAAGGCTTACGAGGTTTACATTATTTATTCATTATCTTACTCATGGCTCCAAGCCACTCCTGGAAACTAATGACCAATGAGATAAACAAGGATCACTGTGAGGTGTTAACTTTTCCCGATGACAGCAGTACTCCTATGAGGTAATTTAGAGAAGTTTTATTCTCATAAGAAATACTGAAATAATCTCTTTCTGATAACACATCTATTTTTGAGAAGAGCTGCAGTTTTGCCTGATGGAATCCTTTCCTAAAATCTTTGAAAGATGTTCCTGATGTGCTGGATCTTTCTGGAGGCTTTAAACTCTGAAATTTGGTGCATTCAGTCTCGATTACAATGGCTAAGGTTCTGCCCACAGAACCTGCTCTTTTAAGCATCAGGGGGGAAATATGCTTTGTTAAAGTGCATCAGCTGGCCTGCTCCTACTGGGGCAAAAGCTCCAGTATATTCACAGAAGGACCAAGCTATGATCTGGGCTTTATGATTGCTATTATCTCTTCAATCAATGATCATCATTATTTTTAAACTCTGTGAAATATTTATATAAGGAAAACCAGAAGGTTACAGTATCCCACAGGCAGAGCCCTCCCCGACTTAATCAATGGTCGTTCTACTTTCTATATATTCTCCCTATTTGACATTTTCTCAGTGCCTTTTATCTTCCAAATCCCCCATTCAACAACCATCTCTTATCAATTCTGCAAAACAATAAGGGGGCAATTTTCACACTTCATTATTTGAACTTTCATAATTTTAAAAATACATGTTGTTTAAGATTCCCTTGATGTGCAAGGAAAAAAAAGAATGTGTTGCAAAAAGTTCAAGATCTGAAGTGCAAAAGGGTTGAAGGCCATATTTGCTAATACCAAAAAAAACCAACCAACATTAATACTAAGGCATTTCTCTAACAGTGGAATCTAGGCTGCAGAATAGGGTGGTTTGCTCTATAGTGATTGCAACACTTATAAAAATTGCAGAGGCATGAACCTTGCTCTACTTTTGACCCACACATCAACCAAGTCTTGTCCTCAACTCTGACAAGAGAATGGGGAGACAGATAAACAGATACTCAGTGTAGCTTCATGACTTTTGCCAAGTTACATCTACTCTAACACCCAGATAAGCACTCCTGTCCTGCCCACACAGCCGCATTCCCTCTTTCCCCTCCTTCCTTTGAATCAACTTATAATTTTTGCAAAGGTTCAAAAAAATCTTGAGAAAAAATTAGAAATGAAAGTAACCCTGATCTAATTTGAAAAACTAAAAAAAAAAAAATAGAGGAAGAACATCAGTTAAAGAGAGCATATTTGCTGGCTGGTTTGAAAAAAATTCCCACATAGTTCAGGAGGCAAGTAGCAGAACTAGAGTATGGATGTGCAAGCAGCTGCCCAAGACAGCCCACACCTGCAAACCAGCTTCCTGGTCTGTGTCACTTGTGATCTTGGAACTTCCCTCTACTGATCTAAATCTATGCGAAATGTGAAAAAAGCAGTTCCTCTTATGTCTGTGCTCTCTGTTTAGTGTTTCTACCCTCCACCCCCACAGTTAGGCACGTAAATAAAAATAATTTAAGTCAGGCACTTAAATAAAAATAATACATAGAGTTTGATATCCCTAGTTCCTATAATGAATGACTACAAAACTATCATTAACAATGACTGTCTTCACATCCCAAGAGACTGCTATGCCTTTTACTCATGATTACTACTGAATGAAGTTACTTAGGTGCTGAAAGGATGCATAAAACCCAGTACAGTTGCTTTGTGAATTGTGAAGCCCTCTTGGTAAAACCATGAAATGCACTTCCCTATAGTTATTGTGAATATACTCGAACAGAACACATGGCATTTTTATGATAGAGTATTCCATGCCAGAAATAAGGAAGATGAAAATTGCTATCAGATTAGAATTCCTATAATCAAGCACTTACTAGAAATTCAAAGGTAACCTATATGCAGGCAGAGATGTATACTTTTTATATTTTACATATTAAAGACTACTAAAGAGGTGAATTTTGTATATATATTTTGTATATATACTCTGAATCCTTGAAAAACTTTCAAACATACCCTTATAGTAATTGTATGACCGTGTAGGTTTGTTCCATTTTACATTACAGTCATTTTCAGTTGAAGATTTGAGTGAAAGAACCACCAGTCAGTGCAATTTTATCATTTTAAAGCATTACACAAGCAAGAGTAAACTTGGTCATTTCATGATGTGAGTGTGAATAAGAAGAGACACTGTGGCAGCTACAGCATATTTCCTTTACCTTCTTCATCAAGCCTTTCTTCTCAGCTTTTCTCCATCACACCTGTGTTTCTATAGGCTTTTAACCCAGCTACTGTAAAAACATGCAAATCACCTAGTCAGTCCTCTCTCAGATGGACATTCCTCCCCACAGGATCTACTGAGCCTGACACTGAGCCTACCTAGTGACTAATGAAGTCCTGCAGTTCCAGCACTGTCAGCTGCCCTTATTGCTTCTGGCATCCCAGAAAAAGGAGGGCTCAGCCATCTCTGTTAGTCCAGACAGAGTATCTCCTACTTTGTCACTTGAGATATTTATAAATATTTCCCCATCATGTGCGGATAATAGGGCTGGTGATAGGCTCCAGCACTGCTCTGTGATAACTTAGTGTCAAAGCTGCAATTAATATCTTCTCTGGTGCTTTTGCCCACTGATACTGCCCCCACATAATCTACTTCTCTGCAAAAGCACTAAACTCCTGGAGAAACATGGCAAGAAGGCAACTATGTTAACTTTTTAATACTCTGGCTAACTATGATTACTTCTCACTGGAGAATTACAGGGCTTTGCCTCCCCTATGCTGCCTTCCCACAAACATATAATAGGGAAATGTCTGTCAGCTGAAGGATTTTTACTGCAGAGTGACCACTTGGAGCCTGTCACTGCAGCAGCTGCCATGCATCTATGACACAACTGTTGCTGTAAGCCACCCCAACAGACAGTGAAGGTGACACTGCAGAAGAAAGGTTGTAATGCAGAGGTAAGCACTTGAAATAAAGTGGCAGTTCACCAACGAGACACATTTTACTACTTTTTCATATTACTGAAGAGTTTTTTGTTCAGTATGTTTTTTCTTGACCTAAGATTCAAAAGAATTTATTGTTTTCTTCATTAACCTTTCTTGATACTACTTCCTACTCATGCATATAGTTGCAATTGTTTTATTGGGCTCCTTGCAGGTGTGTGGCACACACTATCCTCTTTGGCTATACTTTTTTAAAAAATAGAAAATATTAAGATATTCTGTAGAAAAACCAGTAACGAAGAACAAACTTGTTCCAGTTTTATGAGTACAACAGAAGACAGCAACTATGTACATTGGTATGGTCAGAAAGAGCTCTCAGGGATTGTTTTTTATTTAAAAAAAAAATTGGCTATTCCTCTCAATTTCTTCTCTACCTTCTTAAATTTCTATTATACTTCTAAATAAACCCTACTAATGAACACATCACTCTTGCACCTGAAAAACTGTATCAGCTGTCAAGGAAAACACTGTGAGGGTCTTAAAATCCTCATTGCAGAGCCGCTAGATCTTGGAATGTAGGCATATAGGCTAACCTTTTAGCATGAACAAAAAAAAGAGAATGAAACTTCAAAAATTAAACCTTCTCTTATAAAAGCAAATGAAAATTCCAGCTCAAAGACACAGTTATTAAATTATGTACTGTAACTGATGCAAAGGTTGTCATGAATCCCTGTCTTCAGTAAATGAATATAGATTTTAAGGACTACATGTACATCTTGCCTGCAAGCACCTGCAGTAATTGAAGAAGCTGCTGTTCCACAGCAATGTGTTACTGCCTTGGGGCTGGAGGTCACTGCATTGACCTGGATCCTTCAGCCACCCAGTGTGAAATCCAGCAGCTTAGCCCAAGCTGCATTTCCGTGACAGTGTAAAATAAAAACCACTTAACTTTGCACTGGTTGATGAACACTTTCATAACCTGTTGACACATCAGTCCAGGAGGTTGTTTTTTTTCGCAGCTGATGGCCAAGTTACATGCACTTGAGATTGTGATTGTAAAAAGCTGGAAATTAAATACAAGATTAAAATTTGGACCCCAATTTGCTTCTTTAGAAGCCAGTCTGTTCTCTGGAGCACTTTATGATCTAGTGTTCCACTAGGATTGCTCACAAGAGCTAGCACAATTGCTTCAGACTTGCTGACAATTAGCCCAAAATTAGTACACAAGTTCAAATATTCCAACGAGAAAAAAAAAAACCTTCTTTTAAATACAGCCAGAGTATGAATCTCATTACTCAGTCTCTTCCTGCAACACACTCTAAACAAATTTAAACAAGGAAATGTGACAGTTATGGTTTGCCCTGAGGCAAAAGCCCTAAAGAGCTATGGGTTGCAGAACTAAAGCTGTGACAATCTGTACAACATACATAACTGTAAAACAAAGTGATGGAAAGAAATTGTCAAGCATCTGAAAAACAAAAAATAAAACTCCATTCTCTACATCAGAAGTTATCAGCAGAGTACAACCAGTATACAAAGTTTGCATGACTGAATTCAGCACATATCACATTTAGACTGATGGAAACAAAGATGCTTGTAACCATGTTCTGAAATGCCTGAACAGTATCTTGGAACACAGTTTTCTAATAGTCAGAGTGGAGAAATGTGCTTGTGGCAGGGGACCTGAGGGAAAAAAACACCATTTTCAATTATTTACTTCATGACATCCTACACTCCACAACATAATCACTTCTGTAAATTATGAAAGCTTTACTTCTGTTGTAATGACTTGGTAATAAGTCCAAATGCATTGGAGCATGATACAATATCTAAACAATTACATAAAGTGTAAAATATCATTACCTGGCTCAGAAATGATTATTGTAAATAGTATCTTGTGCAATTAACAATATCCACTGAATCTGAAAAATGACAAGTCACTTTCAGGCAGCCTATACATTGCTTCTCTAACATTTGTCTCTTAGTGTGAAACAAAGACATCTTTATAGCTGAAGTCCAAAGTCCTTAAATTTTGGAATGCATGTGTTCAAGTATGAGAGAACATGAATGTCTTCACTGGATGTCTGCTGTCTGTTTGTTCTGCACTTTGAACTCTGGGATGTGGTAACCTCAGACACCATCTGAACTGGATAAATATTTGCTACTTTTCTGCTTAGCAGAAAATAGTCTAGATGTAGGTTCCAACTGTCATGTGTCATATTCTTCTAATCAATAATCAAAACGCAATAAACTTGTTTCATCATAAAATTGGTGAAATAAGGCTTTTAAATCAGTGCATAATAAAAGCTGCCTTCTACACTCTCTTCCTGAGGGGCACAGGACAATTTCAGTTTTGAACATCACACAGCTGGAAAGTTTTTTATAACTTTTCTGAGAAGAAAAAATACATTCTTGTTTTGATATTTTATGGGTTTGGATATTAAATCATCAATGTAACTGTCGTTAGTGAAAAGATAATGTGATTACAATGACTGTGTCCAACTGATGACAGTAGGGTTCTCTATTCTCAAAAGAGACTGCCCTATTTTTAATGATAATTTATTAAAAGAAACATAAAAAAAAAAAAAAAACCTTGCATTTTTCAACCCTTTTATGTTGAGTCCTTCAACATCATAAAGTGATTAAAGTGAAAGTTTCAGCTTCCCGTGCTTCACCAGAGCACCTCATCAATAAAAAACAAGAAAGGATTTTCTCCAGCAGGAGGAAATTCTACAGCAAGTTCTCCTGCCCTTTTCCTCAGTACAGGGATGCATTACTCAGGGGATACTGCATAGCTGCTTATTACACTGTTACTGCATTTTAAGAAGTTTCAGTAGCCTCTTTGGTTTCATCACTTTTTTCTCTACCCCCTCCTTTTTAATACCTCTCCATCTTTACTCTCAGTGCATAGAAAACACACTAAATGCAATTACAGCCACTGTTGAGGGTTTTTGTGTGGTATTTCAAGATTTCAGCATCTGTTGTTCTGAAACAGAATGTTGGTACTCTACTTATAGTCACAATCAGGGAATATTACCTTATTCCTCTAAATAATTTATTTAAATATTTTATGTCAGACACAAATGCAGATGTGAGTTCCTAAAGAAAGATGGGGTGTTTATAGATCTATACATGTTTCTTACTAATATAATTCAATGATCTTTATACCATCATAATACACAAGGTCCAGAAATAACATGAAATCAGATGTGCAACAAACCCAGTCTTGACAACAGAGAAATGTTTTCTTTCCACTGTCTCTTTATCCAAAACCCAAATCACAGTCAAACTGAACTTTTTCTGAGCTTTGAAAAACTTGGCTAGACTTTTCCCCATCAGCATTTTTTTATTCTATGATCTCTAGATCACAGGAATATCAGACAAGATACAGCTTTTGTGGTCAGACTAATGAAAAGCAGAGGTTTCTTTTCAGTTGGGCCAGACTAGTTTGTGGAGTCAGTAAATGCAGTGACTGGATGTTCCCCGAGACTTCTGCAGACTTACTCAAATTGTTTCAGAGTCTTCCAGAAGTAACACTCGCATTCTTGCAAGTGCCACTTTTATTAGCTAACACTTCCATAAAAAACGATGAAGAAAAACAACAAGACCTATTTTATATGAATTTATGGTCCAAACCCCTACTCACTTTTCTTATAATGAAGCAGCTATTCCAGAGACTTCAACAGGCTTTTTAATATGTAATATGACCATTACCAAGACTGGGTCAAAGCCTCCGTAACATCTTTAAGGCACTTCTGACCTACCCCTATTGAGTAAATACTGTGATACAGCTGCAGAGTTTCTAGAAGGGCAATCTGGCAAGTCATTAATTTATGACTGCAGTCTTAAAATCCCTTTGGTCAGGGCCACACAAGGTGTGTGTGAGACACCAGACACAGTTAGTATACTTTTGGCAGAAAGATTTCATGAGAAGTGTGTGACTGGACTACATCCCAAGATGGAGATCTGCTAAAGCAAAGTTATGAAGCTTTGATGAATAGCTGATACACACAGTCAAGTCAGTAACCTTCCCAGAGTGTCTTTTCAGAGCAGGTGCTAAAACCTTGTGAGTGCTTTCACTGAAAAACACTCCAGGATCACAGTGTGATCCTGTACACAGAAAAGCTGGGCAATGCACCACCTAATATACAATAATTATTCTTCTACTCTTTGAATCTACAATTGTAGGTGTCTTCTGAATCACATGCCATGCTGTAGTTTAAATGACCAACTGTCCACACCATATAGCTCATTAGGAAAAGAGCAAAGCTGAACTCTCCCTCTTGCTCTATTTCCTTAATTAGCTGAAAATCAGCTTTCTCTCACTGTTACAATGTATATTAATGAGATATAATTTTTTTCAACTACTAATTTATTATAAGACTTTTATTTCAAAGACTGGCTTCTGAAAGGAAGATGCACAGTTGCTGTTGTTTTCAGAGTTCAGGTTTTTGATCATCTGATAGTCAGGAAACACAGTAGGAGATGCTTTGTATCAGGGAGGTAACAAGGGACTTAGCAAATCAGAGGATTTATCTGTAGTTACTTGTGCTATCAATAAAACAACAGAGCTCCTGCTAAGGAAGCAGTTTGTTGGGGGCATGTAGCACAGTAGGAACACCATGTCTGTCTTTAAAGGTGACCTGAAAAAAATTATGTTATTCTGCTGAGCTGTTTATTATGGGGCCTGTTCCTTTCACAGCACAAAAACTGTCACACTTAAAAATGACTCCAAAATGTTACTCCAAAAACTCTTGTTTGAGAAAACCTGCGGGAAGGGTATAAAATGATACAAAGAAAGAGGGTCAGTGGACATGCATCACACAAGTTCACACACTGATAGATGACAAACATTCACCAGGGAATGATATGACACATCTTTTGCCATGCCCTTCATTGCTTCCAGGAATGCATTTTTGTAAGGCCTGTTACAACAGAGCAAAGTGTCTTTTAACTAAAAGGTGGTAGATTTTGGCTGGATGTAAGGAAGAAATTTTTACTATGAATTTGGTGAGACACTGGAACAGACAGGTGGTAGTTACCTCCCACTGATGCTACATTAGGTGAGAATGACAGTAGCTTCTGTAGACAAAGACTAAAGTATGTAAATAAGTACTATTCATCTATCTTAATTTGCTACCTGGTTCTTCATTAGTTTAAATTCGTACTAATCTCTTCTTTGGCTGAAGATAAATATCTTCGCCATTCAGCTTTTAATTTGCTCAATATTCTACTATCTTCTCCCCTTCAATAGGGATGAAATTATTAAATTATTATTAGAGATTAAATAGCTTTCATATGCATACGTATGTAAAAATAAATCCTCTCTCAGCGACATGGGCAGATTGGCTGAATGGCACCTAAGGCGTGTTACATCCCTGCCTGAGGTTTGTGCTGCCTAAGTTCCATTTTACATTTTTCCTTTTAAAGAGATATCATCTCAACAAATGAGAAAAACATATTTAGTTGACAGAAAATGAAAGGATAAATACAACCTCATCTTCCCAGGAGCTACAATGCATGTCTTTTACTCTGTATTTTGGTAAATGTGTCATCCGTTTTGGAAATGGAAAAATGTCTGACGAGAGCATATCCATCCCTGAACGTGGCCCTCTGCACCAAGGTCATACAGTTAGGAAGATGTTTTTCCTCCATAACAGCACATTTTCATTATGATTTATGACTGCAAAAAGCTTTTCACATTAAGATTTGTCTGACTGTCTGTTTCTATTAAGGGTATTATAATAATATTTTTCCATTTTCCAAATAAATGTTCCACACAGCCTAGCATCCACCAGATATGCACAAGCATGTGACAGTGATTAATTTCTGCTGCTGAATTCTTTATTTCCAATAACTAATTTAAGAAACTCACTGCTTTTTAATAACTAAAAGGTATAAATTCTGCAGGGTATTTTTGCTTATGTAATTGATAAAACATCTTCATATAGTAACTGTAGATGATGATTGCATTATATAAATACATCTCCTCTGAAGTGTCCTGTAGGACATGGCAGTAGAGGCAGCTGCTGTGCACTGAGGTATAAAATTTATACTATGAAGAATAACACATCACCCCAATACCAGAACTTCTCTGAAAAAATAAAGCTACTTTTTCTGCTGTAATTTTAACTGGATGATAAAGTTCTGATTAAATCATATGTAATAGAAATAAATTATATATAAGGTTTTTGAGACTGCTCAATATCATCTTCCCACAGGAAATAACAAAAGCACAATTTGGTTTGGGTTTTTAAAAGCAAATTAGACAAACCAATGGAAAATGGCCTGTGGAGAATAATGGTGCAGTGGCACACAGAAGGACAGGTAACTTAACAGAACTTTCCTCATACCTTACCTCAATGACTGGTCCCTCCTTAGGTAAAACTATAATCACACATAGACAAAGTTGGAAGCAATTGCAAAAATAAACATTAAACCAACACTCCATTTTTAAAGCAAGCTCATGAAATTACCCTTGCTTCCACATCGTCCTTTCTTAAAACTAAGGCCTACATTAGACAATCAGGAAATGTTCTTGTGTGGTATCATCTGTTATGCATGCTTAAAAATACTTTAATGTTTCAAAAACAATTTGGTCTAGGTATGCCCTACTACTTTTGAAGGGGCTATGGGAAGTTTTTTCAGGCAGTGATGAATTCAAGTCATAGTACAGATGGATAATCAGACTTTTTATCAGAGTAGTAAGAGTTTGGTTTCACCATTCCTTTCATCTGCAAACCACTATATCCTCCAGACATTATTTGTCAGCAGCCAAAATATGTTGACATTTCATCAGGTTTTAATGACCATATATTTATGTTCAATTTTATTGCACCTTACAGGAAACTGTAGTCCAAATATTTGAGTTGATAAAAGTTAAGATAACTGCCCATGCAAACATAAGGCTGAGAGAAAGCCATGTTGCAGAGAAACCCACTCCTCTGAAATATTCTCTGCTAAGAACAAAGTTTCTGGGCATTTGACCAGACTACAGAAGAGAGTGGAAAAAAAAAAGTTTTTGAGGTACTCAGCAGCTGTTCCTAATTGTGTATTTTACCCAGATTCAAAGAAGACAGTATTTCAGTAATGCATATAATCACAAGTATGGTATCTACACACTGTGCAGGCAGGGTCACCCTTTATTCATACTGCACTACCTTTGGTTCTATCTCAGCCATCCTTTAGAGCTGCACAGAAACAGTAGGAGCTAAGGCAGATACAAGGACACTGACAGTCCCTTCACCATACCACACTGGAAAATCTCTCCAGACATTCTACCCAACTAACCTTATGTCACTTCTGTGCATGCTACCAGCTGCCATTATGTATGTCTACAGGATATTTCTGTTGATCAAAAAAAAACCCCACTAAGACATTCTTGCCAAACAGCTCCTCTTGGACAATACACAGGACAGCAGACTTTATCTGTGAATATGCAACTGAATTTTAACAGCCCTGGAAGAGGAAGGGTTAAACAAGCCTAACTTAAAAGCCAGTATACAAAAATGTTATTTGCCAGGACCTAAGTGCTTCTCAGACACAGTGATGCTGTGAAGAGAAAGAAGTTACTATATTTTAGCATTCTGTTCTTTTAGCAATTATCATGGGGTTTATTAAGTGCCAGTCAGTCATGTTTTTCAGGGACTGAAAGTCTTTTTGGAGATGACAAAGGCAATGTGTTACATTATTTTTGTATCATAAAGCAATCTTACCAGGCAGGAAGCAGTGTAGTAAAAGAAAATTACAGTAATTCTCCAATTGACCAGGCTGAATGTGTTCCTACCTTAAATACACACTGAGTATCACTGAAAAGAGAGGTCTGAATTCCAAACAAACCTCAACATACCTCAGCCTGCAGCTGAACACACCCACCTTCCTCTTTGCTCTTTCTCAAAGGCATTATGCTGGAATTATCACAGGCGAGACACTTCGCTGGGGTCAATTTTGTCTTACTCCAACCAGGCTATTCTGTAGAAAAATTATAGTTTGCATATTGATGCAAGTATAAACATCACCTTGCTTTTGCAAGCAATAATATAATTAGGGGCTATTATAAAATAATTAACTCTGAACTGTAATTCTGTGTTTTTTTCATGAAAACTGCACAGACCATAATTTTTAAATACGATTTTTTTTTTTTAATATTCAAATAACAGTTCATGGAAATGTTTCATCCAAAGCAGATTCACAAAGACCCAACACCTTGAACAGTTGCAAAGTCATAAATGAACTAATAGTTCCTGCATGTACCTTAAGGTTTTACAAAAGAAATGTGCAAAATGCTTTGAAAAAGACATAGATGGTATTTCATAGCAGAATGTTACTAGAAGTAACAATTAAAATTAAAAAAGGAAAAAAACAAGATAGAACCCCACAGGGTAAGGAGTGATTTCAGGGGAGCAGCAAGGCTACTCATGCTGTAATAGACATTTTTGAACAGGCTCTCAAGGGCAAAATCTTTGGCTTGACAATGGACAAAACTGTATATAGTGTCATACAAAGAATCCAAATAACTGAAAACTTTCTGACATGCCAATCTTTAAAATATTCAAGTATGTACCATATTTTAATTTTGCCTATAGGAGTTAATTTGAGAAATAATGCCTTCCTTTCTTCTTTAATGCAGTAATGAAAGCAATGGAAGATATGTACCTATTCCCAATCCAAGGAGTTAACCAGAATGAAACTTTGGGCCCCCTAAGTATCTAAAGCTGAGGAGTGAAGCAGCTACACAAAATACCAAATGGAAGGGAATATTATAAAAAATATAAAGCTTTATACAATCATTAGAAAGTAGCAAATTCTGAATCCTTCACTTTCTAGGAAAGCCTAACAATGATACTCAAGCATCCTATAATTTACATCTAGAACTTTATCTAAATTTAAAGATAATGTGAATTTCCCTTTAAGACTGTATTATTAATTTTAACTTTAAAATAGAAAAGCAGTCCAGAAAAGTGCTTCTCCAGAGTTAAACCCTAAGTCTTCTGGTTTTAAGTGAGAATTGAATAGACAAAAACCACAGTCTCAGAATTCTACAGCCTGAAGCAGATCTCCCAAGGAAATAATTGCCAGAGCTCTTTGCCGACAAGCAGCCAAAAGAATGGAAAAAAAGGGTCACTGTGAATAACTGGAAATAGATTTGAGATTAAAAGGATAAAAATATTAAATATGTGCATTTTTTTTTTACTTACAGAAGTACTGCATGCATTGAAAATAATTTAAAAACACATAAGCAAAACTACAGAAGGTAGATTTGAAAAATATGACACTGAAAATGATTAATACTGCCATTAACTGCAAGAGAACTAAAAATATTATTGAATTAAATTGATAAATACCCCTCTAAAGTATTAAAATCAAAAGTGCCTCACAGCCTAACAGTTTTCCTTCTCTTTTTAGCAACATTACCTGGCAGCACCATGAACACAATACTTTGCTACAACACTAGATTTAATTTATTTATTAATAAATTATCTTGTCCATAAGCATCTTGTGTTGTGACTAAAAAAATCCTGACCCATTGCTCACTTTGACAATAAAATTCCCGCAAAACTGAAAAAAAGAAGATGTGACTTTTTCTATGACAGTATACTAGGCTGCTAGAGCAGTGAGCTTGCTGCTCACCGTCCATGCCACAGCTACCTACCTTTAGCATGGGACAACCCTGAAGCTGATAACACATCTGAGTCTGCCTACTCTTGGTAGAGAAAGACGAGTTCTTAGAATATTTTGATTTGTATGACTGATGGTAGCACATGTGGAGGAGCTACCAGAGGAGCAATATAAGATGCTGTGTTAGGCCACTGTAGTGCACTGATCTTCTACATGGCAGTAAAAGTTGGGTTTAATGTCTTGCTTTCATAACCAGCAATTTGATTTTAAAATACTAACATTTTATGCATTTATGATGTAGATATATTAATTAATATTCTTGATTTAATTAAAATCTGGCCAAAAGTTATGTTCTCAGTAAAACTAGACACAGGGGTGTCAACAAAATCTATGGCAACATGGAAAGAACTAAGCATGGAGTACACAATACACCCTCACTTGCTTTCTCCTGAAAAGGACATCACAACATGACATGGTGCACACACACAGTGACAAATTACATCCGCTATTATCCTGCTCCTTTTGCATGTTATGCCCTTTCTCTGACTTGACTTTTTTTTGTCAAAATTGCAAGTTCTTAATGGATCTTCCACAAAGTGCTTGCAATAAAGCTTTGGATAAAACCATTGCACTGTTTTCACATTTAGTTTGACCTTAAATACAACTTTGTCAAGAAGAAACTTGATCGCCAGGTAGACAGAAGAATTTTAGAACAGAAATGAAAACCGGACATTGCAGAAGGGCCACTCCACATCTCCCACAAACAGTGGCACTGCTCTCTCTTTACATGTATCCACACAGTCCAATTCAACTTGCCCAAGTCCTTTCTCTTTTACACTTCAGAATCATTACCATTGAGCTGTTCATTAAACTATTTGTTTATTGTTTGTTTGTTGTTTTATTTGTATATAAAATGTGGAAAAAATTTTGTTTTGTTTCCTGCACGTTCCTTTTCTTGTCTATCATATTTGACATGTTCCTCCACTGTAACCATATTATTTAATTTTCTTCTTATTTCCCTTTGTTATGCAATCCTTTATTGCTCCCAACTACCATTATTTTCTTATGTTGCAATTTCCAGGCCTATTAACCAGACCTATTCCTATCTTCCTCTATGTTTCTCCTCAATACCCCCTGTTGTTATCCAGCAGGGTCCAAGTTCTTCCTTTCTTCCATTAGTATTTCTTCATAACACTGAAAATATGGTCCCACTTTCACATTATCATGTATGGCTCCTATGTTTTGGTTTCCCCAAAACTAAACCAGACATCTCTGCCCAACTCCCTGAATTTCATGCTGGTTCTTATACCTGCCCTTACCATGGGCTAGAGTTTTTACTCTTTTCTTGACATGACTCTCATGGTGGCTACACAGCCAAAGAAAAAATGTATCTCAGCGATCCATCAGAGGAAGTACAAGAGAGGAGGGCTAAATGAGCCCTACCCTCACCATGCTATGCTGAGCACATTCTGTGATATCTCATGGGGGGGGGGCGGATGTCACAGATAATTAAAGCAATAGACAATTCAGTAGGACAAAATAGGAAGCAAAAAAAGTAGTATGAATATTTTTCAGAAGGCTGAGTGAGCCACAGATAATGTATTTTGGGATACAGAAAGAAAAGAAACAGGGGACGGTCTCTGAGGTATGTATAGAAAGAATTTATTTGAATATAAAGGTGTCTCCTTCCAGTTGTGAAACATAAAATTACACTAATGGACAAAAGCACACTCCATCCTTGTTAGATTTCCAGTCTAAAGGAAGAAAAAGATTTCCTTTCTGTTTCTGCTTTTAGTTCACTGACCAGCACTGACATAATCTGGAAAAGGATAATTTATGAGGGCAGTGTCCTGATATATTTTAACTGCTGTTCTCATGCAGCTGATGAGAATATTTTCCTAGCAACATAACTGAAGATATTTTCAGAATTATATGAGTGAAATGCTGCTGTCCACACAATTCTTACTCCTGATTCAGAGCATAAACAGACTTCCTTGGGATCAGCTCAGAGAAAACACAACATTCACAGAGTTCACCTTGGGGACTAGCAGAGAGTTAAAACTTTCTATGTTTACTATAAAGAGTTTACAACTGTCATTTAATAGCTCCCATGTTGCAGTTTTTACAATGGAAAGTAAAAACATCAAAGTGAAGGATAAATTTATGGTTTTTACAGAATTTTCATCTCAAGAATTTTTTCCAACATTTCTAGAAATGCATACTTATCTGTGGCACATGCTTATCTTTCATCTCCCTTCTTAGATATGATTGAGGAATAATTCATGTTTCTGCTGCTAAATCTTTTAAGCACACGTGAAAAAAGCACACCCCTCAAATGCTATACTACAGCACATGGCTAGAAGACACTGGAGCCTTAGAAGACACGACAAGCTAAATCGAAGGAAATTTGAGATTGGATTGTGCTTGTTTTATTCAAAGGACAAGCGCGGTAATATTTACAAGCTGTGACATCTGACAATTTGTTTCTTGTTGGCTAGAAAGAATAAATTGCTTCATTTCATTTTCAGCAAACTAGAATTTGATTCAAAAGATCATAGAATAGCAGCAGAACTTTCAAAGATAAGCCTTCAGCTTCTAAAGTGAGGTCTAAAAATGTAATGGGCCCTTCCTTGTAATGAATTTATATTTTCATTTTTAAGTAGTACCAGCACAAGAGATGATACAATACCCAGTTCCATCAGAACAGCATCAGGATTATTTCCTTTCAGAACTTAGATAAATATTAGTAAACAAATAACAAGCTTAAGAGTCTGGCTCAAAACAGAGTTGATCCATAATAGTCTCAGTGTGACTAGGAGAAAACAAGCATGAGAAAAATAAAAAAAGAGATGGGTATCCAGAAAAGATGTGTCCTAGACAGCACCAGCAATAAGGTGTATTTTATTGAGAAATACGTAAAATGTTCTCTATATAAACATGTCAACCTCATTGATAATTTTGTGAGGGTTTTTTCATTCATGTGTCACATTATTTGCATAAAATATTAATATCATCTTTTTTTTACAAAATCAACTCATTTTATAGGCCTTCAGGAGAAAGTCAGATTTAAAGACCTTGAGCAATGGCTACCTAACTTTTAAATATTAGCTTTTGAATAGATTTTACAGACAAAATGTGGGGTTTTTCTTCATTTTTGCATCAGGAACTCTTGTCTCTCTGCCTTGTGTCAGATTAAGGGAATTAGACAACTACATGGTGAGTTAGCTCATTTGGCTCATCCTTAGGAAAACTAACTATGCCAGCACAGGAAAAGCAGAAGTCAAGTTTTCTGATGGTTTAACAAGATGTATTGACTCACCTTCTACTGATGAAAATCACTCAATCTAATGCAAAGTACAGAAGTGGGAATATGGTTTTGGGGAGGAAAGCACACAGACTGTTTCTTTATGTAGCCTCCTGCCACAGGATCAGCTTCCCATCCTTCACCTGTCCCCAGTGTAAGGGCCATTCCTTAAATTTTACCCTCCAAGATCACTCCTCTTCCTTGGCTGAACCTCAGAGTCCTTTCAACTCCTTTTTCTGGGGAAGGTGAGACAGTGCCCTATGACTTCATTGTGCTTACACCACTCTGTCAACAGATGAGTTTTTCTAATGCTGCTGTATGTTATCAAAAAAAGTTGTGATACCTCACCCCAGTTATCCATGACTACATATCCTTGCAATTTATCCTTTCATAAGTGCCTAAAACTGTGTTTTCAGAGACAGACTAAGCCTGGAAAGCACCTGATGAGGAGTGCCACATAAATTAGGAGATGCACTATTATTAAAAGTAGTAGTACTATTATTAAATTTCTGAAGTACTTCTTGCTTTCTAGTGACTGACACTAGAAAAATAGAGGTCCAAAAGGCAACCAAGTACTTCAGTTCCTCTGAGACAGGCCTTGGAACGGCGGGATCATTTATGAGAACTTTCTTTAAAAGAAATTCACAATGCAGTGAGTCTTACTGTTCCAAGGCCTATAGGGCTCCTGAAGAACACTGGACACTGTGTAGATGAACTGTTAAAATGAGGAAAATGTCTCCTTTATTATCTTCTGCAAATGGCTCAGTGCATCACCTATTTCTATGAGATCTGTGACAGAGAAGTGACTGGAGAGAGCACTCTGGTTTCTTTTCAAAGAAACAGATGAAAGTGGAGCAAAATCATGAGCTAAGGGCTTGGATCTGCAGGGTGCCAATTTTACCTCATGCTGTTTCAAGTGGAACTGGAGCTGCCCTCTATCTCAATTTCATATCTTTCATGAAGTTTAGTAGTGCAAAATTAAACACAGAACTAACTCTTCTAAAACTTGGCCCACATTGTGAACAGCTTCAGCCATGATATGTGATTTTTCAGGTTTTCCTATGCAGGGCCAGGTGGGTGCTATGGTCCCTGTGGGGCTCTTCCAACTCAAGATATTCTGTGATGCTCCATGCTGAGCTATGTGACCTGGCAAGAGATGATGGGTGCTAACACCACCAAGCCTGTGGAAATCACACCAAGCCTGTGTCTGAGATGCTGCAGAGAAGAAAACACCATCATAATCCATTGAGAAAAAGAAAACATTCAGGCTTACAGGCACAGGCCTTGGAATAATAAGCCTACAATCAAGAACAGCCCCTGACAACAGTAAACTTGAAGTTTTCCCACCTTCTCAGAAGAAGTCAGCTCCTCTAGCAGTAATAACTTAATTGTTCAACTGTGTCCAGAGCTGAAGAAGACACAAGGGTGTTGGCAAACTTGGAGAACTGTGCAGGCAGCCCCAAAAAGCCAGGGGACTAGGGATCTGCCACAGTGACTATAGCAGACTCTTGAAAAGCACAGTCAAAAGGGAGAAGCTAGCTAAGTCTACAGATAAATGTAAAGCCACTTTTCCCCCTCCCAAGTACTAAATTTATAGAATTCAAAGACTAGGAGAAATAAAATCCAGTCACAAAATGAGAATGCAACCGTCCTTCACGTAAGTAAGCTCTGACATAGAAGAGACGGAGCACATGGCCAGCATTTGGTCTCACACTAAGCTTGTCTTGGTCTTTTACTGTGGTTGACAACAATTTCTTCACTATGTTGTACTCTTACAATCTATGTGAACATTCATGTGGGAGCAGACAGACATTTGGGGAACAAACACATTTACAAGTCTACTAAACAAAGTAACGCAATTGAAAGACAGTGACTAATTCTCTTTGAAACTCTTCCCTCTCCTGAATACATACTTCACTAGAAAAACTACAATAATCTCATCATTGATTTGTTTTCTCAGCTCCAAGCCTTTGGTTACTATATCCTGACACTGATTTCACAGGGTTAATTTTTGGGAGCATTTTAGGATGCCCTAAAAATATTTTGCAGTCTACCCTGCAGACCTACTTTTAGTTATGCTGTCCTTGCATAACTTCCTCTGCTGAACTGATCAAACACCTGCAGCTCCTCTTTTGTTGCCCAGGTAACTGGCAGCAGAAGTCCCATTTGGGAATCCTAGACTGCCTTCTTGTGTGTGCACTCAGCCCAATGCAAATGAAACCCTAGCTCACATATAGTAGTAAAGAACATCTCAGAGGACTGTCAGTGAGAAAGCTCTCTGGATTTGACTTTGTGATTACACCAGCACCTACAGTCACTGAGGCAGCAGATGAGATTACAGTATAGAGCAGACAAGGACAGACCAGGTTTTTGAGGTTCTTTCCAAGACACTGTATCTTCTGTCACAGTGCCTAGCTAGGACTAGCTTATCAGAGATTCTGCAGCCAGTACACAACTGCATTTGCTCAGAGAAAGTTGTCAACAGAAAGCAAGTTTTTACATAAGCAAGGGTAATCTTATACCAGAATTTTCCAAGTAACAGCATCCATGGCCATAGCCTGAATAGTAGAACCCCAAAAAAATCTTGTCTCATGTACCTCAGTTACACATTAAACAAATACAGAATCACTGTAAACCTTCATTCAAAGAGAAAACAATACAAGAATTGCACTGTCCATATAGACCACCAGAAACATCAGTCACTGCTTCCTAATGCTTTAATAATTAATTCATACTTTTGCCAAAAAGCAAAGAGGTAGCTAAAACAGCCCCAAAACTTGAAATCTGAACAATTAAAATCTACAAGTCTAAGATAAAAGGCTATGAAAAAATTGGGATTGACTAATCAAGAATAACTTTTGTTCAAAAAAATACCACAGGTCTTCCACAATGCTTCCATGGAAATTAGCATTAAGGCACATACATAACTGTATGTTATGAGCTTTAAATTTAAACTACCTGATTGTATAATATCTACATGGTGCTTCTTTTCTCATTCTACTGCTTTTCTGAAGGTTAAAGGTGAGATGAACTAAAAAAAAAAGGAAGGAGTTAGACTTGTGGGGAAGTTGTGTGTTTTTTTCTATACTTCCATCCACACTTTTTTCAGCGTTTGCATTTTGGGTATTTTAAACATGTAATCTTAGCAGACCTCCTGAATGCAGCAGAAAGAATAAGGGAAAGGAGAGCAAATTGCACAAAAAGCAGAGCTAGAGACAATAGTTAAGGAAAGAACAAACATTGTAATCATGCTAAATATTAGTGTGAACCTAAACAGGAAAAAAACCACTGAGCAATTTTTTGTTATGTTAAAGAAGGTATCTACTCTCTATCAAAGGATTATTTTTATTCAGAACTCTCTCTCCTAAAAAAATTCTCAACTTTTTAAGAAATCATACCCACTTTCCACAGGAAGTCTGGGTTTGACCAGTTCTAGAAACATATAATCAGTGCTGTTCTGGAACCACAACAGACAACTATTCCAGAGAACTCTGGAACAACAACCATGACTTCTACGTGCAGGGCACCGCTATCATTTTCCTCACACCTCAAACCAGAAACATTAGCTGGGTGCTGCAGGTAACACAGTTAAATGAAACATGGTTTTCCTGTTGCAGTGAAAGTACTACAGTGTTGAACTTCTGCTTTTCAGACAGCAGTGTCTAACTATGAAGGTGATGAGGGTAAGGGAATAATACGAATAAATAATGTATATATTGTGGGGTTTTCTACTTATTTTGAAAGTCCACAATATTCAGCAGATGAAAAACATACTTATGGAGAGAAAATACTTTTCATAAGAAATGTCAATACATCTTATTATAGTGACAGTGCAGTAGCATGTCTTTGATATTATTAAATTCACAGCTTTGATAAACAGCCTACAAATTACCTCTTGAAGGGATCTGCATAATAATACCTGAAGCATAAAGACAAGAAAAGGAGTTTAATTAAGTGTTGCCCAGCTAAATCACACAGAGAAAAGCATTGGGAGGTGGGGAAAATGCTGAGGACTTCCATCTCTGCATGGAGGTGGTAAAACAGAATGGCCAGGCAAAAGGCTGCATCTCAAAATATACTGATCTATAGTGGGTTATACATCATCACTTCCTGATGAGCAAAAGCTCCCATTCTCATTTCCACATGCAACATTCATTTTCTCCCCCTTGTACACAGAGGAGAAAAGCAGTATCATAAAACAAGGAAAAATTAGTAAGGATGAACTGCACGTATCCTAATTAATATTTAATACTTAAAAAACCCCAAAGCTGTCGTGCAATGCACATTTAGTAACCCAGCAGGAAAGTCCTGGCAAAATAAAAAAGAACACATAAACACAGATGGAACCACCAGGGAAAAAAGGTGCCAGGGTTATACTGGGGTTGGAAAGCGATGATATTCAAATATCTTCTGCAGAATTAATGGAGGTTTTAAAATAAATGGTTGATTTGATTGGCATGATGCTAAATGCTAACATCGTGTACTGTTTTCCCTAGGTATCACAATTAATACTCCTTTATGAATAATAATTAATAAAATAATGGATAATAAATTATATTTTTAAAATATATATCATGTAATTTTATAATTATCTAATATATAAATCTAATTGCTTTATGTTTCATGTATTATTATATAGAATATAGTTTATTGATAATAAATTAATAATAGATTATTAAGTACCACCTATCTTCTAGAACTATATAGCTTTCCCACTACAATAAAAAGTGAAGTACCCTAATACTTTTGGAAAGGACACATCTTTGGAAAGTATACAAAATTTTTAATGTATTCAGAGTCCAACACCTGTAGGAACACCTGTAGATTCCCAAAAGCACCTTGCTGCAGTACTTGCTGACATCCCACAAGTTACAATAAGCCTGCATTTGACTTTGTCTCATTACGAATAATCCTTTACTGAGACCATTTCGTAGAATCCTAGAGTATCTCAAGTTGGAAGGCACCCAAAAGAATCATCAAGACAAAGCCCTGGTTCTTGCCAAACTACCTAGAACTAATCCATATAACTAGAAGTGTTTGGATGATGCTCCTAGACATATGGTTTATTTCTATTGCCCCAATTAAACAAATGAACTTTCAGAGGCAGGATCACATTAACAGTTTCCTAAATTTAGTAGCATGTTTTAAAATTACTTGTGGAAACAATAATTCAGTCATTTGATAGGATATAAATTTTTAGACTTTTATGACTGTGAGATATAATTCCAATTCCTGCTTTTCTCCAGTCTGATTCCTGTATTAAAATGTGCCTTCAATAAACATGTACAATACCTAATAGTTTGAAAGCAAAGTCCAGACATGAATGTAATTGGGAGCCATTTTCATAGAAGGTCCATCCCAACTGCATTTGCACAGAAGTAACTCAAGCAAATTTACAGTGAAGTCAAGGACTCCAAAGCAATGCACTGCCCTCCAGAAACAAGCACAGGCAGGTATGCTAACAAGCCTTGCAGGTTTGCCTTTGACTAATGAATGAACAAAAACTCTTTAAGGTGTTTCATGTGACACAATCTCACTGAAAGATTTCTTCTGAGAAATTTCATGTTTCTTGAGAGCCTAGTCCAGGCTAGTCAAATGCTAACTTAAAGTTCCAAGAAAGCAACTGCTGGTGCTTCTGTAGAGATTCAGTCTCTTAACTGGAGTCTGAGCAGTCAAAACAGAGAAGAACTTCTGCAGTAAATTGCCTGTGCTAATAATAGAGACAAGGTATCATCTCCTAATTAACACACCAACAATTGAATATTGATTAGAGTTTGTCACTTTCAAAATAATTGAATTCATCTCGCCTCTAACAGCCAAGAGTGTTAAAGATTTGTAATAAAGAAAGGATCTTCAGTTGAGGAATGCTTTGTCAGCTTTGCTATTGTGTTCTGTACACTGAAAGACACATTCAAAATATTTCCTCCTTTTTCATAATTCTCCCTATTTTCTGGTTCCCAAAATAATAACACCTGGAACATGCTGAGTACATAAAATTAATGCATACCTTGTTCCCACATGCAAAAATAGATCAAGCAAAGGAATTAAGAGAATTGAAACCTAGAATTACTACTGGTAAATGTTACATGATTTACTGTGAAATGGAATATATTATAAGGGTTGCACAGCAATCCTATAAAAGCTCAGTAACATGAAACAGAAGAGGGTTTTTTCTGACTGATTTTTTTTCCCTGCACCAGTTATATTGTTTTGGAGGCTGAATTTTCAAAGAGATGGCTAAAGTATAAATTGTACATCTACCAAAAGCTTTTAGGTGATTCCACGGAACAATCAAATCCTGAGAAATAGCCATACTTGAGATATACTGGAAAAAGGATGTCTGGGAGGGTATTTGCCTGGTTAACAGTAGTAACAAGTTAAGGGTATAATCCTGCTCCTTTCCTTGGAAAAAAAAGTGCCTCTGACCTTAAGAGTATTTTCTTATTGGGAGTGGGAGGAGTATAAGGAGATGAGACCAAAATCCAAGCTCCAAGAAGAGAACTGAAATGAAATTGAATACTGTCCAGAAAGATCCCCTTGGAATGCTTTTATTTCTTCTTTAGTTCCCTCAGTTCCACATGCATGCCTCACAAAAGCTAAGATTGATTATAAAACAGTTGGTTTAAAAATAATAAGTAATCATTCCATTTTCCATCTAATTTCCTCATTTCATGTTTACAAGAGAGATTACTCTATAAGTTAAAAATTCACACGTGAGAAGATATATATGTCATATATATACACACGTGTGACTTTCCTGGATAATTTTTTTAAGGATGGATATTAATTTAACATTTATTGAAATTTATATAAAAAATTTTTTTCCACAATAGGGATTCAAAAAATGGACTTAATAAAATACCTCAAAGTCATCCTGATTCCACGATCTTGTACTTAACAAAACAATTTTGTGATGTTTGCTTCCCATATTTTAAAGTAAGCAGAAAACTGCAACTGTCTGTTCACACAAGTGACTTCTCACTTCTATATTCTCCACCCTGAAAGAAATGCAAGAGCTTAACAAAACCTTAAACAGGAGAAGCAATTTCTGTGGTTAGAAGGCAATTTAGGTATAACGAAATGAGGTGTTACTGGTTAAATAAATAAGTTTATTTTACCTTTTTTAACTAATGGGGCAGTCTATAGGTATTCTTTTGCTATTCTACATTTCCTACAATACGGAAGTGGAGGGCCTTCTGCAACTTATGCAGCAGCTGGAGGTAAATGGTGCCACATATCCACCAAACATCCCTTTTTCCTCTCATGGAAGGCGTCTTCTGTGCTTGGATTTTGAGGGAGAATATTCTGGATGGAAAAGTCAATTTCTCATTAAAAATCACTGAAGCTTATCTTTAAATTGGTGCCAAAAACGGTTCTTGCATTGCAACCTTTTGTGTCTGGATTCATCATGTAGGGAATATTTTACAGCAAATTGCACACCTCCTGCAAAGCAGGGTTTAAAATGGAAGCTCCAACACAACATTAGCAATGACCATGCTATGATAAGAGAGAAGAGAATACAATAATTGTTATAGTTTGCTAAGCTCTACCTGGAGGACCTGGTGGCTAAATGGATTACTTGCTGACTTTTCACTTCTGGGATTCCAGCCCTGACTGGAGTGACTGAAAATCATTCTGATCAGTCAAGTGAAAAAAGACCAAAGTGAAATTAGACTGGTGGTTTCAGATCAGTTCCCTCAGTGCTGTACTTCCAAATCACAAAACCACAGCACGCTGAATGCTGCTAGCAGGGGAGAAACTGAGAGGCTTTGAGGCTTAATGAGCATGAATCCAGCTGCCTATCCAGCTCACAAACACCTTAACATAGACTATAACCACCCCATACAAACAGGCACAAAGTAGAATAAATGACTGTGGATTACCATACAAATTAAGCAGGAGGAATCCCTTGCGAATGTGTATTGAAATGCCTGCATTGCAATCACAATAATAAAATTGTTAATCATATTAGATTAATTCTGACAGCCAGATGATACGTTGGTAAATGTTTAAACCAAGTGTCTAACAGTATTGGAGTATTTTTATTAAAAAAAAAAAAAAAAAAAAAAAAGCCTTTCTCATTTCATTGCACTCACAAAAAACTGAAGTCCTAGCATATCCCATGACCCATATGTAAAAGAATTATCTCAATTTAAAAATAGGAAAACTGGGGACCAGAGAGGTTGGAGTGTTTTATCTATAGATTTTTAAGGCCAAAAAAGGGCAATGTGATTATCTGATCCAATATTAGACTACTACCTACTCTGTACAAAGCTGGACAGTGAGAATCAATCAAGAAAACTGCTATTACCATGCAGGAATTCAAGACTTCAAACCCCAAGCTCAATTTCCTGTTAACTAATGAAACTAGGCATAAAAAGTTTGCCTTGAAGCCAGTGTTTTACTGCAGATGAAGGAGTCTTGTCCTGTGGTGTTGTCTTTAGCTGTAGCTCAGCCAGCAAAGACAGACAAAATCCCACTTCCTACAGTGAGACAACTTACACAGGAAAGAGAGCTGGCATATGTTACATGTGTACAGAAAATAATCCATTAAAGGACTGCTTGGAACCAGTCAGAAGAAAGACCCCTGACATAATTTCAGTAATTCAGGGCTAGGGGTTTTATCTTTGGTTTTTTTTTTTCTTTGTCTAAAATCATGTAAGAATGCTTCTTTGTAGCAGAACCTGCAGAAAGGTAGGTATAGCAGAAAATGATTTTGTATGCTGGAGCTGAGATGTCTCAAAAAGAAGTCCCATCAAGGATGTTGCCTATAAAAATGAACATTTTTATTCATGAGATTATTATTTGGGTGCATCTAGCACATTGTCATGATTTTCATCAAATGAAAAATCAAGATAAAAAACAGCCTGTGAATTTCTCTAGGGGATCAGCCATCATTCCTCACTCAACAGTGATGTTGGTTTTGCACCACAGAGCATTCTCAATTCTCACATCAGAGAAACAAACAGGAGTTCTTATAAAGCAGGCACAGCAGCCCAGCTTCAGTTTACAGAAGACTGACATTATTCTTCTCCCCAGCCAACTATCTTCCATGCTCTGTTTAACGAGATTAGGGAATATTAGCAAATATTCAACATTTGACTGCTGAGAAAATCTGTAAGAAAAAATCAGGAGATTGAAACATCCTGTGTACGTGAAGGATTTTCAAATATGGTTCACTGCAGAAGGCTTGATTAGCTATATATGATTGCAATCACTAATTATCTTCTTTAGGGTCATATATCTGCTCAGATGCCCAGGAAATTTCACCTTCAAAGAAAATGGGCTGTGTGTGCTCCACAACTCTTACATTAACCTAATACTGAAAAGCCTTCTTAAACACTGTTTGACCATATCTCATACAAGGAGTTTCCTGTTTGGAATTATTTGTCTTTATTTCATAATAATTGCTCTATAGGATTTTTCTTCATTTATTTTTAAATGGTTTAGAGTATAAAACCACTTTTAGAACTTATGTAAAACTTGCATTTAAGGAAAGAGTATGCCAAAAGACCTTCTAGAAATCTGAAAGCAATTCAAACTCCTGATATCTATTTAGTTATTAGCACAAAAATACATGGTTCCAAATTAACTTATTTCATATATTGCACGTACCTTATACTGCAAGATCTCTCTATGTCTACACTTCAGCTCACTGACTTCAAAACCATTAAAAGGAGACTGTATCTATATACTGGACTTTATTTTTTTGGCTCTGACAACTGAGACCTGGATTACTTACTGTAGTTTATTGAGTCAGGCTTCTACTGAAAACCATTTTTCTCTGGCAAATCATATGCATCATAATAAAAAACTTTCTCAGTGAGAACCTTGGTAAAAATTCATCTGAAATTAATTGGTCTCCATACAGACACCAATATAAGACAAAGGAGCTGATATATATACTCTATCATAAAAGAAAGATCAGAATTGCTAATGGCATTTACTGCTATGCAAAAATAAGGGGTTAGATGCAAGTTAATTGCATCTGATGTTTCATCTATTTCATCATAGAAACTCATGTGCTCTGCCTTAGAAGAACACCACTATAGAAAAGGATGTTATCTTTTTTTTTGATGCATCACCAGAATTGAAAATGGCTTTTGAAAGCGACTATTGGGGAACCAACAGTTTTCACTTTTTTTTTTCATCCTTTATTTCCCCAAAATGGGTTTTCTTATTGATTTTGGAGCTATCATACATTTTAGTTCACAATAGGCTAGCACACTGAAACATTGCTGGGCACGTCTATCTCTTTTGCTCTCTGCTATTTAGATTTTGGATTTTACAGTCATTCATCTCCCAGTGTGAAAGCCTGCATCATTTTCCATCTGTGCAACCCATTAATAATTTTTAGCTATACTTTCAACATCAACTCTTTTTCTTACCAGTCAATCAATTAAAAATAAAAATCTAAAAATTGACTTACGATTGTTTTAAGTAAGCCTCTAATGTTTTGTTTCAAGTAAAAAGAAGCATATTAATTTGATTCCTATTTTTCCATTTTACATGTGCAGCAATATCCAAAATTACTGCTGGGCCAACAAAATACAGCAACCAGAAAAAAAAGTTCTTATAACACTTTTCCTCTCAATACATTTTCTCTTAAGTGTGGCTGTCATTAAGTCCAGTTTCATTTAAGAGTCATGATACAGGTACATTTTTCTTATTTAAATGCACCCTTGTATTAAGAATCTGTGTCTATTTGTACAGAAAATGTAGTTCTTCCAGCATGAACAACCTGACCTAAGAGCTACTGCCTGTGAATCAGATGGAAGGATTTACCTTAGGATGGACCAATACTACTGCAGGGCATTTCTAAAATGCTGAGACCAAGCTGCACATTCTTCTGTCTGCCTGGATACAAGATTGCAACCTGATACCACATCCAGGTTTGCATTTCTAGAAGTTGGACACTGCATTCAGTCATACTTCTGGGATAATTGTTAGAGCATTCTGAATTATTCTTTTCTGTAGAAAAGCCATTGAGACAAGAGAACGCAACAACATCCTTGGCACCCTAGGTGTGTCCAGACACATAACAAACCCAGCATCTTCAAAATAAGGACTCTACTCAGCAAAAAAGGCCTAGGAAAAAGTCTATATTAAGAGTGAATCCCAGCTATGATGTCATGAAAGTGTCCTAATCATGTGTACCAAGATGTAGCAGAGAGAAAATATTTAAAATTATTTAACCAAAAGAATAGGATGGTATGATCTTAGTTTTCATATATTTTGCAATCTCAAATTCTAATACGTGTTAATAATATGTTTCCCGTGGTCTAAGTATTAACATCTTAATTTTATATCAACATGCATGTTTAAGGATAGAGTTTTATTCATTCTTTAATACCTGCAGCTGTGGTTAGAGGAGAAATCAACATATCCAGCACCAAGGTACAGTGGTCAAAAGCAGGAAGCAAGGCAGGAAAGCTCAAGGCATCATTCAGAACAACATGCCTTCCCAACAACCAACCTCAGCCAGAGAGTCCTTAGCAAGCAAGGAGAGAGGGAGAGTGCTTAAATCCCTGTGTGAAAAACCAGTAACATTTTTCCTGAGGGAGGCCTGTAGTTTATTTAACAATTCTTAGCTGTTGTTATATTAATCTTGGCTTTTGTCTAGTTTCTTTGCACAGCGGGGACTGTACACAAGCAATGGTTAGAAGCTCCCACTCCCCGAATCTCTCACTACTGTGATGAGGTTCTTCAAGTGGAGACATAAAATTTAGCCCCCATTATGAAGCAGTGTCACTCCCACTGGGTTTGTGAGAGGTGTAATTCTCGTCTCTCACAAAAATACCCCAATAAAACACATTTAATATGCCAAGAGCAGACCATCTCCTACCCTACCAGCTATCTTTACTAGAAGGGCCCTTGAACACCCTTGAGTTCATTTATGCAGCTGATATTGGCAAGGATTGTTTTTTCCTCTTACTGGTGATTGTTGCTATTTTAGGGCAAATGCTGTTCGAAACAAAAGCACCTGTAATCACCGACACTTCATAAAGTGTCCTCAGGCACAAGAGCAGCCAAACAATGGATGCCTCCTCATACATTTGCATATATTTGGCTTCTCTATTCAGAGGAAGCTATTAACCATACAGAATGGTTGAGAATGCTGATATGTAAAGACAATTGCACGATATATTTAAATTAGCCTTTCCCCACACCCCAGCAATACTGCTTGGAATGGTATTTTTAATAAAGCACAAAGAGAAATAACCACCCAACTACACTGTCATGAACTGAGATCATAGCAGCATATCCTACAAAAAACAGCTCAGGTTGGTAGATATCCAGACGTCGTCCCTAATGAATTAACATTTCCACCCCTGGTAACATGGTATGCACAACCCCAGATACCAGGTGATACCCTGAAAACTCTTCAGTTTCTCTCAGTAAATTAACTATTTTTCTTTTAAAGTTATAGCAATGCTTTGGGGTTTTTTTGCTCTCCTGAGGAACAATACTTTTGTACTCTTAGTGACCTTCTGCCTCTGGAATTTGTCCAGTTAGCATCAGATCACTGTACAGGAAAGGAAACTGTAACTGGTCACAAGCTTTCTAAAAGCAATTCTTCCTAAATTCTTGTCTTCCCCAAATAATACCTTGAACACCTACAAAAGGTAGCAACACAAAAAATAAGATCATCAAATTAATTGTAGAGTTGAATACTATGTTATTACTTTAAGTTGGGAAAAAGTTTTATTTAGTAAACTTTGGCTAACCTAGCATTATTATTTTAATACAAAGTTAAAGCTCAGAAATCACAATCACCAGAACTACTGTAAAATTAAATAAAATAGTGAAGGGAAAAACAGAGCATTAAATATTCTTCTATATCAAATAGGCTTCCTTAAAAGAAGACTCTAATTGCAAATATGTAAAGTATTTGTAAAATATTTGTAAAAAATTTGTAAAATATATGTAAAATATGTAACTTCTAAAAACATAAACCAGAAAATTGTAGCAAACTTACAGTTCTGGTAGAGCCTATAAAAGCATTACCATTTTGTAGTCGTAATTAAATCTCCCAAACTAAATATATTCACAAACAGTTACATTCATTTTGCCCTCCTGCTACTACCACCCTTTATCTGAAACAATTATTTCACTTTCTTCTCTGCTGCCTGCTCCCAAAGTGGTAATCACACTCCTCAGAATTAATTGTACTGCATTTAACAAACCAAACTCTCTTTGTACCCAGCACATGGGTAGGCTTTCCTTCTTTTAATTACCCGAGCTCCACCTGTCCCTGTTCAAATTCCTTTTCCATGAGCAAGGCTAAACAAAACTATCAGCTGAGGTTCTTCCACCATGCTGTACATCATGAATCATCACCTATCTCTACCCAAATGCACCAGGGGCTAATACCACAGCCTTTTTTATGGACTCAGTATGCAGACACCTCTGATACATGGGCTTCTAGTAAGTCAGGTTTTTTTCTCACTTGTTAATTGTCATTCAATACCAAGAAACTGGTATCCCAGGCCTTCTCTATCCCTAAAGCCATGAGCACGGCACACAGCTTTAGAGTGTACGGCTGTGCAAACACTGTAATCTCCTTGGTCCAAGGACACGATGATGATAACAATGACAGCAATTACTATCATTTTTTACTATTAGTATTATTACTGTTGCTGTGGGCCTTTTTCAGTTCAACACACCCACACCAAGAAAAAAAACAAAAAAAACCAAACAAAAAAATCCAACAACCCCATGTTGCAGCCCACCACTGTAGCACTTTTATGCCCCGAAATGGAGGTTATATGTAATGTGCAGCACCAGGGTGCAGCATGAAAGCACATGGGAATGTCTGAAAGTGCAAAGCCTGTGAGAGTTCAGTGCTACCAGCAGTGTCCAAACTGGCTGCCAAGAATGGTATTTGTTTCCTAAGCCATACCTGACCGTTGTTTAAAAGAGGACATAAAAGCTCACCAGGAAGCATGCTAGGAACTAGAGACCATGCTAAAAATCAAGCACTACAGTCTACACAAGTATTTAGCAGTCTACATTTAATCTAAAGGAATGATCCCGCTCTTTCTAAAACTGAGTTCCATTACATTTCTGTTATAATCTTCAAGTTCGTCTGATTTTTCCCATTCTACTATCCCAAACCTCTTCCTTTGTTGACAGTCCTTCCTAAGTGTGTGTCAACTGCAATAGCAGAGCACTACAATTTATTAGAATTTAATGAAAAATACTACTCACTCTATTAATGTTTTAATCTTTAGGAAATCACACTTCTTTTTCACCCTCAAACCACTATTTTGTTTTTCAATACTATCCACTGTCACATCCCATTAGCCAGCTCCTGTGCTTCCAAACAGTCCATATACCAAGCTTTATCTTCCCTGGTTTAGTAAGTAATTTTTGTCATTCCTCTCTAGATATACCTTGTTATGCTTCAATATTATTCCTGCCATTACAGATTCCTTCAAAATCATTAATTCCAAACTGACCAACTATTTGCAAGTGTCCTTGAAATCTGGGGCATAAACTTCGTAGTTCTCTAGAACTGAACACACTAAGATCTACAAATTCAGATGCAGTAATTGCCATTCTCATGCTATCCATAAATCTTTATGCATATGATCAGTGCAGCCTTATAGAGTAGAAAATACAATTCTTCATTACTTCTTCATTCACACAGTTGAAAACTTCATGCTAAAGTTTTATAAGGATTTAAATTAGTGTAAAGTGTAAGTCAGTCTTTTCCAGTACTATAACTTTTATTTGCCAGAACTTATTGACCAAACTTCCTCTGCCTCTCTGGAATTAAATGAAAGCCATATGCTGAAAACACATAACTTGAAGGCTCCTCCAACATTAGCAAACTCACAACTTGCACTGACAGAGCAATGCCTGGAAGAAAAAAAAACCCCAACAGCTACTTTTCAGAAGCACTGCAAAACTACTGACCTATCACTACTGTGTAGAAGCACGGAAGAATTGGTTTTGGAGTCAAACCTACCAAGTAATCAGATGGATTCTCCTTCCTCTCTCCCAAGGACAGCTAATTGTAGAATTCTTGTGAAGAACTAGGCAAAAAAATATTCCCACATTTACATTCAGACAGGTAAAACCATAGGCCATTTATGGTCTGTCTGAAAATATCCATGTACAAAGAAGCATGCACTGCACCTTGCCAGATTTCATTTCTGACATCAGATGCAAAGCAGTATGTGTGAGCATGCAGTTTGCACCCGAGGAATGCTCTACTAGAAAAAAGAAGAACCAGCAAATCCTTCAATATGCTCCATCTCAGCAGTGCAGGCCAATAGCACAATGATTTCTGAGAAACAGAACTACATTCTCACCAAAAAGTAACTAACTGTTTTATACCAGAAGGCCCTGGCCAGACTGAAACCCCTCCTTCACAGGATGGATTCAATCACAAACTCCTAAAGGGAACTCATACAAGAGTGAGTTTCTAGGGGGAAAAAACCATTTCTTTCCTACTTCAGAAAAACAGGTATATCTGTATATCATATTCTCTGTATATCATAAAATTTAATTCCATTAAAGAAAAGTCATATTATTCTACAGAATATGAGACGAACTCCTATCAGGTGTAAAAACACTTATTCTTTCAAAGTACTGTTTCCTAAATAGTGAAAATTCACTCCACTTTTACTAGAACTGGTGGTAATGCTGTTGATAATCTCAAAAGCTTAATCATCTGCATCTATTTTTAAAGAATGCTAACAACTCCTCTATTATGGGTTAACTTCAACAAGCAAAGGATTTTTAAAAAGCAGAGTGGTTTTGTTGTGGGTTTTTCATTATTTTTTCTGGAAGATATGACTAGAGAAGTTCTAGAAAAGCTAGAGAGCATTTTCATATAGGCTGCATGTTAATGAATTATTTGCACAAGTAACTGGTTATTGCCACTTATAGTTCTCCCTCTGTGGGTCTTTGCATTTTACCTACACTTCCCAAGGTACTGAGGATGGATACAGGTTCAATTCCCCAGCAGGAGATCAAAACATCTCATTTTCTTTCAGTGCGTTTTATCACAAATTATTTTTGCCCGAATTCCCTTCTCTAAAATCTCACTAAAGCTTTTCACAGGCAAAATTATTTTACCATTTATAGTGTCTCTTCTTTTAATTAATGACCTAGGATATAATTGCAATATGACATTTCAGAGAGTGCAATTACAGTTTAATAAACCATGCGGGGCATTTAAACGCAAAGTGCCCTAGGTTTTCAAGTATTCTGCTTTATTTGCATACTCTTTGACATGCTTTGTGGTTTAGTCTGATGTGGCTTTTCTAATTAGAAATAAACAGAAGTTAATCATTCAGGAGGCAAAGGAAAAGGCACAGTCAGAAAAAAACCCCAACCTATTATGCAGTTGTACATTAATTCCATGCAGTAATTTAGACACAGTTTATGCTTTTTTTTTTCTTTTTCCTCTTTTTTTTTTTTTCCCCAGATGGACTCAAGAAATAGTGACACTGACAAGGGGGAGAAAAACTCCAAGAACTAATACAGGAACTTTAAGGCAGAAAACTGTTCTGTTAATGTTTCTTTAGCAGTCTATATATCACCTCTGTCCACATTAGGTTTTCTGAGCCGTACCTTGCAGAGTTCTACCATAGGGAACAATAAACACAGTTAGCTAACCAGATGATTCAGGAAGGAAGAATTTGATAAAGATATCACCCAAGTTGTAAATGGACTCTACATGACTCATTTGTCACTTAAGAACATCTATGGTATCATTCCATTACTCATTCTCTAATATTTTGGGCCATCTCCAGTGGGGATAATTACCTGGGAAAAAAGTACAATCACATTATCTAGGAACAAGGTCAGATGTCCATACAATTGAAAGACTTTATTAAATAAAGCAACTGTTCAGCTCATGCCTTGGCAGGAAGCTCAGAGAAGATTAGGAAGCTGTGAACATGGGAAGTTGTTGACAGACTCCATAGTACTGAGCAAAAACCAAATAAAATAGTCATACTGTTGAATAAATACTGGCTTAAATTACACAACTTAGCCTCCACTTCCAAACTACTATTTTCCAAAATAAGTCACAACCAGAATTGTCAAGATCTTTGAATGCTCTCTGCTACAGAAAGGCATCTCAGGACCTTCTCAAAATGATGGACTTCCATAATAATTTTCCCTGAACATACAATCTTTTCCTACTTCAGACTACTTCAGTCATCTTTTTTTATAATAAATATTTATTGTGATGAAACACACTCTGAATTATAGGGAAATGAAGAAATGACCAATTCCCTAAGGAAAAATCACTAGGAATTTTTTCAAAGAGAGAAAAAATGTTCTTTTTATTCTTATACTAATGACAGGATAGGGAATGAGGTACTAAATATTTTTTGCAGTTCTCTAATTCCCCTTGTAAAATCTTACCTTAAAATATTGTTTTTCCACTATTATCCAAATAAGTTGCTAATTATTCTAACTAAATGTGTGCAAATTAGCAAGCTAAAGGTTTTGAGAAGCATGTGATGTGTCTTTATTCTTGCTGTGTGTATATTCCAGATGCCTTAATTATTATTTGACTAGTTCTTTCTATTTCTTTTTTTTTTTTGGGTGTTTAATATTGTGTCACCTAAGTGTTTGCTAGTACAGGCCATCAAGAAACAACTGTTGTTCACTCAGACCCTCCACATTCGCCATTAATTTAGTGACCTTGAAACAGAGAACTAGGAGGTATGGTTAGTTACGTTCAGCACTACACATATTATTCAACCTTAAAAAACCTCACAGTAATATCCCAGTCTGGAAAGAGGTTTCTTTCACTTCCTCTCCTCTCCTCCCTCCTCCCCAGCCCCTTTATTTGTTACTCTCATTTAATGAAGAACTTTTCAAATGCAGTGACTTTAAATCCAAAGCTGCTGGCAGGACCATAGAAAAGCCTCCAGGTGCTTACCTTATGCTTGTATTGAGAGATTTTCTTTTGCTAAATTCCCATTAAACTTGCAATGAAGCATTTTGGTTCAGAAGGTGGTCAAAAGTAGTTGGTACTTTTATAATGAGCAAACACACACACACCCCCTCCCAGTTTCAGTAAATGAAAACTATTTGCTATATGTGCTCATGTCCCCAGCACCTGTGGGAGCTGCTACCAAAGCAGATGGCCAGGAGGAGGATGAAAAGAAGACGGATGAAGGAAAGAAGCAACCAGACGGACAGTCCAAGATGGTATTCATCTAATTCTTCACGGTTCTATTTCCCTGTTTCCTCCCTTCTGTCTCTCTGTCTGTTCCTGACTGAAAATCAGTTGCCCCTTTTCAAAACATTTTACAATTTCACAAGCCAACTAAATGAACACATTAATTCTGATTTTATGAAGCTCAAAATGTGAGCAAAGTAAGTGTTCATTTATAATAGTGTAAAGGCTAAACAAAACACATTTATGCTTGAAAAAAAATCGCTTACTTATTATGTGACTCTCCCATCATATAGGCAAAAATTTTTTTCTCAACAGTCCCACAAGATTTAGAATTAATCTTCCTCAGTTCCTGACTGTCCTTACATTTTATCTCTGTTTCTCAAGCTCCTCATTCAATTCCTGAAACCTGTTCTGATACGCATGTAAACCATTACTAAAAAGCATATAATTAGACTTAAATCAATAGCTGGATATCTGGATTGTGCAGTGGCAAAAGTCAGGCAATTCCACAGAAATAACCCCTGAGGGATATCCTCTGCTGCTCTACAAGGTTTTAGATTTTACTTTCTGCATTTTGACTGATTAATACAAAATGTACCTTGGCATTTTTGCTGCTTATAATGAAAAAGGTTTGCAACATTCAGCAAAATAGACTCACATTTGCCCAATATTTCTAATACAAACACTACCTTAAATTTTCTGAATTACCACAGCAGATTTTTATTATTTCACACACCCACAGTTGGTAAAAGCAGTAGCTGTGTAATGTTTTTTAATGAGAATTAAAAATCTGTTTATTTGATTTAATCAGCTCATTAAGCATTCTCTTTGTTCCTCTAATCCCTTGAATGGGGATGTCAAGGCATGTGATAGCACACAGCCATGACAATAATCTCAGGAGGTTATCCATTGCTGCCATTTATAATATGTAATGCCTTTTAGTACTAACGAGACAGCAATATTCATTACAGGGGAAATCTACTCCTCCCCATGCATAAGAGCAAGAGCAGCAGCTGCCTTTGGGCAAGGAATTATGGAGGTCTTCTGGGTACAGAAGCCATCTGCAAAATGGGAGCCCACTCTGTAACCCTCCAGAAAGGCCCAGTCACTCCATCACCTCTTCAGTGTTTAAACTAAGGAGCAAATCATAATTATCTCTGACTCAGTTTACCTTCAGAACTTCCTCCTGTTACAGCACATGCAGAAGCTGCCATCGAGTCACTGCTCTGCTCTGCCACTATGACTGCTATGGGACTCACCAGGAAAAAGCATTTCATACAAGTTTATGGATAGCTTTCAGGATGTACCTGCACATGGCATATATAACATTAGACTCTGAATGAATGGTTGTAGGAATAAAAAAGAATGCCCATTTCTACTTCAAAGAATAGAACCTTCAATTCGCCTACCCTGCAAAAGAAACTTTTTTCAGAGGTGTTCAGCACCACCAAAGACCATGAACTTCAATCAGGACAAACCTGTTCTAGCTGTTTCAATCTAATTTTAGTTCCTTGCACTCAAAACTGAATATTGTTGGCCACAATCAGTTGATACATGTATGTACAAGCTACATTGGAGCAAAATATACTGCAACAGCAAATAATTTTTTTTCCCTCTGAAGATGAAAATGTAGGCTGTCCCACATAATGAGTACAATTACTACGTTTCTTTAAACAGTTTCCTCTTATTCCATTTTCCAATTCACTACAATAATCTTCCCTGATACTTGTCCTGCTTCTCTTTACAAATTCATCAGTGTCTGAAGTTGTACTTCATGATGAACAAAAAAAAAAATCTCCAATATGCTTCAAAGGATTGTGCAATGCTGATTAGCATTCATATGAATGATGTGTGGACTCGACAAAGGAGGTAAAGTAAGTCAATATGGTTATCATGAGTGTTCAGTCAATTGGTTTCTGGAGAACTGCACAATGGTTTCAATTGAGGCAATTTTTGCTTCTTTTCTTAACTTGCTAAGATAGAAATATGTTGATTCATTGTCCTTCAGCCTTGAGGAGAGATGATGATGGTTTTCCCAGTAAATTGCAGCTCCAAACCTTCGAAGACAAAGGAAAGCTAGACTGCAAGGGCTGGCATGAAAGGACCATAAAGTCTTTCTGGGTTTAGCATTGTCAGGTTTGAATTGCACGTTCTTTTTTTCTTTTTCAAATCCAACAGTCACTTGCATTTGTAAGACTTCAATTCCTTTCACACTTCATCTTGTGTGGGGCATGTGGTTGCCTTTACCTACACATCTGAAAACACTTCTGGGATTTCTACTGAAGCTTAAGTCTGCTGCCATTATTTAAGCATTCATATTCATGTTTATGCTCCATGGCTGCAGAAACATTGTGAATATCAATCACAAAATTCCCATCTCAAAAAGGCAGCACAATATAATCTCAACAAAGTGACTAGGTCCTTGCTAATAGCAGCTTGAAGTAGCAAGACAAATTCTGTTCAGCAATACGTAGAGAAATCATAAATTCCTTAAATGCAGCAGTTACCTGAGAGCCTTATTCAGTGACACTGAGATCAGAACACAACCATAAATAGCAGCAGATGAGAAAGCACAGTACATGCAGTGATGCTTACCCATTCTTCCTAGAGGTGACATCTAAAAGAGCTATTATTACAGAACTGAAGAAATAATTTGAAGAAATAGATCCAAATTCCCATTGACTTCTCATAGAAATGAGCCTCAAAGGCTGCAGAACCAGACTCCCCTTTTTAAATGTGATGAATGGATGTTTTAAAGCCTTAATTTGCTAACCACATGATCATATAGCCCAATGTAGCAACCACAGATACCACAAAATATTTTAAAAGAAAAGATAATTTCCATGCCACCTATTTTGAGTGGCACATTTTAATGGCTGCTCAGTCTGATGACTTGGATATCATGTCCCATCTTTGCAGAGCACATCATTCTGCACAGGTAATTGCACTGACTAGAAACAACTGCCTCTCCCCATCAGAACTGATTGAGGAATTCACTCACACCATTTGGTGGTACATTTGAAATCAGCTTGGGATCCTGACTCACTCCATTAACTAAAGTCAAGTCACCTCCTGGTAAAATATTCAGGCCTTCTTGGGCAACAGAGAAAAATTATGTAAGCAATTAAAGACAGCATAAGTGTCAATTTAATCACACTGTAGTCTAGTAAGAATAGAGTTATTTCCTAGATACCTGTTGTGTGCCTTCAAAAGAACTCACATGCAAGAGAAATTGTTAGGTAACAAATTCAGGTGAGTAGAAGTGACAGACACCAGGTTTGCCTTGTGCAGTTAAGCGTGAAGAGTGGGGGAGCCTCTTTTCCAGCTGTAATGAATTCGGTGTAAGCACATTAACAAGCCACTTGCTTCTATTCTGATTTATCTTTACCGTCAATTAGATAACTTTTATTTATGCCTGAGGGCTGTGCTGTGTTGGCACTTACTGTGCACTGTTACCCCTGTGAATTTATTAGCCAAAGATGTAATTTAATCAGTGACTTCAATTTACCACCAGCAAATCACATTTACTGTCATTATTTCCGATAATAATGTTTTTCAACCATGTGGTGCTTTGTTGTGTTTCATTTTTAAACAGTGTCTTCAGTATTGTCAATCTGGTCACATTAGGTCTCAACCAACATATAAGAATGTAGTAGTTCCCTGAGGTGTAACTCTCTACTTCTCCCCAACATACCACACCTGTTAAAAACATAATCAAAATTTAAACTTATGCCTCAGGACAGTTGCTTTTCTACCTCAGTTATAGTTCTGTTACTTTCTGGAAACTAGTCCCAATGGTCTCAACAAAACAACTCATATCAAGTAAACCTGTCTGAGCAGGGTAAGGGTGACAAAAGATATGAGTTGCTGCTTTGAGCTCCCCCTCAGGCACCTTTTATCATTACTTTGCAATAACAACATTCCTTGTGAATCATGGGCACATCTAGGGCAGGAGCTGAAGTAGCCAAGGAGCAGTTACCATAATAAATATGCTATCTGATCTTCATGGATATTCAAGCTGATTTTGCCAAAGAGCCCCTCAAGTGGCTTCCACCTTGGAGTACCTGCAGCAGGAAAGACTTGGTGAAGCTCCCATCTGTGGATGCTGCTAACAGCCTTGCTTGGGGGATGAGCTGGAAGAGGTGAGAAGGGCCCCAAGTCCCAACAAGGGAAGTAAGTCGCTGTAAGGGATCCTACAGGCTCTGCAAATATTCCTTAGAGATCTCTAGGCCTCTGTTTGCTGCTTAAGAGTAATTCCTTTCCTTAAGGGCTTAATTCCTTTGCTACCTTATTTTTTTTTTTCCCATGGGGAAACAAGGATCATTATGATTTTTTCATATATAAAATAACAAAGCAAAGGAAGACTCAAGCATTTCCTCCATATAAACGTGGCATGTATCATTTTTACAAGTCAGGCCAATCGGAATATCTGACTGTTTTGCATACAAGCTCAAGGCACTGAACAAAAGGCTGCTGCAACGTCTTCAAAAGAAAAGAAAGGAAAACCATGAGATGAATGGTGAAAGATGAACAAATAATTAATGAATTAGGACTTAAAAGATCTACTCACTCATTAACACCAGGTTCTTTCATTCCAAACTTTCTTGATTCTTTGTTTGGTATTAAAATTAAAACATTGATTACGGATTATTATTTCTAGATAATTTGCTGTGTGTATAAACTGTAATTCAGATGTCAGACATGAAGCTGTTACTGAACAGTATTTTGTGGTTAATTGGTTGTGTTGTGTAATATAATTTTTAATGGGGATTTATTTACTCTACTAAGGGTTAAAAGCTGATATGGTTAATGCATCTCAAATATGAGAAATAAACCTCTGAATAACAGTATTTTATAACCTTTTTTTAATGAATAAAGACTGTTAATAACAGCAATGAGTGAAACTACTTATAAGTATTAATGTCTATTTGTTCTGTAAGTTAGTTCTTCACACGCACATTTATAATTAGGAAGACTTAGGGAAAGCAAAGCAAATCTAATCCATTAGGTAATACTGAATTGGAACATGCTTTTCCTGAGGTTCAAAAGGCTTCTTAACATGGTGCAAATAAGTGACAATGAAAAATACCTATACTTCAAAGGAAAGAGACTGATGTTTAAATTCATTAGGGGAAGCTGTATGTTTCCTGGGAATGAGATTTAAAATGTAAAAGTTATACCCCACCTACAGCAAGTCTTTGTCCTTCCAAGACAAATGCACTCACACCCCAACAGGTTCACAAGGCTCAGTCTTATTACTTCAAATAACCTCTGTCAAATCCTCAGATGCACCAACCTGCCTTTTTGGCAAGTCAGTAGGGACAGATTGTAGGCAGACTGTCCTGCCTGCCATGCCTAAACTTTCCCTTTCTATCACCCTATACAACTGGTATATTAAAGGAAATAATACAGCCAGGGGTCTGTTTTAGTAAGTACTGCAATCAATTTAGACACAAAACAGACACCCAAAAGGATGACTAGGCCTGATTCATCAGAAGCATCAGTCAAGCAATTTTGAGCAGTTAGAAATCTAGGCCACTGTCTTTACCTGTTTTGGTCAAATGACTTTGGTTATCTGTTTGCTGTCATCATCCACCTGCAGCAAAGTCCCAAAATGAATTAAGGTCCCAGATTAACATTCTGTACAATAATAGAGTAAAATGAGCTTCATGGAAGAGTCTTTAAGGAGAACTAAAGCCAATGGGGTAGGAATGAAAACCTTAAAAACCCTCAGAGGACAAAACATGATACTTTCTGAAGATTACTTCTTAGTTCCCAGCATACAAAATAGTGTGAGGGACTTGTGCCTGATCTGCTACCATTTTAATTCTTTACTTGCTTCTTTTATCTATAACACACTAAGAATAAAGTTCCATACAACATATTTAGTTTGTGCCAACATTCATCTTTCTATTGAAAAACAAAATAAACTCTTAAGTGTTCCTAAGGCTGAACCTTGCTGTATTTAAAAAAAGAACAATGAATCAATCAAGCAAAAAAAAAAAAAACCCCAAAAAACCCCAAAGCACAACTGGCAACAAAAAAAACCCCAACAAACAAACAAACAAAAACCTCCCAAAACCAAACCAGTTTCAGAGCTTTCGACATATCCAGGTGGAACTATCAGCTGGGCAGTGAATTCTTCCTGTATTATGTTCCTTCACAAGTCAGAAGACCTGGGTGCAACACACCACACAGTATAGACAGAATAATCTCAGTGCTAACAAAAAATAAATTGGGTATTACAGATTTCAGATGTATTATCACAAAAAAAAAAAAACCACAAAAAACCAAAAAAACGAAAAAAACCCACCAAATCCCTTTTTGCTTCATCACTGCAATCAAAATAACATTCAAAGAGATAACTGAAGTCCTGGAACTTTCAGAGGAGTGAAAACAAATTCTATTCAATTCTCAGAAAAATTTTGCCAAGAGAATCCATTGTTGATCAAAGGTCCTATGTATTTAGGGTTTGCATATATATTATGAGTTATCTGAGGGAGCTACTAATGCTAGTAAAATCCATGAAGCACAGACTAGTAAAAGGTTATCTCCTTCACTAGCTGGAGAATAAAAATGGCTTAATCAAAAGTCATCGAAATGCAAAGACAACACAGCAACTCAGCAGCCAAATAATTCATGATTTCCACCTGCATTCTGCCTCTTAAATGACTCATTTTTGTCACAATTACTAAAACAACAATATACTGCAAGGCAGCACAAACTTTTGAGGGCAGGAAGAACTCTTATCTCCCACAGTGGACACTGGGAAGTGGCAGGGCTCTGCACCTTGAAGGATTGTGTCTGGAAATTTCCCCTAAAACCAATGGCACCTGGCCTGTCCTAACACTGTGATCCTTGGATGGTTAAAATACACATGGATAGGGACACAGTGAAAAAGCTTAAATGCTTTTTTTCATGAGAGAAATGGAATGGAATGAAGGCAAGCATCTGTTCAGAGGATGACCATGCACTCTCTAAATACAGTCAGCCAGAAATAGAGAATATGTAAAGACAGCATGCTTGCTTCTAGATTACTTTTTTTTTTGTTTAAATATGTTACTGCAAAATTAAAAACTTCATAAAGTTGTTTCCTTGAAGGGTTTTCAAAACCTTGTACTTCCAAAGGGCAATAGATACAAAACAATAAATGTCCATTTTACAAAGTTCTTTGTAAAGATCTACGAAAAGGAAGCTCAGCCTAATTCACCACTTAGGCAGTTAAGGAGTGCTTCTTTCAGCATTCCTCTGTGGCCTGCATCAACCCCATTATTCTTAATAAGATAAGGATGCCTTGACACATGCTTCATTTTCTGTAATAGTCACAATTGGTGGTGCTGGAAAAGCTTTTCAGGCACGTGACCTCCCTCTATCTTACTGCAAGTCATCTCTTGTTTACAAGTGCTGGTATTGCGCTATGCTGGTATCATTATCTATATTATCTGCAGCATAAGTTGTATTACAGATTCATTTTTTAATTATTTTTTTGGGGGGGTGAAAATTCTGTTTGCATGATGCCTCAAAAAAGTCTCCAGACAAAACAATATTGGCATTTTTAAATTTTCCAACCTATTATTACTAATAGTAGTTCATATTTCTGCCATGAGTCATTCACTGGTACCCAAGTGCTATATAAACAGTAAATATGCTTCTCAACATGCTGGTGAGGTAGCATGGCTATTATTTTCATCCTAACAAGAGATTAAATGAAATCCTGTTCAAGGATGCAGAAACAAATCAGTGATTCAGATGGAAGGTTTGAATCCTGGGCTCCTGCTTTTATTGATGACCAACACTTCCTCTCCTTTTGCTGGAGAGAAATAATCATTAAAATTTTAATGAGTTATCTGTTAAATATCTAATAGTGCATTACACAGACTACAGTATTAGTGTGCATAAATACATGGACTCCAAGTATCTCATCTGCACTCCAAGACAAGTAACTTCAGCAATAATGAAAAAGGAGATGTATCAGAAAGAGATCAGAGGTTAATTGTTATCACATTAGACTCTAAAAATATGCTCCCCTTTAACACCTCATGACAGATGCCAGAAAAACAGACAGAATCTGCCACAAGGGAAGAAAAGATGCTAATTTGTAGATAAGCCAGCGATAGTCTACAGTAATAAAGTCAGTTCTTGTTGTTTCTTAATAACACGCTGTCAGATGGTGGGATTATAGCGCGGTTTGACACCAAATTACTCACAGAGAGCAGCAGGGTTATGACGACACTCATCTCCTCCATTCCTCTGGGATATTTCAATTCCATTACATATAAAATGGAACCCAATTTTCTTGGTAGAACAAACCAACTTTGAAACCCTTAATGTAATTCTGTGGGGTGAGCGGGCATGAGGGAAACCACTTCATAAGGAAGCAAAATCACATTAGTACACCATAATTTCTCACAAATACACTCCCTGCTCCGCCTTGTACCCTCCCTTCTTTCTCCCCTTGCCCCAGGGCACAACACAGTACTGTGCAGTACATTGCCTTATGAATCTTCTTCAAGTACCCAATTATCCTGGTGCACCAGACTTGTCATTACCATGACAGCTGTGTGCAGCATGCAGTACATGCTGTCAGGGGTGAAAGATCGTAAACAGGCATCCTGCATTTCCATTACAACATGGAAAATGAAGGGGAAGGAAGACACACACAAACATGCACACACCCCTAACAAACAACTTTGCTGAAGATGTTGATTAAAAGCAGAAGTTAAGATCATTTTTTTAAGTGGCAACATAATTGCCAGGCATTCTGGTGTTGTCTATGCCTCCAGCAATAGTCCTCCTGAGTATTTTTTGTCATGATAATCAACGAGGTGGTGTAAGTACATTTTGAGCACTTTTAAACAGAGTTGAATAAAACATTCCATCAGCCTGAAGTTCCTCCAGAAGAATTAAGCTTCATATTTTCTTTCCTCTGACCACTTTTCTTCTTTTTAAAAAGTAAATACCTCATTACTTTTCACGAACAGACTCGCCCACAAAATCCCATGGGATATCACCACAGTAATTGAGCTGTGCTGGCTTAAACAGGCTCCCACATATAGAAAGGTGCACAGAAGTGATAGAGGACACTCGCCCTCCTGGTGAATAATACTGGCTAAGCACAGACATCTGACCCAGGACACATCTGGCAAAAAGAATTGTGATGGATCAAAGCTGGCACTCACGTGGCGGGAAGTAACTGATGTTACCCCTCTGAGCATATATCCATGCAAGGTGACATATGCTCTCAGCTCCTACTGACGCCAGTGAAAACCACCCCCTGGAAACATCACAGACAGTATCTCCCTGGATCAGGCCTTTAAGGACAAACCTGCAGGACAGACAAGTGGTCACAGTTCTTAAGAATGGGCCGCAGATTTTCTAATGACACAGTGTTTGGCACTTATGTTTTGCATCTCACTTCCTCCTTCTTGACTTATCCCCAGCAATCCCTTGCCAATTTGTCACGTGATCATGCAGTTGATTACAGCTGTAAATATAAACATCCTTTTCCCACAACCTATCATTATTAGGAAACCAGATGGCAGAAAAATATCTAGAATAAAAGTAAGATAGTGAGATTTCTCTTCCCTGAGTAATGGATTTTCTATTTTAAACCAATGCATAAAAAGCTTGTGGAAAACACTAATTACAGAGAACTAAGGATTCTTTCTAAAGACTAGCAGGCTAAAAAGGCTGTGTAATAACTCCTAATTCAAAATTAATTTAATCTACATCAATGGAGACAAATGGAAGCAACCTGAAACCTCTGGTCAAGTATTCTAGTATCAGCACTTGAGAAGATATATCTTCCCAGTCTGAAATGGAAGAGAAGGGGAGCAGCTGCAGAGAGAGAAGGGAAGTAAGCAGAGAACTCCCACCTCTCTCCTTTGCAAAGTGGGAATGAGGTGTTTATTACTCAGCATCAGCTGCTTGCTTTTCACAGGATGATATAACCCATGAAGCTTCTGAACAAGATCTGGAGCTAATACCCTGTGCAGACACAGCACTTTTATCTTTATAGAGGACATGGGAGGCTGAGGTTATGGGGAATCAGTGCAGAAGCCTTTTAGTCTGTGCTGCACATAACTAAAGGACAAACATTGGTTCCTTGGAAGAGCTGTACCAAACCTGAGCTCTGAAATCAGTGTCCTGTCCTGTGAAACACAGAGTTTTCTCCTGTTTGGCAAATGCCACTCCTTACTGAACAATAACACTCAGATAAGCAGCTTGCCTCACAGTCAACTACTCAGCACAAAGAAAATGCGTAGGCAGGGAATAAGCACTGAAAGGTAAAGATTCAGAAAAACATTTTAAAAAACCAGGAATTAAAGCACTCTGCAATATCAAGCATTTAATCCTTCATAACTTTTCTCCACTTCAAAGGCCCAGGGGCATCACTCTATCCCCTTCTTAACAGCATACTCACACCAATGTCAACAGCAGACTTAAGAGTGTTTGGGAAAACATCTTTGGTGATGGTGTAGGAATTATGAAAGTGACATAAAGGAGTAGAGAAAGGTGGAAAAGACATAACAGTATCTATAAGAGAGTGAGTTCTAAAGAGCTAAACTTGGTATTTGTGTATTATCTTGTAGGAGCAGCTCTGACAAGAACCAAACCCAGCAGTTAATCTGGCAAGTATAAAATAGGAATAATTTTTAATAGTTATGAAAACTGCAGCTGTTTTATAGCAGAAGGTTATGAATTTATTATAATTTATTTTAAAACCTACAGTAAACTAACAACCAATTATAATTCTCATTTCTCTGATAATGACATTTTTCTAATTAATGTGAATTGCCTTAATTTTAGATTATGCATTACCATATTTTTTCACAAAAAACTAATACTTACAAAATTTAACAAATGCATGGCCTAACATATATTCCTAGTAAAGTACAGTAAATAGCCTCTTGTGAAGCTGCAAGGTCAGAGGCATAGAATGCACATGTGATCATGTTAGTGGGAAGAAGGAGCTATAAATATCTCAATTAATTTTATTACTAATCTTCCTCCCAAGCTCCTTTCAAGTTAAAGTTAGCAAATCATCTTCACCTTGCTGAAGCTTTGTGAGAAGGAGCACTACACAGCTGGAGGATCTGACAGCTTTTCAGTCACAAGGATATGCTGCATAATACCTGGACAGCAGCTCTGTGAAGCTTTCAGGAAGGCAGGGAACATAAGTCTTCAGCTTTTTAAGGGCATTTTAGTGTAACTAAGTTCTGGCTCAGCTCTTATGCTTATGATTATTTTTTCCTTAGCATCTATTAACCCACTGAATGTTAAATCATCTGCAATTCTAGCTGTAAAAATTAATTTTGATAGCCTGGGATTAACATTGAACAGTGTTGTGTATTTTGGTAAACATACACAAATCTCTTCCTGGCGTGCTGTGTAAGAAATCAGAGGTGCTAAATGCAACTTCCTTTCTCAAAAGTAACACTGTAAAATTAGAGTCTGAGTCTTTCCGAAAGGCAAAAATAATATACTGTATCTCGATAAACAAAATGAGAAATTCAGAAATCACTTGGTGATAAAAAGATCAATTTCCTTGAAAGGAAGAGGAAATTACTCACTGAATATTTATTCCCTTGCGCCTCTGCACATACTCATACACCCAACAACAGAAATTAAAAACACCACTCTGGGAGATGAAGCCCTCAAATTACCAGAACCCACGGGACCATTCACAGTCTGCGAACCATTGATATTAGCAGACTTTGCACATGTACACCAATAAAGATCTATCACAGCTCACTTTCAGTAAGTTTATGTTTTATTTCAATATTAAAACTCCATTACAGAAATCCACCCAACTGATACCTGAAGATCATGTTAAGGAGACTGAGAAATAGTCTGAGGAGTGTTTGCAGAACCAAATATTTTAATAAACTTTATATGCACAAATGAATTTATAATTTTGGCTGATATATCAAATTGTTAGAAAAAGCCTCAATGTACCTGGAATCCATCAGCTGAGGTCTATATAGTAAAATTCTACTCCCGTAAGTAGCGCAAAAGAAGCGTTACATTCTGCAGGTGATGCTTGCACAACTGGAACATCTTTGAGCAATATTCTGGGACTCCAACACAGCCAAATTGCTAAAGCACCTGTTGTCACACAGGACTAACAAGTGAAGAGCCTTCACCACCATGTGCCACTGAGCCCAAACAAAGAAATAACACCGTAAACTACCTGTATTGAAGGACCATAAGGGAAAGCTCAAAACAAGGATTTGGGTCAATCGGTCAGGACTCAGAGAGAGCTTCTAAGTGTTCAGTAGAAGGAGCTCTATACTGTAACAGCATATGCCTTCAAACTGATGCAGCCATCCTTTTCAGCAGAAATAGGAAGGTTTTGTTCACTAACCTTACGGTGAAACTGCTGGTGGGTAAAGTCTTAAAAGAAGTAATTTATATAACTGTAGAGGAAACACGGCTGCTACCTGCTGTTTGGGATAACATGAAGCACTGAAATAGTCTTTGTTCTTTTATCATATCATTGTAATAATTTGAATTGGCAGAAGTTTAAAAAATAAGATTCAGCATTATATTAGAAAGATTTGAATGTATTAGCAACACAAGTCTTCTGGAAAATTGCCTTCACGCACAGAGAGTCTTGTAATTTCCAGCTTCTCTGTTCTTCTCTTATGTGCCTTTTAACAAAGCAGCATATTTATACTGTCATGGCACAAAAACATTTATTAGCAGAAACACTTGATTGTAACAAAGCCAGGAGGAACGCTACCTTCCTTCCTTAACTGTGTGGCAGAGCTCCTTAGCCCCATGCCTAGTGTCCCTCTGGGATCCGTGTAGGAGCAGACCTACCAGTTCTCTTGACCTCCTTCTGCTCATTGTGGCTTCCACCTCAAACCTTGTCTGATGGCATTGCAAAGACACGTCTGAAAAGATGGTCTGTGCCTTGCAGGAACACTCTCTGTATAAGCTCCCCAAAGCAGTTTAATCTTCTAATACAGGATTATAACATAAACCTTTATCAACACAATCAAATCAGGGGGTGGGGAAGAAAATGAAGAAATTGCTCTGTCTACAGTAGAATTTCACTCTCAAGACTACAACTGTGTTATCAACATTTCATTTCGAAGTTTCTTAATACAACCATCTAAGAAAAGATATTCTGCATTTGTTTCCATCAGTCTGACATTCAAGAACACTCACAGGGCAAAAAATATGCAATTCTATTTGGTGCAACTGATAGGCAATGAAAGTAAAGGTAATTTATGAATTTTGCGTCTAATCACAGCAGATTGCTAAAATGACCGACATAAAATAGGACATGGCTTTTTAAGATATTTTTCTACCCTATTTACAGTAAACAGCAGAAATGTCTTCAGCATTTAAGGAATGCTAAGGCTGTCTGGAAACTGTTCTCAATTTAAATTCTATTCCCATTTAAAAAAGCTGAGGTGGGAATAGAAGATAAATGCTCTGTATCAGAGGAATTACATCCAAAAAAAAAGCAAAGCAAATTATGACATGTAGCACAGGTTGCCCAACTGCTGCTCAGTCATGGCTTGGGGCCAAGCATTGCTTGTCTGTTTGTTTCACACTAACAGCTGGACACACTTAGGCATGGTAAATGGCCTTCCTAATGAATTATGCTTAACAATATAATCTACAGATCTTCTCCAAAAGTAGATTGGAGACACTACAAAAACTTGAGATACTTCAGAAGCTGAGACTAACCTCATCTTCTTCAAGGGCCCACACAATAGAGGTGTGCATAGCAACTAACTCTGGCCACATAAAAGGAGAGGGAGGGGCTGTGCAAGTCCTCTCCAAACATGGGGAGGGAAGACAAGAAGCCTTCTAGCAGGACTGGCTTCAGCAAAGGGCTATGCTAGGAAGCAAACACAGCTGGAGTTCAGCAGTCTCCAGAATCAGGCAGATGGATAAGCTTCTCTCTCTGGCATGAAGGGTCACAGACTGAAAGGAAGGCCAGTGCCATCCTTCCAGCCTGGAGGATGTCATCCTTGCTCAGGAAAAGCTGGACGCAGAAGCACATCTCATGTACTAGATTGGGTAGGACTGAGATGAAGATGTGCATTTAAATCAGTTTTACAGACGATGTAGAAATGGTGCTCCAAATTTCCTGTCTCAATGCCCTTGCAGACACCGTTTTGTCTTAGCTACAGCTCTGAGTGATATTGCTTCTGGCATCCAGTGCACCCTGAGGGTTTAATACCCTCTTCTCTCCCCTCCTGTCCTGTCCATGCATGCTCCTTCTTCACTGTGGTCTGTAATTTAAAGACACACTTTAAGATATAGTATCTGTCTTAAAGAAGACTATGGCAACTCTTCAGCTCTCTTAAACACATTTTTCACATATTGGAACTTAGCCTAAGCTACACATCAGGAGCTTCTGCTCCCTTTTGCAAGAAAGAAACTACTACTACACCACAATAATTGTTATGGGTTTTTTTAGTTAATAATTTTAAGGACATAATAACATGCATAAAAATGGAGACTTACTTTCAAAAGAACCTGAAGTTTTCAAAACATCTGTATTAGCTGTTGCTGAACAATCTGAGTCCTTCAAAAAATTTCAACACAATTCATTAGCCATATGATAAAATACAATGCTGGAAAGCTCTCTTAGCTCAAAATCTCCATCAAGGTTAACCATGTGCACAGTGATACACAAGTTCCTGTCTGTGTGTGCACTCTGAAAAGAGCCAACACTCAGTGAGGAGGTCTCTTCATCCAAGCAATATTCTCTATTATCCAACCAATATTCTCTAAAAATAAGTCAGAATAGAGAGACAGCAGCAGCCTAGAAAACAAATTAGCAGAAGTACTCCTTGGTTCCATCTACAGCAGTAAATCTGACTGTACCATAGAATGTTCCTGGATACTAATCCTTAGTGGTCACTACTACTAAATCACTAGAATATGCTTTTGGGCTGTGATGACCATTGTGCTCCCTAACAATTTCCTGCCACAGTTCAGGGATTAGTATACACTGGAGACTGTTTCTAATAGGCAGTCTGCCTACAGCCATGCTGGCTGTGTAGGAGAATATGAAAAGTGTGTGAAAATGTATTATCAGTATATGGATATGCTGTAACAGTTCTGGCATGTTTAATTTAGTAATGACAGTGTGTGTCAGTTATTGCAGATCCCAAAGGTTGATCCAAATACATTCAGAGCAAGCTATTAATAGATACTGCATTCAGTGAAAGATGTTTTAGTTTTTTGAAGTACATGTTTAACTTTGCACAGCTGGTGTGTCTAAATAGCTGCCATAAATGAAGACCAAAGATATGAACCATACATAAAGAAGAAAAATTTACCAAAATTTTGCTTCAAATTTAGAGGAAGTGCATTACACTTTTTTTCTGGACTCAAGCAGTGAAGATTTCCTTCCAAATATAGTTAACACAGTGGGAAAACATCAATTCAGAGTAAAGATCTTTGTTAACAGAAAAGAGGTTCCTACAGCAGCAATCTTTATATATTGTTAATGCCCAACCTGCGAAAAAAAGAGCATTGCATTTGCATGGAATAAACCAACTCCTGTAATACTGTAATTGCTATGAACCCAAGGTCACCCCCTTTCTGAGCACTGAGTGAAAATAATCACTATAAAAACAGAGATTCAAGTAGTGTGCAACACACTGCTGCTACCAGATGTATACTGTCTGTGTTGTTTTTACTTGTTTAGGATATAAAGGGAGTTCTGTTCTTCAGAAGAAAAGAGAATTGGCAACATTCCACCAAATGTGCTTATGTGCTGCACCTCAGGGGGCCAGTCAGTAACTTTATTTTGTTTTTGTTTTGTTTTTACATAAGGGTCTCCATATGCTTTACCAACATATCCGTATGCCTTTTTCTTTGTGCCTCCAAATAAAAAATTGGGATTTTCTAGTTTTTAACTAACAGATTTTGTTAACATTTATCTGATGTGAAATGAAAGCATGAAATAGAAATTAAAAAAAAAAATCTAACCAGTTTTATTTTCCTCTCTGGAAGCCCACATATGGGTAATCTTTTGCTACTGTTCTGAGTACTCAGAAGTCAATTCTATTACTTAGAGTGAAGCACATGATCATGTGTCTTAGAGAACTTGGGACAGAGCCTTCTAAACAGTGTCTTCTCAACACATACGGCTAAGTTCCTCTTCCAAGAGTACATAAACATTTTGGAAAAGCATGTTCATCAGGAAAAAAAAGGTATACACATTTGCTTAAATGTCTGTCTTTATAAATAGGGGTTTTGCCAAAACTTTTAAAGCAATGGATTTAAAGTTGCCAATAATTACTATATTAATAGTTTATTACATTTAAGTGTCCATTTTTCCAAGCTCTGCATCTGCTATGTTGTTTTTTTTTTTTTTTTCTTTTTTTGCTTAGATTTTTAGACTACTACTAAATAAGGAAATGGAACTGAATAACCATAAGGAAATTCTTCTCTTGCAAAGTTTCTCTTTACTGCAGCCTCTTACTTAAGTACATCCAAATAATATTAGTTTGGACACAGAGGAGGAGCTGTCAAGTGTTTATCAAAATATACAAATAATTGGAGATTTTAGAATTTGATAAGAAAATAGAGATGTGATACTTGGGAGACAAACCTTTTTGTATGAAAGAACTTCTCATGGTATAATTGGGGTTTCTGTTTTACACATCTCCAAAGTCTGTTTTAATGTATCACCACCTATTTTCTATCCTTTGTGTTCCTTTTTTCTCCCCTCTTACGATCTCTACATAGATAAAACTTTTAGCTGTCTTATTACCCAGTGACATTTTATGAGTACATATATATACAGGCACTGAAAGAGCTACATTATATGTAAAAAAAGGTTTTCCTTACTCATAGGTGCTGAATGACTGCAGCTGATAATCACACATGCACTTAACAGCACTGACTCTTGCAGACAGAGAAATTAAAATACAAAGGACTTTCCTCTTGCATGATAATATGTCATCTTTCCTATTGTAAAAGAGCCTTAATGTTACTTCTGTTACAGTCTGCCTGCATTTTGAATGTCTTCTTTTCCAAGGTTAAAACCCCTGCAAATTCTATTTACTTTGCAAAAAAGTGCAAAATACATAAGTACATAGAATATGACTTACATACTATGACAGATAGATACCTATTTTATTCTGAACTGTCAGGTATTTTCTTATGAGTTTTCCCGTCCTATATTGCCTTTTTCAAGACACTTCCATGGAAAAGGATCCCACAGAAGCATTGCCACTGAGTAACAAGACCTTGCGAGCTGGAAGCTGGATTATGCAATCAGGCAGCTACATGAAGGTAAGAAAAGAACAAGGGAGTTAACACCTGGAAATTTCACTCTGCAAGTTTTAAAGCAATGACCAACACAAGGACCTACAAAACTACATTATTCTTGCAATAAAAACACAGTGTGTCTGCACAAATGCTTTAATCTCCATTTCCCCTCAAAACATAGTTGATGGATGATGACAAAATATCTGCAACCATATAAAAATAAAAACACAACCAAACACATTAGTAAGTCAATGCAGCTCCTGCCCACCAGTGATTTTTGCAGTAACTGCCAATGACTCCCAGGGAGGCTGTGATTTCCATCACAGTGATGATGTATTATGTCTCTTTCCTCCTTGTCTTAAAGAATGTTTTCTGTTAGTCCTGTCCCACTGCCCACTAACTCCTGTAAAAAAGCTGGCACGTGCTGGTCCCCATGGGCAAGTGCAATGGGAAATCCAACACTGCTTGTACCATTACAGAATCAACAGGGTCATCTCACCTCTTGCATTACCCTACCTTAAGAGTTGCATTTGTGAAATAATGCTAACTTTTCTACTTCCTACAGCAGCAATCCACAGACATCCAAGACAGCCAGAGAGACCTGCAGCACATTTCACTACAAGAGCTCAGAAACAAGCAGTACTCTGCAATTACAGGAGGAATTAAAGCCTGTGTAAAAGCCCATAGTAGAAGAGAGTATATTTTACTCTAGTCTGACATTCAGCCACCATGTTAATCAGATGGCAACATAAAATGAAGTCAAAACAAATGTGCTCCATAAAGCTCAAGGCTAGGAGAACAATCCCAAAAAATACAGGGTGGCAGATCAATTTTTTCTTATGCAGTGACTCTGTTTAAAATAACCTGGGCCTGGCTTTCCATATATTCCTATGTTGGCAACAAGTTTATAGTATCAGTATGTGCTATCTGACTGATAATTGATTTTTGAAGGATTTATTTCTTAGGGTTTTTTTTTTAATAACCTGCACAATTAGCTTGCAACAATTTCTGTCACAGACTTCATATCGTGCAAGCAAGCAGGAAAAAAATTATTTTGAAAAAATCAAGAGAAAATGAACTTTTTAATTTTTAAATACTCTTCTGACATTACCAAGAAGAAACAGTCCCTTGAACTTCAGAGAAGCAAAAAGTAAGATACATACTGGTGAAAGGGACATCTTTTCCACAGGTACTGCCTCATGATTAGATGCTTGCCCAAAGACAACACTTCTGAAGTCATTTGGTTAGAAAACTCTCCTGATAAGAGCAAGCTATGATTTTGAATCCCAGTAGTCTAATAGGATGCTTCCAAAAAATTCTCCTTAAGCCTTTATTCTCCACACACAAAGAAAAAACGAAATCCCCTAAAAAATGCATCTACCAGCAACAAGAAAAAATAACTTTTTAAATTACTATGTTGCTGTGATTTGTATCAGTTCTCTGTGCTTGGTTAGCCCTTTGCTCCTCGCAAGAGTGGTTCCGGCTGCATGTGGAAGACAACTGAAATATTTTGAATTTGACATGAGGTACTAAAATTATTTTGCTTGACTTCAAGTCAGACTTTCAGCCAGAGAGGCTACATTTTGGATGAACACAGCTTCTCTGTATCTCACTGACTTCTAAGACCTGAAATGAACCTGTCAGTAAAATTATTGTGACTTCGCTTCAAGGAGTTTTTAACCCAGCTCATGGTGAATTGAATTTTCTTTCTCTAAACTAGTCCTATGTTTTTCACAGCATACACAGTTTTGCTCTGCAGTGTTGACAAACTTCACACGGTGAAAATTTGCTTTGTGTCTTTGTCCTACTGCCTGGAAAACTGAAGGGAAAGATGCTGAACTTCCAATTATATTTTTCCACGTCCATTAACAGAGGACATGTATGTCATACAATACTGCCACAACAGTAACTACACCTTTGCCTGTAACACCTTCTTTCTGCTTTTCCACTTCTTTGTGCAAGATGACAAATCAACTGATTTTCACCACCACTTATACTTACAACCTCAGAGTAATTATCACTTTGCTCTTTCCTCTACCACACAGTTGAGATTCTCCAATTCTACCGCTACTTCATTCTTAGCCTCTCCAAGACCCTGCTTGTGCTTCCTAGCACAATAGACAAGTGTATTACTCAGACCCTTATTAACCCTTGAGAACAGGTAAGTCATGTCCCTTGATTTGTCAAAGAACTCCTCTCATTCATGCAAAACACAGCTGGAATAGCCATCTTCCTCACCTGTCGATTTGATCATGTCAAGTCACTCCCTCTTTGAAGCCTTCCATTTCTATCACATCAAATTTAAGCTTCTTGTCATCACATTCAAAGCTTTAAATTGCCTATCACTGTCCCCCATTCCCTTGACCAGTTTTCCTTGTGCTCTGAGTTCCCTAGAGCAAAGAATACTTGTACAAAGAACTCCTTGAACACTTGTAAAATCATTAGTTGTATGACAGAGGTTATTACCCCAAATAAATCACAAACAATAAAAGACCCCACGGAACCTCACTTTTTATTACATTGTTACCCTTGGCAAGCTAATTCCTACAGTTCAGGCACTAATGAGATAAATTTCACTTTCCAGATGACATCTGAAAAATTTCTAAATTATTGGCCTCAAAAACTCTCTTCTTAGACTATCAGATCAAATTCAGCACAGAGAAACTGAGCAGTGTGCAGATGTACAAAAATGTTTTAAACAACAACACTGAGGACAAAAGAATCAACACAAGTTCTCCTCAAAGGAGGCTTACACAACAACAAACAATGCTCTTTTGCTTCTAAATAAAAACCTATGAAGAATTTTATGTCTCTTTGTGCACATTATATCACACCATAAACTAACTGCTCTCTCACACGACTCTACAGAGCAGCCCTCTTTCTCAGGTGTATCAAACTCTGAAGAAAATTTCACATCTGCTTTCACTGCTTCATAAGATTATTCTGCATAGTAATAAAACTACTTTACATGCTTTTTCATCTACTTTAATAGAAAAGTTATATTTAAGTAGTACACTTGTGTAATGCTTGACTGACTGCAAGGGAAGACTTCAAAACTGGAAAAGCTGTGAACCTTGTTGCTGCATCTTCACCATTTTTCATTTCCAGTTTGCCAACACCTTGCTACAGATATTAGGCAAAACCCCTATTTTACAAAAGGGCTGCCTCTGGACAACAAGATTCTTTGACATTAAATGCTGAAAAAACAAGAGACAATTGTGCATCATCATCTAACTCTTCTCCAAGGGTATGTCATTCTGCATTTGACACAAGGCCTAACTAGCTGAAACATCCCATATCTGCTCTGAAGCACATCCCTCTTTAAGTGTATTCCAGCTTTCAATGCATTAATTAAGACAAGCTAGATTTCCACTTGAGCTAACTTCAATATGTCAACATCTGCAGCAGATTTAATCCCTTTTCCTGTAGCTGCCTCTACATCAAATACATGCTATATTTTCATCAATTCCCTGCTTGCTCAAGACAGATTTAAATGCCCATGACAACTCAACACAAAAGGATGACTCAAGCTTTTAGGAATTCCAGGAAGGGCCACTGGGAAACCTCCTTAGGCAACCACACTGCCCTACAGACTTCACATATCCTCTGTAACAGCAGAAGTACCTGTTGCTCTTACCACTACTCTCTCCTCTCCTTTTATTACTTAACCATTTCATTCACACACTGCAATTACCCTAAAATATTTATAGTTCATTTAAAAAACAAAAAAAAACAGTTTCTGTTAAGTTCATGCAAGTATTCTGGGCACAACCAGTAGATTCAAATAGGGAAACATGCAATAAAACTCATTATGTTTTTTCTGCAGGAGCTATGATTCCACAATCCTGCCTCAAGTTCATAAAAACTATAAAAACCCCAAGATGACAGAAAAATCTGGTGGGTGCATCTGATTCCCAGCTCTCTGCTGCTACTGCCGCCTTCTTTGCACCTTTGTTTCCTGATCCTGCCTTTACTGATCTTGACTCCTCTGGTTATGGTTCTGGGACATTATAAGTGAAGCAGATCTGAGGTACACTGCTACTGCAGAGGGAGCTCCCAGTGTTGCCAACTCTACTGCCATGGCCCTGCTTTGATCCCAGTCACTTCATCTACCTCCCTCATCCTCCTTTGCACCACATCGAGTGCTTGTCTAATTTTGCACAGGGTAGACTTATTTCTCAGAAACAAAGCCTGAGCAGAGGAGCTAAAGAACTTCCTGCTGCCTCAGCAGCCCAAACAAATTAAATGAAAAGTTAGTAGGAGCCAAAGCTATGGCAAAGGAAATGGGTAGAACTGTGTGGTTTAGCAACAGACAGGAGGAGCAAGGGAGGACTCATCTCTACATCTCTCAGTGAGCTTGGTTGTAACACAGTTGCACCTCCAGGCAGACTAAGCAAAACAGCTACTGGTTGCTTGGACCTGTGTTTCACTGGCTTGGTCTGGTGAAATGCAGGTTTGCTGAATACAAGAACTGTCAAACATGAGTGGGATACATGCAGCAAAGAAAGGGGCAGAGTGTGACTACGCAGCCAGCAGTGAGACCAGCTTAAACTCCTGTGATCTGCTTGCAAGAGCTTCAGTTACTTTTCTGAGACAGGAACTTGTCTCATCTGCATTCATATGCTACAACTTCAAACTCAATAAGGCCATTAAGTGCAATCACTCTGGAAAAATAATAAAATAGATAAAATTAGATGTCAAATTGAACATGTCACTTTATGGTGTTTGCTGAACTAGCCACATTCCTAGTAAGTGATAGCATCAGATACATCGCAGATTTGGCTTAGACAATACCTCTCAGTATATTTAACAGATCTCATGCAGATATTCAAAATGACAGAGTCCAGCATTAAGCACTTTCATTTTGGAAGATCTATGAGCATCGGGAAGAGAACCCTAAGTCCTTTATTTTTTGCTTTCAGACTATTTTTTCTAAGACAGATATAAGAGATGCACCAAGTCAAATACACTACACTAATGTAGCAAGCGTGGAACCTTGTTTAGAAAGCTGATGCTCTTTCTGTGACAATTTGCAACCCTTTTTAAGACTCTTCAAAGCTTAAATAAAATCTGACAGCTTTCTTCCTCCCATATGTAGAGGTAATGAATCTATCAAGTCTCTTGAGGCAGCCAGCAATTATCTCTGACATTAGATACAACACACTTGCATTTACCCTCACAAACATAATTTTAACTATGGGCAAGAATGACTAAAACTTTCAAAGATACTATGAAGTAAGGACAGAACAGCTGGTGAAATGAAAAAGCACTGCAAACAGATTTAAAAACTGCAATATGCTGATTTTCTCCTAATTGCAGTTGTGGCAGTAAGGATATCCATCAAAAGACATTCAGTGAAGCAGTTTGGCCCACTCCACCACTGAACAGTTTCATGCACCTGCAGACTAGCTAGCTCTCAACAGAATCAATTCTCTCAAGGTCTGGGGCCCACCTTCTCTGAATATTTTGGTACCTCTTTGAACTTACTCTTCCTCAGTCCTTACTCTGACTGCAGGTTCCCCTTGTTCCTAGTTTTATCAATTCTGGCTAAAGAGGGGAAATATTTCTTCCCCTCTGTACTCTACAGGGTTTGGAGATTCTAATTCAAACCATAATAATAAAGGTACTGCGATTACCTACTCTTGTCTAATCTCAGTTTCCAGAACATTTAAATTTCCAGTATTCTAGGGCAGGCAGAATGTCTTGTTTTCTTGTCCTCCAGTCATCTTTGCACAGGGATGGTTAATGAGCCCTTGAACACACTGTCTCTCTCCGCCATGTAGAAAGGTTGAGAAGTGTCAGATATTATTAGTTATTCAGTGATGCTTTCTCAGAAAATTCACTGTCCCTGCCAACTTGGGCAACTTCAAGACACAGCCCAAATTCAGGATCACCCTGCACTCGCTCTCAGGGACAAGCTGCCAAATGTTCCTCTCAGCAGGTAATACGTCTGCAGTCCGTCTAACCTGGGCAAGGTTAGATTTGTTCCTGCTGTAATACAAGATGGGGATCCTAAAGTAAGACAGTGACAGTTTGACAGAGATGTATCTTACTGTCATCCTTGAAAATTGGTAGTTTCAGGCCTGTATGAGTTATAACTACACAGTGATTTCTGCTATGCGACCCAGTGAGAAGCTTCCCAGCTTTTCCTTTTCATCTTCACCTGTCAAGTCCTCAAGCCTACATCACAGGAGAAACTTGGCCTGCTCTCTCCTTTTTCCTCTCAGAGCAGATATTTGCTACAGATAAGCAGCTATTTGTTTCCCCATGACTGCATAAACTATAGCCAGACCTGCTTTGTGAGTAGCTTATAAGCTGCACGTGTAGGTCAGCCCCCACCTGAGAGCAAAGTGAGAGGTACAGAAAATCTGCAGGTATTGATGAGCCCACTCCTGCTCACACCACCCCCAGTGTGCTTCAGCACAGGTACAAGTGGAGCACCAGACCTCTTCCACAGCAGTGCTCGGTCCTGCAGTGAAGGGATGTATGCATCTAGGACAGCACATTCCATTTTTACTGTAGTGCTCCCATCTCCATAGGGAAACGCTGTGCCTTTGAATATACAGGGCCTGTTGTATAGGACTGATACAGATGAGAAACTTTGCACTGAGACTGGAGGGAGTGGGGATAGAGTGAAAAAAAAAAAAAAAAAAAAAGGAGAAAAAAACCCAAAACCTAAATTCCACAGTGACAACTTACATGAGACAGCATGTCTACACTACAGCAGAGAAACAGAGCTCTATTTTAATTTACTTTAATTTCCTTCACCCACTCCCTGTAAGTCATGAGTTCTGGAGACCCCTGAAGTCAGAGTTTCCTGGCACTGAAGATCAAGCCTGGTTGAGCTACGCTCACTTTGGAAAATCCCTGTTGTCAGCACATGGGAAATTTTCAGGCTTGCTTGAAAAAAAGTTGCTTTTCTTCTCAGCTCTACAAGAGAGAAGCCTCCCCCACCATTCCACAGTTAGAATTATAAACCCACCATACATTTGAAATAGATACATATAACCTTACTAAGCCTTCAGAATGTCTATGGTTAAAATCTATTTTCATCACCTCTACAGCTTTCTATTGTTAGAGCATGATGAAAATTAACAGATTTGATGTATACTGTGAAAGTGCATGTTAACTTTTGTGCCTGACACAGCAACTGGAGGGAGAAGCAGAACAGTAATTAACAAACTATCTAGATGTTGTGGCAGTGTTAATTAGATACTGCAAAAGCTGATTTAGCTCCATAACAATTTTCACTGAGGTAGTCACTTCAAGAACTTCTTAAAGGGGTCTTTCTGTCAATCATACAATAAGATTCCTGTTTTGCTTTTTTTTTTTCTCTGAACTGTCACAACATACTTAAAAACTTGGCACACAAAAGAATGAAGATCAGACTATGCCTCCTCTCATTTTCTCTGCAATCAAAACAAACTCAATACTTGAAAAGTCAGGCCTATATGTCTTGTGTAGAATGTGTCCCAGTGTAGCCATATTTAATTAGAGAATGATGTAACATACCAGAACAAAGCAAAAGTTCAGTCACGGCACTCCTCAGAGCTGATCCAGGTAAAAAAACAAAAGTTTTTAAGAAATCGACATATTTTTCCACTATTTGGGAAAAGGAAACAGATCTAAAAAAGCAAGACTTCTGCAGGAGAATAAATTGTCAGCCTTCCAGTTCTTACGTACCAAACATGCAAGATATGTCATGTCCACAAATTGTTGCACTTGTAGCTGGCATTTTAGAATGAATTAGGTGGGTGGATGGTTAAGTGACAGCAAGTACTGTATATCTTTAGCCCTCAAGGAAAAGAGTACTTCAGATCTCCCTAACATGTCTCTTTTTCCTCCTTCTTTCAGGTAATAAATTTTTCCAGGAAAAGGTCAGGCCAATGTGACAGAAAATCATTCTGATCTGAAGGCTGTTAGGAGTCATGAAAATAACATATCCTGCTATATCCAGCCAGTCTGGATTTGTGCAGAAGCCTGCACAATGCAAGAACACAGCAGGATGTGTGTTGGAGTTAAAAAAAGAAAAGCAAGAAACAAAACCCCTGCAAAGAAAGTTTTACCAGAAACACAACCAGCAAGGGAAGAGACAATGGTACTTGTTTTTGAAGCCAAACCCTCCTATATCTATTTTAGCACAACTTTCTACCATTCTTCCACATAAAAAAAGCTACCTTCTTTAGACTATTTTAGAACAAATTGGAGTAAATGCATTTTTGAATGGTGGTAAACCTTTCAAAAAGCATGGGAACCCATCTGTGAGGTGAGTTGCATCTCTTTCCTTAAAATCTGTTGACCAAGAAGAGGGGAGCTAATGTAGAGGGAAGATAGGCAGTGGCAGGTTTAAAGCTCATGATAATGCAGTGATCTTGCTCCAAGACACGTACAACAAAGCTTCTTCGAAGACTTATTTCATTGCATTCTTTACCAAACAAGGAAATCTCCTCTAATCTGCAAGTAAAGGAAATGACAAGTGTGAACAAAAAAAGAACTGGTTACAGACTATTCAACCTTAGATTATATTATTCTGAACTGTTAATTAAACTCTTTTTATAGCTCTCTCCTGAGTCTGCCTAGGGCTATACCTTTAAATTACCTTTTAATGGGAAATTGATGTGAACAGCATGCAGCCACAAGACCAGGGAAATGTGTCCCCATTCTTCGGATGTCTGCTGTGCACATCAATGGACATGAGGAGCTCATGTAGAACTGCTACCTCTATTCTTGGCTGAGTGAGGAGACAGCCAATTAATTGGCTGTCAGGAAATGCATACAGCACAGTAACACTTGGATGGAAAATGAGAAAAAGCATACAAATCAGAAAAGAATACAAGATAAGCAGGTCACCTATCATAAAAAGTGTGAAAAGGAAAAATAGCTACTGGAAACAGATGAACACAACAGTGGCTCAAACTTCCAATTCGCTGTATTTATACTGATGTAAGCTTGGCCAAAATGTTTATGCAATGACATAAACCACACTGTGATATATTCTGGATTAGTTCCAAAAGCCTGACTTACACTTAGAAGATAACCCCTGGCAGCACGTGTCAGATGAATGGTGTAAATGAGATTATTGATATGATAAACTGTTACAAAAGAAAACTGAGAGACAAAGCAATGGTTTTATGTTATAGTTTTAAGTTGGGAATGTCGGGTAACATTAAGGGGGTTATGGGGTTTTGTTTCCTTATTATGTCTGTCTTGTTTTGCAGAAACAAGTCTGATACAGCCCATAGCTTTAGCAACTTAAAGCTCTTGTCAAACACAGCGTTTTCTGCTAGGTCTAGCCTGAGAAAATCCAGGCAAAATACAATGGTATAAAATGCAAGGTATGAATTTATACCCTTAAAAAGGCAATTGAGTCAAATAGGTAATAAATAGAATGAAACAAAATTAACCTAAATTATGCCCTCATGTTCCATCATAGAAATATCAGTTTTCATGCAGGGTACAAATGTATTCAGGGGAAGCCTAACTTGAAATAACAGGACTGGCAGAAAACTACAATCTAAATTTAGATTTTAGATATAGAATTCAGAATTCTACAATCTAAAGAAAGATGATAGTCACCATTTTTGACCAAAAGAAAAACTATGTGAAGAAAATCACTATATGACAGATAAATGGTCAAAGTCTTGATTGAACTTCAGCAGTGATACAAATCAGAATAGCTATGATAGGACTTGAATTCATGACAGCATTACAGGGCATCCCTGGGATGGGGGAAATGAAAAATCTAATAGCTCCAAGGAACAATAACTGAAACAGTGTTTTTTAAACTATGTATTTAACTACATTAAATTTTTCTATTCTTACCTGATAAACCACCATGTAGTATAAAAACCAAAAGCCATTGCATTTTTTCAGAGTTTCAGGACAGACTTTAGCTTTTACTAATAAAACCAAAACCATAAACCTAAAAATCTTGTTAAAAGTTTGAATCACACAGAAGTTGATATTTAGACAGAAATATCAAGAGTAACTGCATTAATGCAACATCATGCTGTGCACTTCTGTTCTTAGTAATTTCTAAACAATCATCACAATTTTAACTAAGAAGCAAGAAGCTAATCACATTCAGCAGAGCAGAAACAGGCCTAAGATCACAAGTCTGAGCATCTTGTTTCTGCAACAGCAATCATCATAAAACAACATTAAGGATATATTACAATGTCTACTTCATTAAATATTTCTTAAATTGCACCCACATCTTTGGTTTGAATATACAAGGGGTGATTATGAGATTAGAAAGGCAGATAATCCAGCATTTCTTAAATAAAATCTTATCCTCCTTTTTCCTCCTTAAACAGAGCCAGCAGGAGAGGGAGTAATGATTTGCTATTCCAACAGGTTATCAGCTAATTGATATAGTCTTACTGGGCAGAAGCAGCAAGGAGGGAAGGGTAGGAACAGGTCACATCCTGCTGACTCAACTCAGCTTGCAAAAAAACACCGGATTTGAAGCAGGAAGGCAAATTCTACAATGGATAAATTCCTTCCCATTTATTCAAAGAAAAGGAATGTGATATTTGCATGCAAATGGCATCCTCATGAATGGTCATTTCCATAGTGTATTTCAGAATGTTGGCCTGTCACCTGATCTTGAAAATTCCTGAATATGACTCTCTTGAACCATATTTGTCTCCACTGACATTATACTGCAATTGCCAAGAAACAGCATTTCTCTTGCGAGAACCTCAGCAAAGATAATCATGTAGCACATAATAAAAAGTTAGGGGCTGATTTCCCCTCCTAAGAAAGATGTATTCTTCTTGAGAAGGTCATTGACCACCCACAAGATCACAATAAACCATGGACAATTGGCTAAGGTTTTAGCCTACCTAGTAATTTTGAAGCAGGTAAGTGGAACATTTTACCACACAAAATCTACAATGCACAGCTGGAAACAGAAGAGTAAGTACACAGCATTTAGACTTCCAAGTGGTTAAAGGTACAAAGAGGCACCAAACTAGATGTAAACATACCTTGTCGCAATTTAAGAAAAGTAATTTTAAAAGGATTCTTTTCATAGAGGGGTTATTCAGAGCGGGGTCTAACTTTTAAACAATGTGATTTTGCTGTTTAACTGCCCACTCCTGCTGATAAAATGCCACCACAAGGGGAAAAGAAATCTTTATAGCAGACTAACAGCTTTGCCAGCGGCAACGCTGAGAAGCTGCCTTTTAATAGTCCATTGGTTACAACTGTAACAAATTACTGAATTATACATATTTTTTAAACTCAGCTCTAGTTTCAGACTACTTTAAAATGTAATCAAGCACAGTTAATTACTGTCAATTACTTTTTCTTACACTGTGTAGAGGTGGCACATGTCGAACAAAACAATTGCTAAAACACATTCTCACTCCTCTCCCTAGGAAAGATGAAGATTCAAGGATCCTGGAAGGAAAAGAGGCTGCTGCTGTCTACTGTTTCAAATTGTACTGTGTCACTCTTCCATTCAGCTGTATAAATACAAGATACAGAATGAAAAACATTACTGATATTCCCCATGCACCAAAGTAGAACACACAATTTACTTGTGTACATTTTTCTTGGGTTTGAATGCTGATTCCACAGAGCCTTTGCAATAGATTTGCCATTTGTTTTCCTTATGGAGAGAAAGATTGAAGGAAGGAAAAGTGGGGAGAAGGGATGCGCAGACTACCTACAAAAATAACAGAAAACCCTTCAAACTAAAAGCTCACCATTTCAGGCAGATTTTAGTCAGGATAAATACAAAGCACAATATTCACTCATCGTCACACTTGTGAAATATTAGAAAACCCTACCTATTCTCTTCCCTCAAATCCCCTTAAAATCCTCTGCTGTCACATCTACAAGAGCTTGATAACAGTGTAGGCAATGCATTGTTACAGACCTGTTCATAACCTTGGATTTTACAGTTTAGTATCAAATGTTGTTAGGCATACACCTTGATTCATAAATATTTTTCCACACATATTGTATCATACATATTACTCCACACATACTATTTCTGATAGAATTTATTTTTAAGCATGATTTACGGAGACACACAACTGTAGAATGTATATCTTTAAAGATAACATTTGAAAACTTTAGAACCCACACAGTGATGAAAGGCTGCCCTCAGAAAGGACTGTGTTGGGATGAAGGAAGCTACAGCCTAACAAGCAAGAAGAGTATGCATATCCTCAGGCACCTCACATGGCACAGATATACTACATTCTTCCCTCCCCTCTTCCCAGGTGCCAGTCTCCTACTAAACAATGTGTTTGGATGTTTTGACAGTTCAGGCATTTGTTCTTTTTACACTGTGATATCTCAGACTGGTTTACAACACTTACTACTTTAGTCTGATGTCTTCAATGGCCATATTAAAAACACCAGCTAACAAAAATATCAAGAAGAGAACAATAACCTAAATTCACTATTAATGTCCAGGTACTTTTTGAATCCCTCATGGTTCAATGAGCCCTCATTCAGTTCAGAAATGCTCACAAGTACCACAGTTTTCCCCTGTGATATTCAATTTAAGTAACAGTTTATTGACTGGACAGGCTATAAAAATCTTTAATTAAAAGAACAGATTTAGATTAACTTTCTTTATCCTAATGTATTATCTGTCTCTTTCTGCTACATACAAAGATAAAAATGCAGGAGGCATGCAATACTAAAGGATTAACCCTCATTCCACGTTGCTAATTTTAAGATTGATACCTGAGAAACTTCAGTAACTGCATAATAAAACATGGCAGAAACCCCAACAAAGCCACTGCCATTACAAGAAAATAGTCTTAGGCACTAGAGGGAGCATCTGCCTTTACAGTCACTAAACAAATGTTTCTATGTCCCTACAACATATTCCATATTACACGCAAAAATAATTTTGCATGTTGTGTGTAAGGTACAAGTCCTACCTTTCCTATGAAAAACAAATAAAAGAAATACCAGTATTACAAAACCATCACTTTCAATAAATGCACCTTCTTATCTATTTAACTTATTCAACCATAATTTTAAATTATTTTCTTAAATTTCAAGTAAACTTTTTTTGCAGAAGTATCTAAATAGCCTAACAGTGTTAGAATACCATGGCTTGTACCATTCAGGAAATGAAAGCAATGACATTTTATTTTAAGGACACAGCTTCAGACTTCTGCAGGCATCCACATCTTGGCTGGCTGCCTAGACTTGCCGTGAGAGAAGGGCATTTCTGAGCTGTGATTCACCTGACCATCTCTAGGCATCTGTCAGAGGATTACCGTGTGAATCCTACTCCCCAAGTACCACTTCTGTGAACTGCAGAAGTAGCTGAATTCACATGTATCCACATGCATCCAACATGTACACCACAGATAATTAGCTCACAGAATCCCCACTCAAGCACAAATAGAACACACTAAGAAAAAACATGCATGGCAACACCAGTGATTGTAAACTGAGGGAAACTGTGCAGTGGATCACAGTGGCCAGTTACCTGGAGCATGCCAGCACCATGAACCTATGGTACATTTTCTATTGCTGTAAAACTCTTCATTCCTGCTACATGTAACAGATTCAGTTTGGAAAGTGAAGATACAAAGAGCAGAAATCCCTTATTACTGCCTGTAAGAAATAAGACAACTTGGACACCTACCAAGTTTGCATACAGAACCATTTGAAATACTAATGTTTTCATCCCCTCAGAGTGATGGGAAACAGAAACTATCTGCCACCTGTGGTTCTCTTTAATTCCTCAGCCTTGCTATGAATTCCCTTGCTCACTTCAAGATAGCCCTCAGCTCCCTGCCTGCCTGGATACTGCTAACTGAAACACTGCTAACAATCACAGCTCAGTTTACCATGGCAGCTTAGTAGCCATGGTTTTAATATCAGGCATTATGCTTCCAGACTTTGTGCCAAGCCCTGAACCAGGAAATTCTATTTTCAAACGCATCAAATTGGTACTGCTGCAGTCAAGGATATTAAATTATATAATTTTAGCTTCTTGTGTGGTTTCTTACTGTTCTCTACAATGATCAGCCATGTAAGACAGGATTTAAATTTTGGGAAGAAATATTATCCCCACTTATATCCTCTAAACAAAGTACAGTGACTGTGGTTCTCCAGAATTTTTATTAGAAAGCCCCTTTCTTCTTCCCCTTGTCACGAAGGTCCTTGCTCATTGTGAAGGACAATGCATCACAAAGGCCAAATTGCCACTGTTTTTTCAGTTAATCTTCCAAATTTACAAAGCAAAGTTATGTCCAAATAGGACTTTTACTGAAAGAAGGTAAGAGACTAAAAGCCTCCAAAATCTGCTAAGAAGGTTCAAAGCTAGAAGATCTCACAAAGCCACTAGTTTTGACTCTAATAAAGCTGAATATAAATTCTTGTACCAAAAGGATCTGAGCACCTGTAAAATTCAGATCTCTTTGAAAACATTTCTCTTCGCATTTCAAACATTTTTGCAGTACTGTAGCAAAGCCTCCAGAAAACTAACATGAGCATTTACCTTTCAAGCAATACTAAAAAGAATACAGAAAAATCATAAAAATAAAAGGTAAAATGTTGAAAATGCAGCCAAGATACAGGGTTTCAGAATATAAATATATATATATTTGGTACTGCAGTAATAAGGCAGCCTGAAATTCCCTCAGCATTGAGGTTTGTTAGTCACAAAGACTGCCTGAACTGCAGGGTACCTGACCTAGGGGAAAAATAAATAAATAAAAAAGGGACAACAAGATTAGAAGGAATTACTGTATGGCCTAGACTTGTCCCAACATGAAGCTGGGGCATTACAAGACTAATAATTTAAAGATGAGCAGAGGTGAAGAAACAGGCTTTCATCTTTTTCACTTTCTCCATTCACTCAGCATGAGCTTCCGCACAAACAAACCAAATGCCCACTTCCTGCATGGTAGGTACACAACCTATTCCTCCCTGTGCAAGAGAACAATCTGGTTTTAAAAAGTTACGTGACCACAGATTTACTTGCCAGGAGATGTGGATTTTGAGCAACTAAGACCCACAGAAATCCAAATCTTTGATTCCTGGGTAGGTGGGAGACATACTGCTGGCCCCTGTAAGTCTTAAGGCAGAGGTGGTAACACTACAGGGATGAAACAACTGTGGAATCAGATAACTCCATTTTTTTTTCCTTGTGAAACAAAAGTTACAGTGATCACTAACACTATACTATGGAGGCAGAACATTTTAAGTCTAGTAAATTACTCCTTCCCAATGATATCTGGTTTTAAAAAGCAGGCACAACTCCTTCAGTAACAACTTCCTAAAGACTTGAATTTTTTGTTCCCTAAAATTTTAGAGAATTTTTTGTTCTCTAAAATGTCTGAATTTTGAAAAAAGCAGCTAAAAAGACATGAAAAGTGATTGGTTCTGATCCACAAGCCTCATTCTGTTTAAGTGAGACCACAAACATTAACAGCTATAGCCTGTGTTGGGCGAACTAAAAAATACAACAGACCACACTCAGTCTAGTACAATGAAGAAGCAAAAGCCATGTTTATGTGTCCAAGATGTATTAAACAGTTTAAAGGATGCTTAATAACTCACATCAGCTCCTTCCCCCAGTTACCAGGACAGTCTCACCCTGCAAAAGAACCACAGCAATGTTTGTTTGGTCCACAGGCTTCCTCCCATACACAATGCATTGTCCATCATGTTGTGAGAGGGAAGACTACAGATTACACACATCACTTCTCTCCTCCTTCGTCCCTTGTGCTTTGTGGAATAAGGAGGGATAAATATACTTTGTAGAAATTTAATTCCTTCCATGTTTCAAAAACAAAGCTTAAGCTATACAGGCAAGCTCTATTTTTTTTTTTTAAATTTAACAGTAAAATCTGCTAAGGCTGTATTCTCTTCAGAAGAAGGTTACAGATAGTCACATTTTTGTAAGCTCTGAAAATACACAGTAAGGCCCCCTGAACCATTTTCTTTACAAACAAAGTGTGGAACACTTGTATCAGAAGCAATCCGTAAATATGTATTACTACTTTATAAATATGAATTGTGTCACAGATGAAGAAAACAACTGAATAGAAGACCTCGTAATTGGTAAGGTCCTTATTTAAAAAGGGCAAAAAAAACCTCCACGTAATTCCACAAGGAATTACTTTACATATAAGTGTGGAAAGATAGTACAGCAAAGTAGTTCCTAATTCTTTGTACTTGAGCATACATTTGTGGGTTTCAGGGTGGTTTTTTTGTTCGGTTGGGCTTTCATCTATTTATTTATTTAGGTTGGCAATTTTTTTTTTTTTTAAGTTCTGCTTAGTTTAAGCTGAGGCAAAAAGAGTTGTCTTGCGGTGTATTCAATTACCATCCTCTTGAGTTCCTGAACCCAGGTGGGGCAGCGTTTCCTTGCCTTCTGCCTCTCCCTGATTAATGGCCCATCAATGCCCTGCCCATGACTGGAGGTAAATCCCTCTGGACTGTCTTCTGTTAATGGGGCCATTCACACCTTGCCTCATAACTCCTCATCCCATTGTGAGATGCTCCACCCAGAAGGAGGAACCAAGCATTCCATCCTAGCTCTAATCTGGGATTCTGAACACCACAGACCCCCTTCTCCACTGGATTTCCAAAGGACAGGAGCTACACAGCCACCACTGGATCTTCCAAGAAAGAGCACACTTCTTTTTCTCCACAGGATCACTGCCTCAACAGAACCACATCCACCACAGCAGGAGGACTGCAGCCACCGTCTTACTGGACTGCTACCACCACCCTGGCTAACAGGATGTCAGGTTGTGTTCTGACTCTGTCAGTTTAACCCAGTGTTTTCTGGTTTTGTTTTTTTTTTTTTTTTTAATTTCCACATTAAATTGTTATTCTGACTTGGTGCCTTCCACTGGTTTGTTTTTCAAACTAGTACAGGAGTGCAGAATGAGCTGCTTGGGTTGTTGGGAGAAGGACTGTAGGCAGGGCAGTTTTGTATTCATCCACATGGCTACAGTGCTCATTCAAGTCCACAGTACCCTGCACCCTCAATTATTGTAACATTTTTCTTTCTAATGCTGTCAAATGCAACAGTGCTCAGTTGTGATCACCTCCTGAAGCTATGGCCTTGAGTATGCCACCCACACATTGCATCTCACATTTTCTATTACACTGCATGTAGAAGTGTAGAAACATGACTGTAATTTTATGCAAGTTCTTCCTATCAAGCAAGCTAATCAGCTTTCTGAAGTCTGGCTGTATACTTTGAAATTCATAAATACAAGGAAAAAAAACTTAGTCGGTTGAACTTCCCTTAGAAAAAGATGTAGTTTTTCAAATTTATTCTTCCCATCTAAAATGTTCCCAATTTAAGAAGATATCTACAGATCAGCCAGAAGCAGCACACTCCTCAAACACTGGGCAGAGACACTGGTGAAAGAACCCCCAGCTGTTCAGAACTGAGCTGACATGAGCTGTTGGAAGAGTCACACACAAGAATCCTGGATGTTAAGTGAAAACACCAGCAACCGGAATCAACAGAGAGGAAGAAAAGACCTGAAGCCCAAGACTCACCATCTAGAAAAATTAATTACTAACACTTTGGTTTAGTGGAAAATTAGAAGGCTGAAGAACAGATTGTATATAACTTTGAAAGTAGAATTCAATATCAGTAAATGGCAATTCTTTCTTCTTTAAAAACTAGAGAGAATAAACAAGGCTATAACAAAAGAAGGATGATCATCACTGGGAATATCACCTGTACCTCAGTTACCTATTAGGCATTATCCAGCTGTGTATTTTTAAATGCAAAATGGTGCCTTATAGATATTGAAGATCTCTAAGCAATTATTGCCATATGTGTTGCAGGCTGCTTTGCCAAAGGTGAGAGTGTAAGAAAGAGTGAGAATCACAACATAAGCATGGCATATAGATGGGGATTTAATTCAGATCACCTCATTGCCCAAGGACACGGCCTTCAAACTCTTTACCCTGTGTCTGATATAATTTGTAACCCTACATTCCCAGGGTTAAGCCAGAACAATCTCCAACCCACAAAGCAAGTTTTGAGCAAATGTGGCTCTGCAGCCTGTAGAATCCAGCTCAAAGTGAGCTATGTTACTCCAGAAAGAAAACTGTAAAAAAGGCAGTAACTTGCAGGAGAAACCTGTGAGTTGTTCTAACATCCTTATGCATAATTCCATCCATGTCGCTTTACAAATGAAAAGTGAAATTTCAGACACAGGAAGAAGTCTCCAATACTTTGTAACACCTATCATTCCTCATTATTTTTCCACACAAAATTACTCCAGACCAGGGAGCTCTTTAAAAAAGCACAAAAATCATGAGGTAGGCTACAGAGAGGGGTCATCATCAAGAATATTACAAAAAGTGACACTGTCACAGACTGTGACCATCACTTCCATGTAGAGCATCGTAGGAGCATAAAGGAAGCAGGAAGTCAGGGTTAGAACCCTGTCTTTCCATGGAACCACCTATTCTCTTTGGGCAGAGGAAGGTTTGGGCTGCACATCTTCAATTGTCAGGAGAAAAACAGCACTGCCATCTCAATGTAACATTGCTACTGTTCAATATTCTGCAATTTAAATGAAAACAACAGCAGACTTTGCAATTCAGTAACCTGAGGTTCTAAATTAACGAACATGGGATGATGAGAGGGGAATATAAATGAAAGGACTCGGCACTAGAATTCCTGCAAATAAAGATCCAAGGATTTGAGAAACAATTTACAGAAATACCTGATTGTTTCACTGATATTCTTCAGTGAGGAGTGGAAATGTAGTGCTGTTTTTTGGCAATCCACTGATGTGGATCTTTATTGAAACTAAGTGTTTTATTACAAACCAAAATGATAATTTACTGGGAGTTCACGAGTAAGAAATAATTTTACACTTTCTAATCTCCCTCCCACCCAAACACCATAAATGCCTCATAGTTCTTCCAAGAGCATGTCTCAGTGGAATATAAAGATGGTGCTTACAGCAGCATTTTGAGACAGTTAGTAGTTAATCGTATGTAAAACTGTTAAAAACTAGGGGACCAAATAATTTTTTAAACCTCCCTCATGCATCCTGTAATTGTGCCGTGGGAGTCTGACAGCCTGATGAATAGTGGGTCAAAGTTTTGCAGAACACATAGTGTTTAGGTTACTGAGCAGGTAACGTAGTAATAACAGCATGGAAATTACAAGGGAAAAAGGCTTTCAGGAAAAGCCTTTCAGGAAATGTAAACATGTGTAAACATGTCCTTCAGCCAGGAAAAAGAACCAAAAGTTCTAAAACTGAAGCGTCAGGGCAGAGTCTCAGAAGACGGGAAGGGCAAGCACAGTATGCTGTATTTAACATACATTCTTAGTATCATACTGAAATGGATGCAAGACTTGTCTCCAGCATCTCATGAGATTTTTCCTGCTCATCTATCAGAACTGATTGCCATTTCATTTCTTGATTCTTTGGACTCCCATTTGATTCCTGTTTTGGGCTGATGTCATTGCCACTCAAACAGATGTAATATAGCCTGCAGCTCTTACATATTTAAACCCTAATTAGAAAACCAGAGTGGAAGGCAAGACATTCTCTCACAGGATCAGATGTACTACGGTGACCAGAGAACCCCAGTTAATCACCATTAATGGATGACCTCTATGTTCTGAACAAAGGCTCTGGATTTTGTACCATGTGGAGTCCTTTATGAAGGTGTTTTACCTCATCTGTCTTTTAAGCAATGGCTTTAGGGACTCACCCATTCTCAGACTCAACAGGAAGACAGAAGTCAGGTAACTCGGCATTAGCCCTATCATCACATCAATAAAGTTGATGCTCATCATATAGCTTGCTGTAAGATTAATGATTGATGATCCCATATTTCATTAAAGAAAACCAAAACCAACCCAAACACTCATCCCCAAAACAAACAAAAACTGGACCACAAAAAAAAAAACAACCCAAACAAAACACCAAAAAACCCCCCAAACACCTTTGTACAATTAGGGTAACAATCCCCAAGAGATTTTGACTCTGTGCCTATTTCTGCTGGGAGAAGCCTGAGAGTGGGAGTTTTGTTGGTTTGCTTCAAGCACACCACAGTTCGCAGTGCAGCTCCATTGGCTCAGTGTGAGAAACCTGACTCCTTGGCTGCCTGCTCCTCCCAAACATGAAAAGAATTGTACTATTTCAAAAATCAAAGAAGCCGTTGAAACCACACTGATTCTCTTACTACATGAGGCAATAAAACACAGTCTCCTCCTGAAATCACTTATATTTTGAGCATAATTTTTTCCTAACTTGTTTTTCTATGACTAACTTGTTGGAATGAAAATTCTAACGTTTTAGTATGAGTTACCTACAAAGACATTGAACCATATTCATTGACTTGCCCAAGAAGGAACAGGGGACAAAGAGAAGCCTAAAAGCAAAACTAATTCACTTAGGGTGTTAGAAGTCCTGTTAACATTACAGTGTGAAGTTTTGCAATTTAATAGTATAGCTATATACATAAAGCCCTTATATACATATATACATAAAATATGCATTTTTTTCTTTTTTCCATATTTTATGATATTTTTAGTGTGTCACAAATAAACCTAGAATTATTCTTCCAGGACATCAATATGCCTGATAATCTTTGCAGAGTATATGGCTCTTAAGTGTGGAAACCCATTTTTCAACTTGCACAGCACTGAAAAAAAACCCAGCTTGCACCATTTATTCTTTACTTTTCACATTTCGGGAATAAAAGGAAGGAAAAATTGTAATAATAATATTCAGAATATCATATTCAGAACTCTGGAAATGCAAAAGAGAACAGGTCTAAAGTCTGACCAGGTCACACAGAAGTGAAAAATACATCTCTACTTACTGCTCAGCTGGCAAAGCCACTGTTAGTTTGAATGCCAAAGAAAATGAAATAATATTCATTTGGAAGCCATTCAGGGTTTAGTTTCACAAGATTGTAATGAATTAAATGCAGACAAGATTCACAGCATCAAAATACTCAATCAAAATAAAACAATGAGAAAATAGGCAAACATGCTTGATGATTTAAATATGAACAATTCTATCACAAAGTAAGTAATTTTCAGTGACACAACTGGGGGAAAATAGGTAAAACCCCCTACATTATACATTCAGCCTTTTAGTTTTTCTGCACCTACTGTAGAACGAACACCATTTGTTTGAAAATATATAATTGTACATTAAAAAGTGAAACAGACTTGATTGACAGAGAGGGACAAGGATTAAAATCCCCAAGGTTTACTAGCCTAAAGGCAGCCATGACAAACTGCTGCCAGTTGCCCAAAGCCTGCACAGCTACTCAAGCACACAATCCTCAAAATAGTCATATGTGGCCGAGGACAATCCCTGCTGTGCAGAGCTGAATTTCAAACTGGGCTCAAGAGAAGGGAAAACATCAACACAATCACACACCAGTCACTCACATCTTACATTCATTATCAGGTTTTTCAAAGGAATCCCCAAGGCAGCTATATTTCACAGAATTGAAGGTTTAAAATAAAAGGAAAAGAAAACCAAAGCAACTCCCTCTACTCAAAACTATATTTATTCTAGTTTATAAATGGGCAATAAAACATATGAAATAAAATTGCTCAAGTAGACTTCAAGACAAAAATGTTTTTTGGAAAGTGAAAAATAAATAGAAAGAGAATACACAGCAAGAATAACACTGCTACCAGGCAATTGAATGCCATCCAACATACATATTCTTAGCCAAATACTATATACTTACAGCTTACTTTCCAGGAAAGCCTGCAAAGAAATTTTGGTTTGCTTTACAGAAAGCATAGCTACCCAATCTTGCCCCTTCCTCTGCGAAAATTCTATGTATCACTGCAAGAAAATACCAAGTATCAGCAGGAGGATGTGATGTTAATGTGTTCTAATTTCGATTACTTCAGCAGAACTGATGTGTGAAGAAATTAAAGTCTGTGCATTAGACAGATTAATAGAGTCTAGGATGAATAAAATACACAATTAGAAAACTCTGCTTAAATTAAGAAGAGAATTTGCAGAGAGGAGGGCACATTGCCATTCACATGAATGTAATCTACTGATTTTTTGTGTTGTCTGGTGTCAGACTGAAATTTTCTTTATTAAGGTTCCCTGAAAAGGATTGGAAGAAATTAATAAAGACTTCAGAAGGATTTATGTAAGTTTTACCGCTCTAATGTGCTTCAGGAACTAGTCAAAAATAAGGCAACATTTAGTAGCTCACACAGCAAGTAAGCAGTCAAAATACACATCTGATTTTTACATGACGTGTGCAGATGAGAATGTTAAATACAGCCTGGGCACTGTTGGTTGTATTTATGTTCATTTTAGTGCAAGACCTCCACAGTCCTTGTACAGCACTGCCCTTGTGGGAACTCTTCTTTCTCATTGCCCTTTTACACTAGTGGGACGTATTTAATAAAAACCCCTGAGATTAAACAGATCAGAACAGTTAGTGAGACCAACTGCAGCCAGTAATGTCATTGTCATTACCCCATTCTCTGAATTACCCATCACTCTCACAAAGGAAACGTGGCAGCCAGCAAACCCAGCTTGTGTTGGGCACAGATGGGAAAGCTCCCTCCCTCTGCTAATTGTCTGGGAAGGAAACTCATTAAATAGCATTTTTCACCTGTCACAGTCCAAGAGCAAACTCAGCAGCCCTCTCAGCTGCCCGCCTGTAGGGGAAGGCATAGCTGATGCCTCACTGGTTGCTACTCCAACAAAGGACCTGTTCCTCAACACAAAAGAGCAAAGGACCATCTCCCCTAATAATTAAACTCCAGTAGACCCCAATGTCATATGCAGCATCAAGTTCTATCACCCCAAATAAATATTGCAATTCCTGATTTTCTTAGGCAGTAAATAATGAATAATTTAGAGGATGAGTTCTGTATTTTGTTAGGGCTTTTTTTCCTTCTTGTTTAAAGCACTGTCAGCACAATGGAGCTTTATGAAGAGACATTTTGATTTAAAATAAAATAATTGTTTTCAAATTACTTTTACTTTTTCATAATACAGGCCCATCATTATTATTTGCACTTACTAGAAAAAAGTGAAAATATAATACTAAGGTTTTTTTCTGCCTTGTGCTCTATTTTATTATACTACTAAATTTAACAACAGCATAATTTTGTAAAATTCAAAGAACCAAGTGCATGTACAGCATTAATGTAAATCCATGCTAGACCAGAAAATCTTTAACTTCTGTGTTACACTGGGATAAAGCAGAACAGGATTTGGCTTTTGACATTTGTCAGAATTGTTAAAATAGTTCCTACACACTTATGCTACTTCACTGGGTTGTGAAAACTGCCATTGGACTTGGAGAAAAATGTATTACTGCACCTAAATATCCTTATACAATTGCAGAGTTAGGTTCAAATAGAGTAGATATTGAAACACTCTAATAGAAGAATATACCACTATAATTATGTATACACATATATATAGACAACAGTGGGGGGGGGGGGGGGGGGGAAAAAAAC
>VXAC01008839.1:1858491-2036009 GCA_013399225.1 Rhipidura dahli
GGGGGGGGCGGGGGGGGGAGGAAAAAAACCCCTAGAGTTATAAATCTCACAAAAAATAATACATGCAATTACTTCACAATACAACAGTACTCAACAAGAATGCACAGTTCTTACAGAGAGACCAGTGGAGAAAGAATAGTAAAGAGTTTTAGAGAAGGGGTTTGTGCAAGCGCAGAAGCAGACAGGGTGCCCCTCCCCAAAATACAGTCTTAAAGGGAGTTCCACCAGTTTCCTGTCAACCAGCTCAGCAAAGCGGGAGAGTGGACATAAATCAAATCTATAATCAAATTTTCTCCCACTGCTGCTCATCCCTGGCCTCTCTCACCCCAAATAAAACCCCACTAATGCTTATCTCTATTTCTCTATATCATGGCTGAGCTCTCCCGTGCACAAACCTGTTCTTGTATTTTAAATGGTTTGCAGGAAGAACAGATTTGACTTCAAAGTAATGCTGCTTTCAAAGAGCTGCTTAGCTACCAGTCTATTTTAATGTATGATTTGCATGCCAACTCTAAACCACAGAAGAATTTTCTTTCACAAGCACTGGAAATAAATAATGCAGAGCATTGACACTGAAAGAACAATTAAGGAAAACAGTTCCAAAATGAATCCTATTGATAGGAACAGTGCCATGTGGTATAGTTTTTAAAAGGAATGGTCCCAGTACCTCAGCCACTTTTCTAATTCAGAATGTAAGTGTTGCCATCTTTATTCTTTCATTGAGTCCTTATGAAATGCTACAAACTAAAAATTTGAGTAAGGTTACTTACTTTCTGTCTTAGCCATGGATCAAGATTACTATTGTAGAAAACAGAATGAAGAACAAAAGGATGCTTTTATTCCTTTTAGTAGAATATTATCCATAGGGAAGGAGGGGTGATGGCTTTGTAAAACCAGTAAAACACAAAGTGAGAGCAGTGCAGGTCAGCCCAACAGCCCTGTATAAAGTCTGTTTTCCATTGGCCTCATGATGGGCAGTTTGAAGTAGGAACACAACAGAGAGCAATGAAGAAGTTGTACAGATGTTTGTGCCGAGCTCTAGCCAAGTGCAGAAAGCTGCACACGAGACGTTCACTGGATCACCAGTCAGTCCGACACAAGGGAAGACGTTGTCCCCAAGAGCAGAGTCACACTAGAGCTACCCAGTGCAAAAGCAGGATGCTGCCAAACAGTAAGGGATCACAGGCAACACACAAAGGCAACTATCTGTGTAGTAAAGAAGGAGCAAACACACAGACTCAAAGAACAGCACCGTCAATGCAACAGGTCATGAAAAGGACATACTACGCAGCAACTCAGAATGAGGTAAGGCAAGCAAGCTTCCTCTGCAGAGGAAAAAGAACAATCAGTGCCCTACAGAAGAGCCAGGATAAAACTAGTTTGTCCTCATTTTTCTTCTGCCAGCTTCAAGAGCTGCTGCTGAAGTAACAACTGGAAAACAAATGAGTAATATACAAAGAAAGATTCCCCAGAACGTAATTTTCAGACTCACAATTCACACTTTAGTGTTTGCCTACAGGGTAGAATTCAAGACCACACTTTTATTTTTCTTTCATTTCTTTCCATAAAACATGATAGTTACAATCATCAGGTTAGACAAATTTGTTGCATAGACTAAATTTGCCTATTTTTCTACTTTTGGTCCTACTTTCATTGACAATTCTCCAAATAAAACTATTGTGTAAGCTCTTTGGTTTCACTGGACTCTGTAAAGATTACCACAATGTTATAAAACATGCAAAAGAACACACACAAATCCCCCCATATTGTGAAAAGTTACTTAGTCACCACGATCTCATTTGAAATGCTTTGTTTGTTCCTTGCTTCAGATGGAATATCCCCATTATGTTCTCAGATGTCAGACATGTTTTGTGAACACAATGCTGTCAAACTGTAATGGACAAAGAATTTTTTTCCCCCATAATGTGTTTTGTTTGTATGAAGAACTGGGCCAAGTATCTACTAAGTTATATCATTTCCTTCAGTGAAACTAATTTACAAGGAAAATGAATCATGGGAAAGAAAAAGACAATATCAGCTATTCTACATCCACCCTGTTCCTTCCTGTATCTGTGCCTGGAAAAACCAAGCAACATAAGCACAATAGAGTAAACTCAGACCTGCTGTAATGCCACTGAAGTCAATGATGTTAAAGCATGAATGAAGCTGGCACAGCGTCAATTTAATTTTTAGCAATGCTGAAGTCTATCCCAGCATGTAAAGGTTTGCCTATTACTTGACAATATGAAGATAACTTTTCTGTTAAAAGAACAGTGTGCTGCATCTAGTCTAACTGGAAATTTGCAGGTAGGTAGGAGGCATCCCATAGACTTAAAACTAAGTTAACGTTTCAGGAGAGTAACAGAATGAGTGCTCTAACAAGCAGCATGAAGGATTAGAAGTAACGGCAGCAATGTATTGCCACAACCAAACCAAATCCCATCTTGTATGCTTCACTGAGAACCCAGACTTTAGGATAGGAGGGACAATGCCATAGCTGTGAATAAGTAATTTTTTTTATCATAAGTCCCCATGACAGGTATTTTCATGCATTTTCTTAGAAAGGTCATTGTTTGGGACAAAATTTCTGTGCTTGATTTGTTCCCATGATTTCTGAGGGGTGTCATCCTTTTAAAATTGCATATAAAAGAATCCCAACCAAAATCCCCAAAACAACAACAAAACAACCAAAAATCCCTCAAACAGAACAAAAAACCCACAGCAAACACCTAAGCATAAAAATACTCTATCACCAATATAAGGATTAAAGGACTATGCAGCTGCTTTTTTCTCCTCAATTAAGTATCTCAAAAGTTATTATTTTAAAACTTAAATTTACCACCTATTTGATCCTCGTTAAAAGATGAGCCACATAACAAAAGTCTACATTAATGGCTCTGCTATTTTTTTTTCCTGCACACAGTCTCACTAAATACATGCTGCCACTAAAGTCAATGATTCACTGAAGTTCTGGAAATGCACAGATAGACGGTGCAAAAACTGTTGCAAAAAGAAAAGTATATAGGCCTGAATCAGAAGTTGTGCTGCTAGACAAATGATGAGAGATGAAAATTGTTTTACTTATTTTGGAATTATTTAAAGATTTTTACAAACTACGTTCTTGTAGTTTCTACGTTTTTTCTTAGCTCATTGAAGAGTAGATAATTTCCCAGTCCCCTCTCCACTGCTAACACATTCTCCTGTGCAGCATATGGAAATAAAATCCATTCCCATGTAGATCATACTTGCTGTTTCAATTTGGTTTCAGAAAATTTGCATGTCACCTGACCTCAGTATAATATGAAACTAAATGCCCATTTGAAACATCTCTGAACATCTTTTTCAAGTACTCACATTATCTAATATGGGTTCATCGGGCTGTAGCAGTGTGTGTAGCACCACATCCCTGAATTGCCCTCCCTGAGCAGTGTCATATGACAAACACCCTTCTCTCGTCTGAGCTGCAGCAACTGTGCCTACCACTGCCATCCACAGCTTAAAAATCACACCATACATGGGAACTTCTACTCCCAACTTTTAAAACCAAGCTTTTATATCTTTATATCTAGATTTTATTGTTGAAAAATTATTTTAGATTATGAATGATTAGGCATAAAGACTACTACAGAAGTCTGTCAACCTTTGCCAAACTAGAAAAAAGTTTTAAACTAACAAATAAGGAAGAAAATGGATGAATTAGGTACAATATAAAAGTGAAAGATTAAGTACCAGAGAATTAGTGGTTCCAAAATATGGATGTTTATTTAACAGCTTTAAAGACATAAAGTCTTTCATAACAGAATTGGAACAAACAAACCATTCACCCAGTGCTCTTACATATCCAAGGAGCACTTGAATCAATCACTCTTCCTTGGCAACAGATGGGCCAAACTGAAGTTGATGGCATATTGTACTGTGCATTGAGCTGATGTCCTGACAGTCCAGAGACTGTCCCAACAACATCTCACTGACATGTCACCTTGTGCCTCAATTTCCCAGTCCTCAAAATGAAGGCCAGTGGCAGTAACCCTACTGATGTGCTTATGATGTACTCAGGACAAGCACTGCAAATGCTGGGTGGTGTAGTAAGTAGCACTATGTCATGTTTTCAATCACACCAGTTTAACCATTTAGGATTTAAATTCAGCCTTGTACAGGGCAGTCCTGCAAATAATCTGCTCTAGATCTTGTTAAGTGCCTAAAATGGCTTTTTCTTCCTAAGTTTGCATTCAACTCAGGTCACAAGCAAAGAGGATGCAGTTTTACAGCCTCAGAAACAGGCTAAGAGGGAGACTGACTCAATTTGAATTCTGTTCCTTGTGCTCCAGTAGAGTGTAAAGGGACACTGAGTTGTTGAAATACACATCCTCTGATATATGCCACTGAGTGAAGCAAAGCACAAACTCATCTGAAAATATGTGCTCTATTATCCAATTCCTTACGTAGAGGACTTTCTTTTGTAGATCCTGTTTCTATTCTTGTTTTCCTACCAGCAACTCAAGTAAGCCACAGTCAGCTGTAAAAGGACTTCTCTGTCCCCATGAAGCCATCCTCCTTTTCTCAAAGCTGCTTGCATTATCTTAGAAAACAAATCTGAGCTATGCACTGAGTGCATAACAAGGGCTGCAGTGCATCACTTTGCTTAATATGATACCATAAAATTTAGTTACTGTATTCCAAGCAAAGCACTGAATCTAAAAATCTTACATAAAAAGAGCAAGCGAACCTTGTGTAAGGAAAATAGAAGAAATGCAAGAAATAAATACAAAAATGAGGAATAAACAGTAATAGTTGTGGTTTCAGATATCAGTCAGGGACTACCAAATTTAAAAGAAATAGGGAAAAAGTGTGGTTTTAAATTGATTTCATAAATGCAATGTAGCAAAGCATACATGCACTGCTAATTAAAAAAGGCAACAACTTAAGTCAAAATAACAGTAGATGCACACCCTTCAAGTCTCTGCTAAAACATTGTTTGAGCTACACCAGCTCGATTCCAATGTCTAGCATTATGTGTCCAGAAATTTATCACTAGCAAAGACATAAAGAAATGAAGGCAGGCAGCCAACACTTACTGAAGGGAAATAAGTAACAGTACCTAAAATGACTCCAAATATACACAGCAATACAGCCATAAATTTAGGGGGAAAAAAAAAAAAGAATAGCTAATAAAGGAATGCTTACCAACAGCTTCAGCTAGAAATCTGGCTCTTTACATTTTTACCCATATAATATTTGCATATGTGCACATGCAAAATAATGAATAGCCATGAAAATACTTTGTTTGCTTCAAACTGTTCAGTAACATGCACTACCATCTTAATCAGACCCTAGGTATGTTGGCAGCAGTGCAACACAAGTGGGAGTCACAACTGACTTTTCTTCTGTAAAGACCAAATCAGCCTTGAAAGATTTAGAAAGGAAAAGTCCTGAAGCAGCTTGTTATGCATGAAACTAATTGTTCTTCAACAGAAAACAAAACAATTTCCCTTTTATTTAGAGGCCAATAAGGAACAAAACTTATTAATTGTTTAGAGGCTTAAACTGAATTTAAGAGCTCTCTTAAATATCACTTCACGGTGATTTTTGCTGCATTATGAGCAGTGCGTTCACTTTACTGAAATGAAGCATATACATATGCTGAGGTGGTAACAAGAACACATATATTTTATTGTCCCACACACATTGAAGCAGTTATGTATTCTTCACTAGATTTTTTTTCCAGAAGAACACACACAGAGTGTATGTGAGTTCAGTACCCCTCTGAACTCCCTTCTATACCCTTTAACAACATTCCAGACTGCCAGAATGATGCATTTTTCATATATATTGTACTTATATTTGTTAAGTTTAGGAAGCCAGCATCATTTAACACTACACAAAACATTATCACATAGTATATATTAGGCAAAAAGACAGTGTCTACCTCCTTGCAGGTGACTGAAAATCACTAGCACAGTCATATTAATTTAGTCTAAAATAATCATCCAGAGAAATCATTTTGATCCACGTGAGTCATTAATCCTAATCAGCCTTACTGCTAAATTCTCTCTTATTGGCCCTAACCACAACATTAGGAGATATTTTCTGCAGTATCATGTCCTGCTATGTAGAATTGCTGCAATTAGCTCTAAACCCACAAAAGGTCTCATTGACTGCAGTTCAGGCATAAGCATGTGGGTCCTCTGTATTGTTTAATACTCCACACCAACAGATACAGAGCATTACTGTAAGTTGCCATTGATCCAGAATATACTCCCCCCATTGTATCTCAGTACCATTGTTATGCAAAAAACATGCAAAACCCCAGAAATCCAATAAAGAATTCCAACAGGATTATCATTTTGTTTTCAAACAGAGCAGGGGGAAAAAGTGATAGATTTTGAAAAGGGGTCCTTTAAAGACTTGCTTGGCTTTTGATAATAGATCAAATTATGTCCCTTTTACTTCTCTCTGCCCCCCAACCCCTAAAAAGGCAAGGAGGTGGTCTCTTAAAATATAGCTACTTAAATCAGGCTATTGTTTCCTTTCGCTCCAAGACCACCCAGCTTTTCAAAACTGAAATATCTCTGCACTAGACAGATTGGAGCACTACCACAGCTCTCTATGCAGAGACCTGCTTTGCTGCACTGTTCACCAGCACTGCATAAACAGAGCATACTGTACTGGCTGAAAACACACACAAGAGACAGCAAAAGGCTGGGGGGGAAACCATGAAATCTTAGGCATTTGAGGAGGGGAGAGCCATGACTAAAGTCCTCTTCAAAGCTTAGGAGATTGCTTAAAAACAGGAGTTTTTAGAGAATGCATCCAAAACCTTTATTTTCTTCACATATTTGGATTTTTAAGTCTTATATCTTTAAGCTGGGAGTGTAATTAAAATGTTAAAAGAAACTGGAAAATATCACATAACAACTGAATTCCAAGTTCTAGCATTTCTGCAGAAAAAAAAAAAAAAATCCAAAGAGGACTCGTGTTCCAGTTTGCCCTGGAGGTCTGAGCAGTACATTGGGCAATACAAAACACAGATTCTACTTATGGCTTTCTTTTCATCTTCTTCCATTCTCAGATTATGCTTTAGTTTCCCACCCAGATACTGGTATATTGCTACTGGTCTTCACTGTGCTTTGAAATCTACAAATGAGAAGGAGAAAGTATAAAGGGAATGATGCTATTATGAAAATGAAGTTGGGATATCACACAAGGGAGAGACACTGCTTAGGGCCATAGTTTTTCTAGCTGTTTTTGGCCAACGTGAAAAAAATTAAAATAAAAGGGACAAGGTATGACCTTCTTTGAAGCCAGAAAAGAAAAATCACAGCGGGGAGCTGCTCAACACTGGTGCCTGCCCAGACAGCTAGATTTAGGTGACCTGAAACACACCCTAGGCAACAAAATAAAACTAAATTTTACACACAAAACCACATCAGGCATTTTGTCCTTGGCTCATCAAAGCACAACACCAGCACCAGTGCTGTTCTCTATTTCATCAGATTTAGAATAATCAATTTTTACTATGATCAGCTGTACATATTCTTGACCAGAAATGAACTTGCCACTCCACACTGCATGTAACTGGCACAGAAGAGATCCTATACATCAACAGCTGCTCAGCAGTGAAGTGGGGCAGGCCTAAGGGGATGATCGAGACAGGGCACTTCTTTCTGCTATGACATGTATCAAGAAGCATCTAAAGAAAAAGTTATATCTGAACCAAAGACATGTCATTATTAAATCTAATTAACTAGCATCAACAGAGAGTTAGACTGGAAATTGTAAAAAAAGAGGACAAGTGTTTACTAGACTACTGTCAATAGTAACCTTTTGACCCTGTCTGGATATTTTAAATACCATTAAGATACGCATTTTTTAAAACAGGAAAAAATCAGATAGAAAATTATTGCTCTGTTCCTACTGGTATTTAATATGACACTTAAGCAAAATGCTTCAATTTAGATGTTGGGTTTGTATTCTTAATTTTCCTTCTGGTTCCCTAAAAAATAGGAGTTGGAATGTGCAGCTTGTCTTGGAAACAAGGTTGCTGGTTCTTTGTTTCCACTACACATAGCATAAGTATGATAATACAGCAAAATAAACTAGATAAATTGGGTGTGGGGGTATGAAGGTGGAGTTTTCTCAGAAGCACAGAGGGACAGGATGAGTGACATCGACACAGGCTGTAATACAGGAAATTCCAATGAGGTATTAGGAAATCACTTTTCTAAATGAAATAAGCAAGCATTGGAACAGGGGTCCAGTCCAGTTGTTGAATGCTCATCTTTAGAGAGACTTAAAACTTGGTTGGATGGGGCTCTGGCAACTTGGAGTACTTCCTCTTACTTGTATTGGAGGGCTGGACTTAGGCCTCCAGAGGTTCCTCCAGCTTAAATTACTCTGATTATAAACCACTGTGAAATAGCTTGCCTTTCAAATGACCACTGTGTCCAAGACATTTTAAATGTTAAACTACATTTAACAACATGGTATTATTGTCAGCATTTCCCTGGTAGGTGCATTTCTGCTTCTCAAGCAGGCAAAGAGCCCATGCACCTGGGAGGCTGCCTTGAACATCTTAAGCTTGCTTGACAAAAATTAATTTCTTTTTTGCAGTCTTGGCATGCTTCCTTCTCTCTCCATCCCTATCCACAGCTGTGGCCTATAACTAGTTTTCTGCCTGTAAAATAATCAGTGGCATTAGTTCTTTGTGATAAATACATCACACTTTTCCCAAGCTGCTATTTTTATGAGATTTGATGTTGCCCACTTCTAACCTGGGCTTTGAAACCCTCCATGCACAGACAACAAATAAAAAAAAATTAATTGTGCTTCCATAATTGAAGTTTAACTACCCAGAAATCAGCAAATTAGTTACTCATTAGAATGGGATGTTCACAAAAATAGGTGCTTCCAAATAGCTATCAGCAAATAGCTGAAAAGTAAAGAGGTTGAAAGTCTTTCTATACTCTAATAAAACCACATTCCAAACCTATGCAAAATGTCAAAACAATAGCATAGTTTCTGAGGTTGACAGTTGCTACTGTTCTCTACTTTAATACCAACATATCTTCACAGAAATCACTCCAACAGTAAAATTTTATAAACCTTTATAAACATTGAAAATAAGTTTTAAGTGCAAATGTTCCTGCTGTTTTTTGCCAACCCTCCATTTTCTCCTGACTTGGTAAGAAGGAAAGAAGAGCAACCTCACAGGCATCTGACATTGACAACTGCATTGGATTAAGCTTTGGACAGAGTAATAAATTATCATGATTGTTATTATGCTCTATATTCGTCAGCAACTGAGCTTTTACAGACTTCAGGAACACAAGTATAGCTACAGCATCACAAATACCGAAATCCATTTCCATAAATAAGGAGACACAAAAGGAGCAAAAGGGAAAACAGGGACATTTTGAAACTATGATAAAATGCCCAAGTGGAGCAGTACCTGTTGCTTTTAAAATATTTTAAGGCTTGAGCATATACAAATATATCCATATATTTATGACAGTGACTTTGTCAATTGAAGTTTAGAAGTTTTTCATGTCATTCATAATGATTTATTTTGATGTCTAATAGATATAGTCTTACTGTGTTTTTCCTCCCTTCATAACTTCCAATATGAGAAGTTTACTTTACACAATATTAACACTAGACTGAGACAAAAGGAGGGGTTTTTTGTCACATAAAATTTCTTTTTTTTTCTAACTACAAATAAAATGTCAAAAATCCAAACATGGCCTAAAGCAAAAAGTAACCCCAAATCAATCAAAATGTTTTATTTAGATGGCAGCAGGTTTTTTTGTTTGTTTTACTGTTTATTATTATAGCTGTTGAGATGAACACCAAAGAGAACTATTTCATTTAAATAGTGTTCAATTAGAATGTCACAATAATTTCAAAACTCCATCAAAAACATTTCAGACTAGGAAATTCCCATGCACTTCCTATTAATGTTGAAGCCAGGAAAATTCTGGTGTAGCTTTCTGCTTGGGCTGTTCTTTGTGTGACTGACAAAGTATTTCTATTACAGAACTGCACTGAAGAGATAGCATTCCAAAGTCAACCATTTTAGAAATTGGAATGAAGTGTGAGTACATTTTTAAAACTGTATTTACATAAATGAAATGTTACTGCATCAGAAGAAATTAAATAAGGAATAAAAGAACAAGCAGAAACTGCCTGCATGTAACTATGAGAAGTAATAAACCAGCAACTTATGGTGTGATTTTTAATTCATTGCTTTTATTGGAACAAAAAGTAATTGAAAAATGAGTAGAAAGCTAATGAGCTTCTGTTGTATGTTCTGGGTAGTGAGTCAATCTCACACTCTATATCATCCACAGGAATCATGAAATACAAAAAGGGATGCTGTAGATCTGGGTTTCAGCATTGAATGAATTATTTCATCCCTGGATCAGCCACATTCAATCTTCAGATGTGTTACAGCTGGTTTCAAGATTTACTAATAATTCTTCAGATGTAGAGGACTTCAGAGTGTTTCTATGTTTTAGAGAAGACTATCTGAAAAAAAAATAAAATCTCTGCCTTCTCAACTATCATGTTATATGTGGACGTGCTTAGCACATGTCCTGGTACAAACTTTTTGCAGTTTTCAGATGAGGAAATGGCCTGGGAATGAACCATAAAGTTCAAGTGTTTAGGTAGGCTGAAAATACTTATTTACAAAGGAATTTTATGGATTATTTTCCCTTGGGCACAGAATGCAACTTGATATATACATTACCTGGAATTTATCAACCCCTGCACAGCTGAACTACCCACAGCCTAGATACCATTGCCAGATTTTGAGGCACTGTCCTTACAGACCCGAGTGCCTGTGTAGTGTGCTCTGAAATCACAGGAAAAGGAGGTGCCTCAGCTTCAGAGACCAGCAACCTGGCACGGAGATGTCAAAGTTAGCCAACAGGAACCAAAAAATGCCAAAGGGAGACCCTACTGGTGCATCTTCAACACACTCCCCCCATCAGGAGAGCACAAACAGCAAGAGTCCCATTAAAGGTGCCTTTCATGTAATCAAAGTTAAATACATAAACTTTAAAAATCTAAACTGTTGCTTCATGTTTTTAGGTAAGTCTCATGTCTTTTTGTGTGCAGAATAGCAGTTCCAACTGAGAACTGTCCCTCAGCCCAGATGAATGTCATCTGCAAGGCAGGACCATTTCCTGAGTCTGGCCAAACATATTGCCAGATGCAAGAGAGAAATCATCTTTAATCTTTCACATCCTTGCTGAGGCTTTTACAACAGAAATGGGAAGGCTTCCCCTTCCTCATGTTTTGGGGTGTTATTTTCCCCCCATCTTTCATTCCCACTGTAATTCTTCAATGTAGCAAGATGATAGCAAGGGAGGGATTGAGGGAGGAGTGGTGCAAGGCAGCAGGAAACTGAGTTAATGGGGAACACAAAATGGAGGACACTTTGTCCTCTCCTGAAATGGTGGGCATTGTCACATGGACTTCTTCAGGAGGTGGGAGAAGGGTTTATCATCGAACAGAAGAGCTGCCGGAAGAGCCGCGCAAATCCGACGGGCACAGGGTGTTACACCCCTGCATCCGGGGCATGGAAAACACGTAACAACCAATAACTATCAGTTATGGGCTACAACAAGCGCGGGGAGAAGGCATCTGAGCAAATGGGAGAAGGAGTAGTGGGGGTGAAGGGGTAACAGAGGCCAATTAGATAGCAAGAAACACAGAACTTTCTGGAAAAATAACCAAACATGAAGCATAAGAGGAAGAGGGAGCAGGAGCCAATGGTCAGCATGTTTTCACATAGTTTTTTGGGAGTTGGTTGTACCTTCGATCCCTTGGGCTGTGGAAGCATCAAATCAATGGACCTTTTGGTTTGCTTGATCCATCTGACCATGGCTCTGGCTGCAACATATGGCAGACAGTTTAATGCCTAGAATCAGAGCCCTCAGCTCTCAGAAAATTTTAATCATGAAAATCTGTGTACTAATTGACTTGGGACATGTAGTTGGACTTACCTCAAGAACATGTTTAGACTTCTAAATTTCTTTTTCTACCTAGTTTTGGGCCCACCAGGGCTTGGGTCTCAATATGTCACTGAAACACATGAAAATGGAAACAGGAGTGATGCAGCAGAAAGCAGTTTGTCAGTGAACACTCTGCAAGTGTGCAGAGGGAAAGATGCTCTAAGTATGTCCAAGGAGAAAGGGCATCTTCTATCACACCATGTCCCAGAGCAGAACCTTTAAATATGTAAAAGTGTTCATAGTTATGTATGCATCAGTGGCTCCCCAAACAGAAGTGCTTTCACTTGCAGCCTGACACAGTCCTGAAAGACTGGGAAAAAGAGGTCCAAGAATGCACAACTTTCAAGAGTACTGTGGCAGAATTGGGAGGCCATTCACAACATAAACCTTTCTTTAAAAGCCTCAGGTGATCACTAATGTATTAGATGTTTTTACAGTATTCATAATGTCTCAGTTACTAAATAAATAATGAATTTACTATAACCTGATCAAGCACAAACAACAACTTTTAAAGAGAATTCATGTTCTGGAGAAAACCATGATCTTCATCAGTCAATTGATCTGACAATAGCTTTCATTTCCTTCATTTTGTCAATGAAGTTGCTATTTTGTAAGCATATTTTAATGCTATTTGGAGTCGTTGAGAAATTAGCTTTAGTTGTCTCAAGCTACTAGTAAAGAACTTCAGTCCCATCCAGTTTTATAGAAGAACAGGAGCAGCACTGAAGGCTACAGGAATTTATTGCAATAGAAACACATTGCTGGGGAGTTCACAGAGACTAACAAGTCATGCTCCTACTATTTTTCCAAAATGTTATTCCCTTATTAGAAATAAGCCACCTATTTCATATTTCTGGAACTAGCAGGTTGTTTTGTTTTGGGTTTTTTTTTTTTTTGATGGGTCATTTTATGTGTTTGTTTTCTCCTCCTAGGCCATGTTTTAGGGGAGATCTTTCCCCTCCTTTATCTACAGCAAGGATGAAACAGGTAGTTTAAATTGCCAAATAGCAATTTCAACAGAATTTCTGTTCATGTGAATTACCTACCCCCTGTGGCATGTTTACTAAGCAATCAAAACATTTTCTTCAGACAAAGCACTGCAATAAATTTAAATGAAAATAAGGACAACCACAACACAAGACACATAATAAGAGATTTGTGTGCAGCATGGAAAGTATCTTATAAGCAAAAAAATTATGTTCATGCTTTACAGTGAAGGATTTTAAGAATAATATAGTATATTTATCATTTGCTGCAGTACAGTTGTTTCCAACAACTTAATGAAAACACTCCAGTAATAACTTCCTATTGGAATTGCTGTGAATAAAAAAATTAATCTGAGCAAAGCATTTGAAAAACCATGCATTTTCTATGAGAGCAGATCTTTTATCACAGTCTTACTATAAAGAATACTTACTGAAATGTACACTGCAACCCAGCCAAAAAATTCTATCTAATGATTTCTGGGATCCATTGCAAGTGTACATGCAGTATAACACAAATCTGATCAAAAATTATGGGGCAAGGAGCAAACACCAAAGCTGAACAGAAAGGATTTGTAAATACCCTGTAAAATAACTTTACATCCCCTCAACAACCAGATGTTAAAGACTCTAGTTACTAATAAGCTCAGGAAGTATCTCTCTTCATTTTCCTCTGTGTACTAAAGAAAGGCCACACCCAGAATGACACAATAAACCACAACCTTGGAAAATAACATCTGTCCCAATCCAGGGTAAGGTCTCTCAGCCTGCTTTGATCTGTGAACTAATAGTCTCAGCAACTTTCCCCTTTGGATTCATTAATATTTTACACACACACATACACATATATATATACACACTCCTATATATCTATATAGATACAAAAATATAAAAGAACCAGTACTGACATACTGAATCAATATACAATAAAATTTCATCCCTCTTCAAATCCAAGTTTCCAATATGCTGGCTGACATTTGGCAGCTCACCTGCTGTGACAGTATGAGCCAGCCTCTGTTTAGACTCTTCCCAACACAGGATCCTCTAAAGGCATGCAGCTGAAGCTGATGCTTGCCTACAGCAGCAAATCGCTGGGGGCAGGAAAACAGTCCTGAGTCCCTGCAAACTGCTTCCCCATTCCAGTTCTCTGAGGAGTGAGACGGCTGAAAATGATGCTGAGGCAGAGTGTGAGGCATGGCAGTGACTCCTGTCTGGGCAAAAAAGAGCCAGACCCGCCCTCCTGGGCAGCCAGTCTCCCCCAGCTCCCTTATCTGTCTCTGCCTCTCACCTTCAGAGAGGACAAGTGTTGTTTTGCATGGCAGGATGGATCCAGCAGACCTGGAGCCCTGCAGTCTTTGCAGGTCCTATGGTAGAGCCCAGCACATCACAGACCCCACTGCATCCCCAGGCCTTGGCACAGCGGGGTCTCTCAGGCTGTGCCTCCAGCTGCTTCTGACCAGTGACTGCACAGCCATCTTGAGACACAGCATTCCCAGTGCCTCTGGAAGAAAAGGCATTTCTGTGTGAATTGTCCAGAAGTTTACCATCTGATACTCCTTTTCATTACTACTTACTCTTCCTCCAACAGCTCCCTTCTAAACTGAGGCTGCATATTCAGACAGCAAACACATTGACAATACAGACATACTGGGACATATTGAGCTGCCCAACTCAGGCTCTGTTTGAATCATCACGCCCCGTATCACATCTGTGCTCTGGAAACAAGCACACCGTGGACGAGTGCATTGCCACAAGTGCTTGACAGGCAAGAGGCAGAAGCCAGCTGGTCCAGCAGCTCCCAGCCACCTCCATTACTCATCCAGCCTGAGTGCATATTCATCCACCCCGAGAAGGCCAAATGTTTAGATACATTAAAATAAAGAGGACATTATGGAACTAGTGGGGACAATGCAGAGGCAAATAAGAAGAACGTGGCGCTGGGAGTACTGTGAAGGGCAAAGGGAGAGACCATACACACAGGGAAATGTACCATGATCTGTTGTAGCCCATCAGACAACTTGATCTGTACATTCTGAATAAGGAAGATGGGGAAAAAACTTGAAAGCATTAAACTGAAGAGACTACAATTTTAACTCTTTTTCCTTTGTTCAAACAAAAGAAGAACTAGAACAGCTAGGACATAAAAATTAGCAATTGCATAGAGAAGTTAGAATCAGAGTGCCTTATCTTGCAACACAAGAGTTGTTCAATGAAACTGAAGGCATGAAATAGAGAAAAAAAGTCATCAGTATTGTTTTACAGAAGGAAAAAAAAAAATCAAAATAAGAGCAAGGATATACCTAAAGTTTTGACAGCCATAACTTGCACAGCTGTCAAGGATACTCAGGTTTTGTGAAACTAATATAACATCTTGAAAGGTTATTAAAATCTCATGTTTTATGGGCTTAAACCTGTCTTTAAATATCTGTAATCAGAGTGAAAACAGTTGGAAGAAGAAATTATATGCCTACTGTGCCATTTTTACAGCTCTAGTTATCTGATGCTGTCAAATACACTGTCAGAGCCAGGACACCAGCCAAGGCAGCACTGGGAACTGGTATTCCCACAAACAAAGGGCTCATTCCTCATCACTGAAGTTTCCCATAGCCATCGTTCTGCAAAGTCAGTGATTCTTAAATAAATCAGGGTTAACAGTCCAAAAGAACAACTGGAAAAAAACATTATGCCGATGGAAGTGGATTTACACACAACAGAAAGCTGGAAACTGCTGATCTATATGCTGTATTTCATTAAGTATTCTGTGTTTTGGTTAAAAGTTTAAACAAGAAATTATGGTATACAAAACATAGAAAAGGGACTTATTTTGAAAAAAAAAACCCTTATGTTTTTAATTTATCCTGTTTTTTTTCTTTTTTCCCCCCAAACCATGGAACATTTTAAAAAAAATGCATATAATATCTTTGCCTGAAAGAGCTATTACAACATCAGGACAGGTTTAGCTATTCTGTTAAAACAAGAGCTGTATCATCCAAAGTGAAAAATCAAGCCCAGAGCTGAACTGAAGAATTCTCCCTTGGAATGGTAAGAAAAAAACCCAAAAGTTACTGATTTCTGACAGGTCCTAAGTTTTTTATTTTATTTTTACTACTATTTTGCATGGAAAGCAATAGTTACCTCAAGCTTTTTTACAACACTGCAATCTATTTGTATTTTACCTACAATTCCAGATAGAAGAAAAAATTTCAGTACAGAAAACTAATGAAAAATAGAAGCCCTGGCTTTTTGGGTTACCAATAGTTCAAAATTTTTACTGAATCTCGGCTGGAACCTCCCTACCTCTGCAGAGACAGAAGGTTAACTTGAGCCTGAATGTCTTGAATCCTGACTAGCTAGCACAGATGGCAGCATGGCTTAGAGCCCAGGGTCTAGTTTAAACTCAGTTAGCACTTGCCCATTTTGTAGCAAGAATACAAATAAAAACACCAAGAATACTCTGGTGCCCCTCCTGCAACCTGCAAGAAAGGCTAGTTTTAGAAAGGCTTCCCTTTAAGAAGGTCTAGTTTTCCACATCTGGCTGGGATAACCTTAGGGCATCTCAGCCTTTTGGAACATAGTTAGAGACACAAGGTCAGTCCACACTGTTCATCAACCAGTACAGCAGCTACATTTAAAGAAAGAGATAAACTGAACATTGAGGTTACAATGATGAACTTAGAGTACCTGAAATCTGTGCTTCCTGGTCTCCATCACTTTGGACGATGGGTCAGGATGTGAAGCTGATCAGATACAGCCATTACTCTGTCACAAACATTGGGAAGGCCATCAAAGAATCAACTTTCAGACATGCTGAGGCCTGAGGTGGCTGGCAATGGGGATATAACTGAGATCAGCCACAGGGGCCCCAGCTCTGAAAACTGGTAGGTGGCCAGGTGTACCTGCAGCCACAGAAATGGGCTGGCTGGGGCTCACACACAGCCTTTCCCACCTCACATGGGCGAGATGGGGGAAGATGAAGCAGTGCTGCAGAAGCAGCAACACTTGTCCATTTCTAGCAAGCCCTCATGCCTGCCTAGAGGCTTCAAAAACTTGGCATCTACATTTCCATTAAGGTGCATTCTTTATCTGTGAAGCTCTGGTAAGTGTCCACCGTGTTCAGCTTTACTGAAAAAATAGAAATAAGGAGTATTCAGTCCGTACCTTTTCACTCTTTACTTTCTTTTTACTGGCACTGCTTGCAATTGTATGTGTTTCTATTTCAAGTCTTCCTGTGGCTCTTGAAGGGTAAACCCAGGAAAACCTGACCATTTGCAGCACTACACTGATTTTAAGAGAAGAATGACAACATATCAACTGTAAATAGAAAACTAAAATCTAAGAAAATATATAAAATCTTAACCATTTGTATTGTTTAATATGCTTATTAAACTAAATCACATACAGTAGCTTCTAGTTAGCATACCAGTATTTACAAATGACCTTCAGCCTTCCATTCCTTTACCATATTTTAATCTCCAGTTAAGTACAACATCTTATAGCCTTCAATAAGCTTTTCCTTCCAGATGTCTGCTAGGCAGAGAAGTGCTATTCTCCCATGCTTCATAAATATGGTGCCTCATTATTAAAACCATCCTTGTGAATGCTCAGGTTCTAATCATGACTTCTCTGAAACGATTTAATCAAACCAAGATGTCCGATAGTCAAGAAAATTCTTCCAATAGGCAAGAGCAACAGATCTTTCACAACCCGTTAGAAGATGTGCCAAGACAAGTTCCTTTCCTGTGTAATAGAAGCCACAGGAATCAGAGTTTGTGATCAAAGTCCAACACCTCAGCACTGCCAAAAGCTGACAAGACTTTTTTCTCCTCTTTCCTGAACACAGCTCTGTAATCACACTGGATTTTAATAGGGTAACTATCTCTTGGACTCAGACTGAACTCAGTCGTACTAAACTATGATTAAACCATATGATAGTTGCTACATATAACATTACTTCATATATTTATTTTTAAGGCATGCTGAGATTCTTATGCAATCCACTACTACAGTCCAGGTTGCTGGGGTTTTCTTAATACGTAGAAATTTCTCTTCTGTAAGGGACATGGCACTAAGCACGGAACAAAATATTCAAGGAGCAAGTGACAATTCTGCTTTATTTTCCAGTCCACAATATAGATACTGAATTTAATGAAGCTATTCTGTTTTCACCAGCATAACTGTGAAGAGATTTTAACTGCTGGAAACAAATTCGCCTGTCCATTCTTCCATACTGCGGGGCACTGCTCTGTACTTGTTCATAGACACATTTCTTAGGAAACTCATGGCTACAAAATTCCTTCACTAACATTTAGGGACTGAAGTAACAAACTGATCAGGAAAAAACTGGAGCAGGTCTGCAAGTTTACCTGCTTGTGTTTTGCATTGCAGCTTACAGACAGGATGTTTTCAGCTCACTAGTGAGGCACACTCCCATTGGTGGGAACATAACCTGAGGCCATATGAAGCATTCTTTAAAATTTGAAAGCATCATAGAATTGTTCCTGAGTAACAAAGAACAAGCAGGAACAGGGTCTCTTGCAGCCAGAAGAAAGGAGACTTAGATGTAATACTCTATACAGCCATTTCACACTCAAGCCAAAGCAGGGGGTGAGGAGGAGGAACATGGAGATCTGTGCTTGTGGCTTTCCACATTGTGCTGATGCAGTGCTTCCTGCAGAGTGGGGGGACAAACAGACAGGCTCAGCAAATCACACCTTAACTGAGGCACCCATGGAAAAGTGCCACTCCAATCAGTCAACATCCTGCATCAGTAAAGCATTTTGGTAAATAATTTCACACCACTGAAGTCCTTCAAAAATGTAAGGCTGATTCTCACAGAAACTGTTAGAACTCCTTACCAGTTTTGGATGTATCGTTCACCTTTAAATGTTATTCACAGTTAGGTGTACCAGAGGAAGTAGAAGTTCAACAGTGACATATAACAGTCTGGACTTCTGAACTTCTTACCTCTTGTATTACTGATTTAGTGTACAGCCATAACAATACCCCAGAGCCAACTGGAACGTCACTTCCCAGGAGAAAAAGTTAAACACCAACCAAAAGCATCTAATTCTCCTCCAGAGGAAGGGTGGTAGCCATAACATGTAGCCTTAAGATGAAAAGTCAGGAGAACCTCAGGACACAGAAAACTGCTCTTTCCTCAGTTCCAGTTCCTCTGTTTGAGCTAAATCACTGTTAAATGTGTGTGCCAATGACCTAATTCTGTTTTCTAAAGATGTATTACTCACGCAAGAGAGACCATAACAACTTCTTCACAACTACTCCCAGTCAATTGCAGGGTTACATATTTAAAATAAGTACAATGACTCGTGAAACAATAGTGAGAAAATATGCAGAACCCAATTTAGCAGAGGGATTATAACAAGTTAATACACTCTCAGTTACATCTCAATTCAGCAAAAAAAATTAAAATCTATCAGATTTCATACGACACATTTATGGAAATTTTAGCACCTACAGAGAAATGAGTTAGCTTCCTGAGGCATTGAGATTTTCAAATTTAAGATGTTACGGAGGCATAAAAATATCATCAATAAATGATAACATAAACCTCTCATTTACTGTAATTTTTCTTTTAAACCTACCAGAAGAGGAAAGAGCCGATTTTCTCTCACAGTTCTCTCCACTCAGTAGTTACTTATATGCCCACAATATTCTTCAACTAAATAGGATCTAACTACTTACAATAGTGGAATAATCACAGTTAATATTTCGAGAGAGTTTCTACAGGAAACAATTTTCACTGTATGCTTGGACTTGTATTAAGAACAGCCCTTGTGAGTCCAATGTTTTCTGATTATTAAACTGCAAAATGCTGACATGAGGCCTTACAACTTCTTATATTGGCTTAACTCTCAGCAAGGAATAAAGCATGGAGGTGTAACAGGTTTGGGTGTAACATACCATTATTTTGAATTTTAAGTTAGTGGCAGACCTGCTAAAGCTACCATAGCAACCTAACTAAAGATAACCAGACTTTTTATGCCTGCCTATGCATGAATTGCTTCTTATGAGCAGGAATAATGTGAACATGCAACAGATTCCTCTGTATCTGGTGATATTTAGGTCTGTTTGAAGCAGTTCCAGTCAGCCCAAGGCTACCAGTGTGGTGCTGACCACACACAACCTCCCAGCAGTTGTATGAGAAAATGCTGTGGGCTTGTGCACAAATGGAACCAGCTTTTTCCTACCCATTATTGGCCTGATAACTCTTCCCAGCCAAGCTCATGATTTTTGCTGGCTGATTCAGTAAGAGAAGAATTTTAATCCCCAAATACACTCATTATTTTAGAAATCCTTCCTGTAAAGATAAAACACATAAGCATCTAAAACCAGAAAAAAAAAAAAAAAGGTGTCCCTAAACACAGGAACCTTATTCTAACAGAAACAACTGGAAAAACAAGAAAAAACATGACTATAAGTTACCATTTTGCAATGAAAAAGCTAATGTGTATTGAAAAGCTGAATGGACTTTACTCTACATATTGCATCTAAAATGTAGCTGTTCACATTTTGGCACAATACAACCAGACAAAAGACTTTTTTCTGTCCTGCCAACAGTTACTTTGTAGCTTGAACAGGTTGCTTACTTTCATTTTGAGCACGAATTTAGCTGCAGACGTCAGCAGACCAAACTCTTCTCCTGGGAAAGTGGTCTTTACTCATCCCACCAGCACACACACACTCACTTCAAATGTTACTGCTTGGCCAGGGAGCAGGAAACAAGTTAGTTCCCTTTGCACTTCTTAAATGGAAGCAGATTATCCCATATAATTGCCAAATGGGGGAAGCTGAAGTCACAAGAAGAGATCATGTGCTTGATAATATTTGTGCACATGATAATCACACTTTCTAGTAAGCTAATTAGGGTATTTTGGCACATAACACCCAGAAATGTCATAGAAGTTAACTATGCTTAGATATTTGTAAGAGAAATTATCTGCTATGCAAAAAACTATTCAGCTAGAAAAAACAAAGGAGACGAGGGGCAGTTTTCCAAGTTACTGCCTTTAATGAACAAAAAGGTTAAAAAGAAGAGCTAAAATTTAGGTACCCCTTGCAGCATACTTGCCTTCCAGCCAGACAAGGATCGTTTACAAACCTAGTGGACAATGTAATCCTGTAATCCCTGTGCTGCAACACAAAAACCAACATGGCAACAGAACTATGTGGCTAACTCAGAATGGAGGACTGCTTGCCATTCCACAAGGCCAGACAATATCAATGTCAGTGCTGGATCTTCCTAACTACTACTTTGCTGTAGTTTACTATATTAATGTTTGAAAAAGAAATGTGAAAATAAAGGCTTTTTGAAATGCTCACATCAGGTGTTAAAAACCCAGAAACACTCATTCATCGTGACTCAGAATTAAAGCCACCATTTTTTTATAAGGCTTCAAACAGGAAAAAACATTGGTACAGTAACAAACAAGAAAATGGATAAAGACTGTCTGTTCTACACAAACAAGAAAAAGTAAAATATGTATTGTAGAATTAAAAGTGATTAAAACTGGTTTTCTGCATTTTTCTCCAGTTGCATGATATGAACAGCAAGAGAAAGAATTTTTTCCTCCAGTTTTAGAGATCGCCATACCCTAAAAGTGTCTCCACATATTTACACGAAATTCTGCAAATACCAAACCCTAATACTTTACCTCCTGCTGGAAGAGATACAAATTATGGTGAGCAGGAAACATTTACTGCATCTCACATTGCATACTTGTGAGATCAGAGATGTGTGTGTGTAGAAATGACTGTTCATGGTTACAATTTTCTTGAAACCTTACTAAAGCAGCAGCAACACTGCACTCCATCTTGCCTCACACAAGCACATTAAAAACTTCCAGACGTAGAGATAGAAGTTCATTAACAAACTGAATCCAAATAAGATGAAGCATCCTTAAATTATTATTTTCCCATTTATTGTTTTGACATTACAAGATAACAATCTGTGAAGAGACTGTCACAGCAAAGAAGGGTCTGTAAAGCATTATGTAAAGATAACAAGCCTTTACAGATCAGATCTTAGTCTGGTTCCCCAAGACGCCTCTTATTTTAATTTGTCAAATAAAAATAGCTAAATAGGTATGAAATTAAATTAGCATTAGTGCATTCTTAAACTTTTGAGCTCTGAGAATTGTTATAGATGTAATGTCAATCATATGCGTGGTATCTAGCTGACTGATCATCGCTTTATCTGATGGTAATTACAAATTCTCATGTACATGTTGAAGAAATGTATATGCATGTTACATAAGCCATACTGTGTTATGGCTTAATAAATATAAAACCCACATACATCCATTTTTCCCTTCCTAAACTGAATTATGCTTCTAAAAAAATTACTTTGTATCATGTACAGCTTTTTATCTTACATTAACAAGGTCAAAATATGCCTGATTAAAATATCTAGGAATGTTTACGTTTTGTTTCCCGTACATTCTAATTTCTTATTTCCTCTATCAAGGACAATCAATAATTCATTGCAAAAATGTGTGCCTCACATTTGTTTTCAGTAGTCATTCCATTGCCCTTTCACTAACGTGAAGATGGCCATAATCCAGTCTTGACAAGTACCCATCTCATTAATGCCTTTTTAATCATCAAGGGATGGAATCCCTGTCAAGTTCTAGATAAATTATGTCAAAGCACATTCAGCACACAAAAGCATCATTCTCTCATACATTTCAGTATAAATGGGTTTATTATGGAAATCTGAAGTTAAAAAGCAGCAGGCAACAACATAGGAAAAAGCAAAAGAGAATACATAACAGCATGTATGTTAAAGTACCAAGGGAGGTTTTTTGCTTTGGGTTATTGGGGTTCCAGTTTGCGGGGCTTTGATTTTTTTCTCCAATTCCTGTCCTCCCCTGTATCACAAAAAGATATGAACTCTCAGGACTAACATTTCTTTTTCCTCCCAGCCCTGTTCTGCTGCCACCAAAATACTTCAGCTCTGTTCTTTCCCTCCTGCTTTGCTCCTGACAGTTTCTTACACAGCATTGCCTCAGGGCCAGCACAGGGTTCACCAAGAGCACAGCAAAACAGGGGCTGTGATTTCAGTTTCAATGCTAGTTCTTCAGCCAGGAGCAGCAATTGCAGCAAAATGAATCCACCTTTAATGACACAGCTCCAGGCTAAAGCATGTTAAGTATTTTGGGGCAGGGGTTGATATGTGCACTGACTGGTCAGCACTAGCAGAATTAAAACATGCAGGAAAATGCTGCAAATTCAGAGAGTTCAGGAAACCTTGAAACAAGAATTCACCAGTACTAACTTCAGTCAAGTTAGATATCTCTCTCTTGACTTCCTCCAGAAGTAACGAAGAGGACAACTCAGCAGGAACCTAACTTTGATCCTTTGAATCAGCCCAGGAAAAACTTGTCTCCCATTAACTACAGAGAAGATTAGCTTTTCAAAAAAACCCTCCCTTTTGTCTCTATTCAGCCCATACAGGTAGACTTTAAAATTTTGTAATTTGGCAAATTAATTGTAAAAGAGATACTTCTGACAAAAAGGCCACCTGCTGCTCCTAAATTTCAAGGCAGTGCTCCAATTATTGATCTCAGTAGATAAAGCTAATTATTATTAGCTGCTGGAATTATTTTGAATGTAAAACGTTTTTTCTCCTCATCTTATTTCCAGAAACTGTGCAATAGTTTAGTTCAAAAATTTAAAAATACAAAAATAAAAATTCAATTATAACCAAGTTTAGCACACCTATATAAATCTAGTGCTCAGGCCCATCAAGAATATTACATCTTGACTGCCGTATGTCATTCCAGTGAGGTGCAAAATTGTCTCAAGTCAAGCAATGGCCAATTTCCATACCTCTGAATACCCACCACATCGAGAAAAAAAGCCCCATAACAGGGAGTCTTATAGAACAATCCATTCCCAGGGGTCAGTTTGCAGTGCTATTAAACGTTATCACCACTAAGCACATACAATGTTTCTTCACCCAGACCCTTACCTTTAAAAAGAAAACAAAAATAATGTGAATGCTGAAAGCTCTGCTAAATGCCCTAAAAACCACATCCCTCCCCATCAAGAGAATACCACCACAAAGCCCTCAGACTCAGCCCTCCTCACTTCTCTTCTTGCCCTAAGAAAAAGGAATGGCCTTGCAGCAATGAAAACTAATTTTAACTGCACTTCAACACATGCTTTTTAGGTAGAAATTTATAGCCTTGCTAATAGTACAAAATAGAGACAAAAAATACATTCAGACCATAAAAAACTGTAACTTAATCCTTCATCTTAGGAGTTTCTGTATCCAAATACTTAAGCAATGCATCTCACATATTTTACTGTTGTATTAACTGACCACATTACAATATTTTTATTATAAAAGTCTTGTATCATCTTAAGATCTTAAAAATAGATTTTTAAAAAGCTACCCTGTCTAGTCAAGGCAAAGCAAGACAACAACCACCCAACTGAATGATATTTCAAACACATTCCTGAATCCCTTTCTATATGCCACTCTTTTTAATAAAGTGACACTAGGGCATAATATTTTTCTGATAATGTGTGATGAAAAACTTTCTTGCTATTATCTGAGGCTGGGTTTTCATGGGGAGCTGATAGCCAAGTGGCAGCCTTAATGATTTGACATTTTTAAAAAACAATTGAAAGAGTAGCTATGTTAATACATCCATATTCCCTGAAGGTTTCCAGGTATGCCCTTGAAATAAGGTTTTGAACACCTGCCAGACAAATGAAATTGCCTATCTTTGCATTGTCTCGTCTGACTCATGTTGGCTAAGCATCTCCTCCCTAACACTACAGCAGGACTGCTCACACTCAGGCTGATTACCACCCATAAGTATCCCTTCCTTCCAAAGAGACTGTACCTCTTTCTTACAAGCAAGAAATAGAATATTTTATGTTTTGATATTTCACAAAGATCAGGAAGAAAAGAAAATCTAGTGAAATATGCTGATAATGAAAAAATCCTCCAAAGATTTCCTGCTTTTCCAGATATTGCTCCTTTTATGTTAGGTTCCACCCACTGAACTTAATGGCATTGCATGAAACATCTGAGAAGAGAATTTGGCTAAAAGTGGTTACAAAATATGGCAGTGGGTCAATATTTTGATTTCTCTGCCAAGGGCAGTAGAGAGAGTGTTCAATATTATAAACATTCTGCTGGGCTGCAGGGTTGCTGTATACCAAGTTATTCTCTTCCCACATAGGGACCATAAAGTTCTGAAAGCAGAGGCAGCAATCCGAGGCTTTAAAGCAGCTTAGGAAAGTTCGCCACTGAAAGCCCCATTGACTGGGCATTTCATTCCTCACCTTTCCCTCACAGTCTCCTAGCATAATGGATGCCATACATATAAATTCATGTCCCCATACATCAAATTTTTCGTTATGCAGCTGTCTCAGTGCCTAATTGGATTTTTAAAAGCACTGAGTAATTTAACATTTATTGATTTCAATGGAAGTATGCATTCACGTGATTACCTGAGTCGGTAAGTACACTAACATCTATAATTTAACTGGACTTATAATGAGATCACCTAATTGGATACCCCAATTTTGTCATTGCTAGTGGTGTGACTTCCAAAGATGCTGAGTCTTCGCAAATCCAACGGATTCAGAGCTTTGTAGATGCTCAGCACTTCTGAAAAAGCAGACACTAAGCATACCTGCCCTAATCAGAAGAAGAAGGCTACCTTTGATCAAGGATGCCTGACACAGCATGTCTATTTAAAGTGCTGAAGTATCATGCACTGTATACTGAGAGAGTCTGCCTGAATAGGAGACTAAGGGGTCCTTCCACTTTCATTCAGCACAGACTTGACATTCTGGCAGCTGTGTTTAGGTAGGCTGGAAGAACAAAAACAGATTCATATTTCAAAGATCCTTAGCACATACATCAAAAATCAGAAGGTTCAAACTGAATTGTCTAAAAACCTGTCTCTGCCAAACATATCGTAGCCTCCATGCTGGCCTGCTCTTTGAAGAAATGGGACCAAAGACACATATCCATTTCTGTGAGACCTACTGTGGAATTTATTTATTTATACCTGCTTGGAACTTTGGCTGGTCATCCCCACTGCCCAGCCTGTTATTCATGTAGGAAGAGTCTACTCTACTGGAAACAGCCTGATGGAGTAAAAGTGCACCTAAGCACTACAAGCAGCTAATGTCAAAGGAATGAAACAGAGTTAGGAAGCAAAAAAAATCCCAGCACATACAAAAGTCTGTCAGGGAGATGAAGACTACTATTTCTTGAAATATTCTCACCTTTGAGACATGCTTTTAATCTATGCCCTTCAGGGAGCTCTCACCCCAGCCAAAAATGGAGCTCAATGCAACAAATTATCTACTTTGTCCATTCTAAAAGGAAGTTTCTCTTTTTTTGTGATGATAACAAAACTGTGTTTCTTCAGCATTTAATGTGGAAATCTATAACATAGGAAAGATTTAAACAAAATAGAGAGAAGGGTTTTTCTTATTAAAGTAATCTTATTAGTACTAGTGTAAGGTGCAGAGTAATAGAGCAGTGATAATTATGTGGTGCTTTTTTTAACAAGACAAAAGAGATTGAAGTAAATATTATAAATACAGCTTTGGGTTAGGACACAAAAAGGGTAAAAATCAAGATATTAATAGAGTCAAGACTAAAAAACAGACCTTTGCTTCCACTGCCAGAGAACAATTTCAAAAGCACAAAATACAATCACATGAATCAGTCTTGTAGATCAGCAGATCTTAATTCTGCCTCTGAAAACTTCTAGATGCAGGTTTTGGACTGCACTGGTCCATGTATTTGAATCCATGAACATACTGAGGTCAAGATGGGATAGCAGGATTTCTCAAATGCTTTTATAATACAGGCTATGTCTTAACATAGTCTTATATGCAAAGATCTTTCCTTTCAAAGGAACTGACAACTTTCCTTTTCCTTGCACAAGTCATGTAACACCTTTTCAATGACTGTATGAGAGCAATATTAGCAATGTGGTTTTAAAATTTCAGCAATTTTAAAATTGGAAATGAAGAGGACATGCACAATTAGTTAGCTCTCTATGGATCAAATATTGTGGAAGTATTGCCACATACTTCCCAGACCATCAATAACTTGTGAACCACAGAGTGAAAACCTTTATGACACAGTAGAAACTCAAGATACATGCAGGTAAACAATAAGTTTTGCTTATTTGACATTACTACTCCAACAAATCTTAGCACTATTGCCTTAAATCTGTATTATATACAAGGGATAATATAATAACAAGTGATATTTAATAACATTTTAAAACTAGGTAATTAATTGAGCATAGAAGGGTGGGGGGGGGCGGGGAGGATTTAGGGGGACAAGAGGAAATCAAGGAGGAGAGCAGGTATGTGTGAGAAAGGCAAATGGTTTTCCAATTTCTGATTATCCAGATTCTAAAGATTTCTTTAGTCAAAGAAAATATTTAAGATGCAACTACACGAAGCTCTCCACTCCTAAAACAAATGATAGTATTGCTGGTTACTCTTTTCTAGTAAATGCTCAGACAGTTAAGGTTTTACTTGGGGCTTCTTCTTGGTGGGGGGGTGGAAGGGGAAGAAGTTATTGTTAGTGTTTTTAAAGTACTTCTTCTCAGTTATAGGAATAGAAACATACTATGTAAGTTAGAAGAAAGAAAAATACTAAGGGCCAAAATACTACGTGTTCAACTGCCACTGAGAGCTTTTCAATTAACAATTGGTCTGACTTGTCTTTTAAATCCCAGCACAAGAATTTAGAGGAACAGGAACACTGAGAATTCTTAAAGATAAGATAAATAAAGCTTTTGCCCTTGGAGAAGACTTGAGGGTCTTCCTAATTCAAAAGAGTTTTATAGAGACAGGTTTTCTATCTTCTTCCTTTAATAGATTGAGGATTTATTTCCTTGGTTGTCCAGCTTTCTATTTTCCACATAGTCCTGTTTGCTTGGTTAGTCACATGCATACAGCTATTGATATAGTGCAACTGCAGGTTTCTGCACAGCATAGTCCAGACAATGAACACTTAACTGTTATCTTCAGCTCATTCTATAGCTAGAAACAGAATTATATCCCGGCTCAGTCTTCAGTTCCCAGAACTCAGCTGGAAACCAAGCCAATGTAATCTCAAAGCTCCCTAAAATATCTGTATTAACAGTAAATAAAATGGACAGAAGATGAAGGAACCTGAACAAGGTGTTTCCTTGCATAGTCAGTTTTGCTCAGGTCTGAACTCCTATAATATTTAATTCAAAGCACTTGTTTCTTGTTGCCAGTAGTTTACATAAGTTTGATGCCAGCTGGCAAACCCCAGCCTGTCACCTCAGTAAAACCGCCTTCCCAAACAGCACAAGCCCCCAGCAAAATGTCACTACGGACAAACTCCAGTAGAGAACATATGCCCTCAGCTCCTCTGACACCATCCTTTCACAGTATAGCACCTTCCTCAGCATGCATGAATGGCTCTGGGAAAAACAGCCAACTCTGCATATGTTCCAATAATACAGCAACACTGGCAGCTGTGGGCTGGCAAGTTTTTGGGAGTGTTGTGCACACCAACACAGGAATAGAGGAGTTTGCATTCTAGGATTTAATTAAAATGAAGACAAATTTCTTGAGTCTAAAGTTCCTCCTCCTTACCTCCTTTTGTACCTGATAAATTAAAAGGGAGGAAATTTTAAGGGGAAGGAGGGAGAAGAGAAATAAAATAGGTCCTTGTCACTGAGGAAGACAATGTGCTAGCAAAAATGCAGCCATGGTAACTTAGCAATTACATCCCAGCCTTTTGTACAATAATTAGAACTGACGAGGTCACTTATATCTTGGCTTCTACAGAAATGAAGGAAGCATGAACATCAGTTTCAGTACTTTTAGATGACTACTCTTTCATTACTGAATAAACTGACAACTGCTTTAGTTATGAAAGAAAAGATGCCAAATATCAAGTTTTAACAGTTATCTTTGAAAAATCCACTTTTCCAAAAGAAACTGCAGACCAGCACAGCACACACATTATATCTTACATACTGCAGTATACAGAGAAGCTTTTTTTTTATTGCTCCAACTTGTGCATGTGGTCAAAACACTTCTCATTCCTGTCTGATAAATGGTATCTGTCAGATTGAATCACACAGGCTGACTTTGCCAGACCCAAATGACAGTGCATTTTCAAGCTACACTGCAAGGCAGCATGCCACAGATAGGAACACTGGCAAGATCATGACTTACCAAGGTAAGTAGGTTTTTGAAATTGAAAGCTACTAAGCTATTTGCACATTTGTATGGTAACATTGCTTTCTGCAAGAACTTCTTCTGGGTCACTGGAAAGGAAGCATTTGAATACCATTCCCTTAGATTTCAATGGCATATTACCTAGTCACAAGTATGCCAGGTGAAAAATAGCCAATAAAAATAGCATTTTACTCAGAGGAAAAGATACATCTTTGATAAATCAGACCCTTACTTCACATACAACCAAACAAATGAAAGATTCTGGTTTCCTGGATTACAAAAATTTAACAGCTAGTATTGCTGCTCAAGGGACAGTATTTCAGTAGACATCTGGAGAACCCACTGATTAATTAATAGATACATTAATTAGACAGCTGTAGTGTTAGAAGAGAATTTAATTGTTTGGATTAATAACCCTACTAATTAGTCCTAAAGAAAATCATCATCAACCCATAGAGATGAGAAAACACTGACTTCCTAAACACCCATCTGCATGATTAACTTCACATTTCCAGAATATGTTAACTCAGTACTGACAGACTCACAAGAGTGTATGTGCCATAGGAACATCCCGAGCAAACCTAAAAGCTGTGGGTTTTCTGGTATACAGCAGATATACACCACTGAAGACAAATGCTACTAACAATAATGTACCTATTTCTTGATTCTGAAGTATGGCCCTGACATGGGAATCTGAGAAAAATTATTATAAACACTAAGCCTGTGTAGGGCTACATAAAAACTGAGGCAGCCTGTGAATATTACTTAACTTAAAATCATCAAGGTATGCAAGTGACACACAACAGCAAAGAGGAGCCTATGCAAAATCATGACAGGGCTGCAGGGTTGGTAAATCATCTTATTCGTCTTATCTCACCAAGATAGACATATTGCTTTCTAGAAAAGAAATACTGAAATTGTATGAGGTATTTCATACGAGCTGTAATCATCTACCATGTGTGACAGCCAGCTTAGAATTCTGATTAATAATGAGCTAAAGACCTCATTGCAGAATGTTCCTGTCAACAGTTGAATCTGACAGTAGGTCTGTTTGATGCTAAATACGCTAAAAATTCTGATGCTGGTTTTCCCTCTTTGTCTCCAAGTTACCAAATGTATAATGCAGGTAGTGCATCAAGGAGTATCATTAAAATAAATTAGTGAATTTTGTGAAGCACCAAGTTGCTTCACTGTCATTCACCTAAAAACCCCACCAATAAATGGGTCGTTTTGCATGGAATATCATTTAATTAGCATAAACAAAGTAGTAGGGATATAGAGAGGAAAAAGCAACATTTTGCACATCAAACAACCCACATGATGGATGTAAAAAAGTTTACAATCAGTTCGAAAAAAATTAACTATGAAATAGTTACACATGAAAGGAGAGGATATCAGGTAAAGTAGTTAAAATTGCCCAGGAAGCCACAACTTGACTTTTTCTTTCCCTTACGAGTACTTGCTTCTGCAGACATAATAGTCTCTTCCTGCATTCATGAATTCTTTAGCTTTTTTGGTCTTTGTATGCTGTTTATTTTTGGAAAATGAAGTGTATCAGCTAAGTCAAAGATTGACAGAAACCATGCCACATCAAATTATAAAGCTACGTAGTTGAACAAAAATTCAAGAGTGCCTTGTAGAATCTTAACGGGGAAGAGAGACCAAGGATGTTTTTAAAATTCTACAGCATCACTTTATGCACCGCTTCCTCTGCGTAAAATAAATCTCTTCATGAATGTGTGTCAGATTATCATAATAGACTACATGACATTAGGAAAGAAACCTATAGCTCAAGTGAAACTACAACTTAAAATACATAGAAATCTTGTCATTGTTACGACATGTTAAAATAAGCCCCTGGTCAGGGCTTATTTTACCTGCACTGTAACACTTGGATATTACTGTCAGCACCAATATTTCCTCTCACAAACACCTACAAATTCTGCAGTTGTATGTTAAGTCAGAAGTTCCTTAACAGAACACTGATCAAGTAAATTTAGCCATTAACTTCTGTCCTACCAAGTACCTGCACACTTGTGTGTTCCACAAGCCCAGTGCTTCCAAAACACACTACAACTCACCCAAAACACACTACAACTCACCCAAAACACACTACAACTCACCCAAAACACACTACAACTCACCCAAAACACACTACAACTCACCCAAAACACACTACAACTCACCCAAAACACACTACAACTCACCCAAAATGCAAACTACAGAGCAAGAATGGAGTAGAGAGTGGGAGATGCACTTAGAGAAACCTTCAGAGACTGCTTGGGTAAAGGCAGGGTAGAAAGATGTTATGGTTGGCCATGTCTGGACACCAGGTTCCCAAATCTGCTCATGGGGCAAGGTAAGGACAGGGAGAAGTCACTCATCAGTTACTGCCACAGGCAGAACGGACTTGACCTAGGGAAATCAGTTTAGTTTGTTACCAACCAAATGAGAGAAGGACAATCCTGAAAGCACCTTCCCTCCCACCTCTCTCTCGTCTTCCCAGGGTTAACTTTATTCCCAATTTCTCCACCTCCTTCCCATAAGCAGTGCAGTGCGACAGTGAATTCAGACTGTAGTCAGTTCATCACACTCTGTCACTCCTTACTCTTCACAGGGAGGATTCCGCACACTTGCCCTGCTCCAGTGTGAGGTCACTCCCACAGAAGATAGTCCTCCATGAACTTCTCCCATGTGAGTCCTTCCCACAGACTGCAGCTCCTCACAAACTGCTCCTGTGGGGATCCCTTCCATGGGGTGCAGTCCTTCAGGAACAGACAGCTCCAGTGTGGGTCCCCCACAAGGTCACAAATCCTGCCAGCTAACTTGCTCAAGTCTGGGCTCCAGGAGGCTGCTCTAGTGCAGACTTGACACATTCTCACAGCCTTCTTCAGGCATCCCCCTGCTCTTCACCACCACATCTCCCCAGAGCACACACTAATAACCAAATTACAGGCCAGAACACATGGGAGCACTTTTTGTCCCCTTTTGAACTGTATCTGCAAAGTTTGTCTGTACAATGACACAGCGTTAGAAATAAAGAAAGGGGAGGGAAAAAAAGTAAATAATTCCACTTTGTCTAGTACAAAGACATCCAACCACTTTTTTACCAACCAATACCTTTTCCTACAAGAATTATTTTTTAATGCAATTATTATTTCTATTTCATACAGGATAAAGACAAAGGTAGCAGAATAGAGACCACAATACTGAGAACTGCCCTGTTAAAGTTGTCTATTTCATTTAGCAACTTTTGCAGTTCAAAGAACAACTACAACTAAGCGAAGAAGTCCTCTGAATAACCTGGAAAGAAGATAAATGATTCAAAAAACAAGAGATGGATCATGCACTGGGATGAAGGGAAAAATCCCCAAACTATTTCAGACTCCTTTTATATCACGTTTATAAAAAGAGCAAATGATTTTTTTTAACTGACAGAAAAAGAACAACTGTCAATTTTAAGAAGCCAGTAGAAAATACAGCAAAAATATATTCAGAGGAATGTTGTGCATGGGAAACCACCTTCCTGCCCTCTCTAAATATACCCAAAGTTAACAAAACCATTCTAGGAAAAAAATGGACATTAAAGCCTATGGTAGAAAAATTTTTCAAGTAGATTTATTTCAGGGATAAAATCCACAAATTCCTATTACGTGGTGTTAGGGAAAGACAGATACCTATTTAGGCTGCAGTGACTGCAGTCAATAAGTGTATTTCATCACTGCTGCTGCCAAAACAGACAGTACAGAAATGTGTCTGACAAGTGTAGAGAGAACCTGAATGATTTATTATTTGCATTACATTAATAACTGAAGTGTCTGAAGGAAGATGAACCAAGTGGGATCAAATGGTTAAAAATAAATCATTGACATTGCATTTCTAGAAATAACCTTCATCCATATCTTATAAAGTGACTTTTCCATATTACTTTTTCTTCTGCATTTGACACTCTTTCCTCCTGATGCCTATTTAAGAAAGTATCATATATAGTCAATGATTCTGTTTACCTGACAAACAAAAAAAGTTCTCTAGCACAAGAGTTACCATGACATCCATTTAAATTGCAAACATCAACTAAAAGCAGATTATTTTCAGAGCATGGAAGAGAGTTATTGAACAGAATAGTAATTTAAGGAAAATGTATTGAACCAAACTACTAAAATTAAGCAAAAAACACAGGATTGCTGATGACGGCTTAAGCAGCACCTCTAAAGTCCTTTAGCTTTCCCCCCCCTTTTTTTTTTGGCATGTTAACATTTGAAAAAATAGATTACTCAAACTATGTAATTATTTAGGGTGGTATAGATTGAGACAATTAACAGTCTTCCCCCCCCCGCACCTGAGTTACCAAGAGAGAAGACAACTTCTAGCTATGTTGAAGCATAACTGCACTCATAACAGACTTAGTAAACCCAATTCCACAATCCAAAAAAAGTCTATTTTTTTAAGAGAGACTAATTTTTATGGTAGATGATGCAAAAAAATGGAAAGGAAGTTAACGTGGGAAAACAAAGTTCACATAAAATTAAAAAATTAAGATACAAACCCACATGAAAACAAACTTGAAGACTGGAATGGGAGGAAAGAAATCTGGGACAATGGGTTTTTGTACCTGTGCTTGACCATAACAGAAGTCTTGTGACACCAGTATATTTAAATGTGATTCTCATTTCTTTGTTTAAATACCAGCATGCCAGTGGAAAGAACAGAGCTTGGGGGGGTTTTTTGGTTGTTGTTTGGGCTTTTTTCTTGTTTTGTTTTTAATATTCATGTCAGCCAAATCATTTAGAGTGTCAAAATATAAATGTCAAAGTCAGCCTGCCTTTCTGTCAAGAACACACAGAGAACATGAGCATGTTGCCAACTTCTACAACACTGTCAAAAGTATTTCTTCAAGGCATATGGTTCAGTAACAACCCAATGAGCTTCCATTTTTTAATTATGTGTTATTTGTAGCTGGGTGAAAATCTTAAAAAGCACAAAAGCAAAAATAACAGACAAAAATTAATTGATAATGCAGTGACAACACAGCTGTGGTGGCCCAGAAGAGCTAATAAAGGGCTACTGAATTCACTAAGATCTGTGGATGGCAGTGCCCTAAAACTAATTAGAAAGGAGTTGGAGTGATGAAGACTCACCATCACAAGTACCACCATCATGAATATAGCCTCAAGGTCCTGAGTGTGTGCTCCTTGTGCGATCAAAAAATCACAGCAGCTCCTCACCCACCAGCACAAGAGAGATTTACTGCAGAATCCTTTACAATGGGAAGAATGAGGGTGATGCATGCAGTCAAGAGTTTTGTGCAGGTCTCTGCAGCAAGTACTCTCCCCACTGCCCAGAACTGGGTTAAATTATGCCCACTGCTGGACCAGCACTCCTGTGCCTGAGAAAGCCACTGAGATTTTCTGGAATGAGCATGTAATGACTTCACAATATCATAGTTCACAACCATTAAGAGCCATCTATTAGACACACCTACAGATGTGGTACTTTTTTTTCCCCCTTCATTCCTTTTATTAAAGGAACATGTTTGTACTCATGGGCACGAAACTGCCCCTGGTTCCCAAAGTAAGCACAGAAAATGGAACCAAAACACCATCAAGAAGATGTAAGGACAGCGTCCTGCAACCCTCATTCTCTTCATGGCGTGAATTCTCTGACTCTGCTCTGGGCAACAAGTCTGTCTCTTCTAAAGAGTAATACACATTTCCCTCTTTTCACTTCTTTATGCACACTGCATCCTAGATACTTAATATCTACCTCATGGTTTTTGGTAAATACAGTTTTAGAAGGAATGCCACTGCTCTGCAACAGATTCTTGTCTCAGAAGTCCCATATCTTTCCATGGCACTTTCTGTCAAGGTACTTCAATGGAAAATAACTAAAATTGCACCATAACAAATACACTCCACCGTGCACATCAAGTATGACTGCACTTTCACCACCTGTTCCACCTTCATATCACAAATGCATGAAACATTAATAACTACGATAAAAAGTAAAAATTATGATTCTTTAATGTTTTGTTTTCAAGGTGCATTGGCACTCCCCTGAAAGAGCAGCTTTTTTCATGGCTCTTCAGTGCTGTATCATGGAATATATAAAGAGCTTATACTGGATCTTATATATCAAATCAAGAAAAAAAATATATAGTAATAGTGTAATATAGATACTATTTGTTTTGGATACATCTCCACCCTGTAAGAGACTATTTTCACATGCTTTCAATGTGAATTATTTTAAAAAAAACTCCAAGCACTCTAAAAACCCCAAAAGCACCACCAAAAATCCTGCTACTGCAAAAGGCTGACTTTTAGGTAGCAGATACTCGAGTTGCAAATATACAACATTTAATTCTTGATTCCCTTTTTAATGGTCCAAAGTTACATGGCTCTTGATAAATAAGTAGCAAAAAGGAACCCCCTTGAAGAGAAAAGATATTGCAATTAAAATAAGTTCTGAATAAACTATTGCCTTTAAATTTAATTGTTCTGGATTTATTTCCATTCAACTGTGGACAGCATTAAAGCCACTGGAGTCCTGTACTTCTTACTACAAGCTTCAGTCTCTGTATCTGCAAATCAGCTTGCTTGCTGCTGAAAGTACAAGTAATACAATCCATGTTACATACGGGAAATAGCAACAAACATCTCCAAAACCCTTGAATCAGTAAAGCTATTCTTTTTTTCAGGAGCTACTATATGACACAGCAAAAACTAATAGAAGATATCTTTCTGAGTATAATTTCAGCCACTGACATTTTCAAAGCTATTAATTTGGCAGAGCATTTCATTCAGGTACCGAACAATACATGTAGATCTTTCACAATACTTGCACCAAAACATCATATTACTCCAATGCTGTGACACTTACAGCATATTATTAAGGCTTATCATAAGGTATTAGTGAGTGTTGCCATCTTAGGGTATTTTTCTCCCTCTCAGCAAATTGTTATTTTCCATTTGATGTCATCTCAGTAGGAAATCACACTGTTTTGGGAACAGCAGCCCAGGCTGGTCCCAGGTTCTGCTCCACTTCTCTCATTAGAGCTCTTTAATGTTTTCTACACTCTTAGATGCAGTGCTGTTTATGCAGCTTTGTATTGCACAAAGATGCTTCTGAAATCCCACATGCAAATAAACTAGACCAAAAGAACCCCAACATCTCATACATTCTTACAGCTCCATTTTTCTAGGTTTTGTTTTGTTCTGTTTGTTCTCTTCTCTCATCTTCATTTTGTTCTTCTCATGTTTTGGAAAAGTACAAGGCAAAAACTATTTTGTCAGGAATTCTTAAATCCTCTTAAAATTTTAATCTTTCCTCCTCTTGCCCTGGCAGTTCTTTTCCCCTAAAGTAGGATGATGGCTATACTTCACATTGGAGCATGCAGCAGGGAAAAAAATGGATTTACAGGAAACCATTCTATTTCAGTACTACAGATTGCCATTATGTAATTTATTCTTAGGAGCAGTGACTCACAGATTAAAGGGGTAGATATAATACACCTGCAATACCAGGTAGAAGCCAAGATAAAAATTCTAGTTCTGAAACACTGAAAAGCCAAGGGTGCTCTTTATCCCTCTGAGCCAGTTTATGATGACAAATGTAGTTTATGGTGACAAAGTAGGTCCAAACCAGGAAGGATGACTGAAATCAAAGCCACGTGCCACTGTGTTAAGTGCTGCCAACAGTGGCTGTGAAAGTGTTCCTCCACCAGTCTTAGGATTTCTGTGTAAACAACCAAAGCATGTGCCCTCTCAACTGATCTGGCTCAGACATCTGACTGACAGCTTGCTGCTTTTAATGAACTGGAAAAATGTGTTTTCTGGCTCTGCAGATTTGGGCAAGTTTAGCTCTGAGAAATCATGAGCTGCTCTTTACCCTCTCCATCATCCCACTCCTTTCAACAGTCCACTTTGGGTAATTAAAAAGACAAAGGCTTCTTGTACATTGCAAAACGTTTCCTTGACTCTCAAGACACATCACTTTATCTTCCCTATTGCTTTGTATCATTCAGACAGAAGATTCACATGTTTGGAAGGCACAAGGTCTCCCTGACAAAAGCTTTTATTCCCAAATGAAATGGGGTCTTCCCTTTCCTCCTTAATATATGTTTGTATTCATTAGCCAGATGACATTTTCCCACAAAACTGCATCTACAGAATGTAGCAGATCACATTCACAGCACTAACACCTTACAAAGAACTGTGCTGACTCAGGACTGCTGGAGCCAATATATACAACAATGCTGTGTAAATGACATTATGAAATAAAGATAACTGAGTTGCCCATCACCTAATTTTAACTCCAAGTTGTGGGTTTTTTTTTTTCTAGTTACAGTTATTAGAACAAGGAAAGGCATTTTGATTAAAAAAAAAAAAAGACAGTAGGGTGATAGGAAAGCTGTTTCCTTAGCAAAGCACTGCTAGACAGGATGCGGAGGTTGCTACAATTCTTCCTTGCTGTGATACTAAATTAGTCTCAATGTAGAGCTGACTAACCACTGCAACTGGTACCACTTAATTGTGCAGCAAGAGTCTGAAGTTCATATCCTATTCTACCTTTTTGCAAAGTGGGTTTTAGTTTTTCTTCTTCATTCTTCCTCGACTTCAACAGGTTTCTCCAGTCCAGAAAACATTTCCAGATTAGTCTGCCCAATTTCCTCCTGGCAGCTTCTGCAAGAAGCACATCTCTGCAGTGGCCAGAGGTTTTTCCTCTCACAGAAGAGGAATCTCCTTCTGACACTCCTCTTGAAGATAGAACACTTAAACAGGAGGTTGCAATGGGCCCCTGAAATCCTTACAGATTGTTTTATAGCTCCTAAATGAGAAGAGATTCTGTTTGTGAGGAAGATTTCTGAATCTGTGTCCTGACACTAGAATAATAAATAAAACCTTCCACTCTTAACAGCTGCAACCTCAAAAATCTATGAGTGACTGAGCTCACTGGACCTCAGGCCACACAATTCTAGATTTCCCCTCTTTCAGTAGTTTCCTTTCCTCTGGTACATGGAATATCCATTCCCTCCAGAGGCCCCCTGTGACATCTGTTGAAACATCTGCTTCATTTTCTATTCTGCAAAATATCCCTAAGAAAACACTTGAAAAACCCACAACCCACAAAAAAAGTACTTGCATTTTTTACACTGAACACATAATAAAAGCACACATCATTTGGAGAACTTCTAACAACTTGTTCTCATCTTGAGTAGCACAATAACAAGCCTTACAGGGAAAGAAGCATACACTTAAACACCAGTATGCCCAGTGTATCCTATGACATTTACTTTTCTCTACCAGTTCCAAAGAAAACATGTACATCTACACTACGCAACAGAAAGTGGAAAAAACCATATCTCATCATGAATCCACATTTGCAACACTGCCAAACTAAACATAATCAAGGGTAACCGAACACTACTTCTTTCATCACAACCCAGCTTTCTTCCCTCACGTGTTCTTATTCCTTTAGCATACAAGGACAAGAACTCAAGGATTTTTCAGCCAAGGTCTTTGGCTTTCTGTGCTCTGCTTCATCCCTAAAAATAAAGTCAAACCAATCAGTATGCTTATTACACATATCTGAGTCACTTCAGAAGTGATTTCTTGCCATGATATTTTAGAAGACATGCACTGTTGAGAAATCATACCTACTGATGTGTTTTAATCTAGGGTAATTTTCACAACTGAAGGCCCATTGCTCTTGTTCTTTTAAAAAAAAATTTATAATAATGAATTTAGTACTTAGCCAAGATACTATGTTTGCAGTTCTAAAACAATTATAACCTTATCTACTAATTCTGACAGAGGACAAAATTGAACTTTCAACCTAGAAATTAAAAGACTTGGTCATATTGCTGACAATCCCTTGCTCCACCTGTGCAGGTAAAGGGGAACAGTGTACTGTGGCCTAAGAAGGTTAAACAAAGAAACAGCTACTCAGTAAAACAAAGAAATGTCTTAAAGACAGAAATATTAGAAACTACTCTTAAAATAACATTATTCAAATGAAGCTTAGCACTAAAGAAAAAAATGTCACCTGCAGCTACACATTCTTATACTTTTCTCCAAATTACACTCTTACCCTTTCTAGAACTGACAATTACCAAACTAAGTGCAAGCTGTTAAAAATCCACATACACTGCACTTGCATCACCTAAACACAGCTTCTTTTTTGACCATCACACCAGGAGATACACTCCAAAGACTCTGAGGAGCTGCCATTCAGAACGATATGGATTTCTAGGCACCAAACAGAATAACTTTGGTATAGATGTCCTGTCAGGCTTCCCAGAGCACAGCCTGCAGCACAAGCCATAGTCTGATGCTCCTTGGATGTGAGTCCACACAGATCCATAAAGCCTGTACACTTGCAGTACCTCATTTAGTTCATGTTACTTCTCTAGACAGCACTTCAAGCCCTGTCATAACACTGCGAGGAACACATGATTCAAAGCAAGCGGTGCAAGGTAGACTCCATGCTGATCAGCACTGTGTTCATATAAAAAATTTAACTAACAAGAAAAGAAAGATGGTCTGCTGGAAAAACTCAGCCCTTTAAAAACAGCCCAAGTGCTTCTAATTTAAAAACTTAAGACACTTCTCCTGACACCCTTTCTCCTCATTTTGAAAACAGGGTATTTTGAGACAGCCTCAAGAAAGGCAAGTTCCAGTCAGCATAAGAAAATTAGTCATGAGCATGCACTGTTGCATCCTTGTACGTGTACACAAATGGTTTTTTCCCCACCAAAATTCCCAGTGAGATTTATTTGCAAGCACTAGCTTTCTCCTACAAAACAGTATTTCCTACTGTATAGCATATAGATTTTCAACTGAGAAGAAAATTAAGGGAAAATCAATTTTGGTATTTGTCAAGTTCTGCTAGAAAAATTTTCAAGAATAAAACCTGATGAACCATACCTTATTAAATAAATGCAGATGTTAACTCTAAGAATATTATGGGATTATCATACTAAATCATTTAGCACAGCTTTCCATTTTCTAAATCAACACTCTATTAACTTCACTTAAATAACTGGGGGATTTTTTCCTTCATAAAGAAAAATTCACAACTATTAAACAATTCAATGTGCAAAGCAACATAATTTCACCCAGAAAGTGGTTGGGCACTGGCATATGTTCCCCAGGGCATTGGTCACAGCACCAGCCTGACAGAGCTCAAGAAGCATTTGGACAACATTCTCAGGCACATGGTGTGACTCTTGGGGATAGTGCTGTGCAGGGCCAGGTGTTGGACCTGGTGGATCCCTTTCAGCTCAGAATATTCCATGATTCTGTGATAATACACAAAAGATTACTTATACTACAAGCATCCCTAGTAGTTACTGCCAATAAATCTTTAACCCAACTTACCAAGATTTCTGAAGTCTTTAACAAAAGCAAATGCCAACTTATACATTTTGACAAGTGGTAGATTGAAGACGAACATTTTAAAATACTGTGAAAAACAAGAGAACACATCGACTGTTGTGTAAATAGCTGTATTTCAGAATGCTTTATACAGTAAAGGGCTGTCAAATGCACAGCTTTTTCTCTTGAAACACCATTTATTTAATAGTTCTATTAGTTTGATGCATTTGATTTTTTTTGTAATCATTTACTTAATATTGCTGTACAGATCTCAAGGGTCTCTGTTTCAGGCTACTTGTATGCAGCCCAAAAGAATTTAAAATTAAACTTCTGTTTTAAACACGTCATTTTGATACAAATGCATCTATGTATGTGATATTCATTTAGTGCTGCAGATTGACGTGACATTCCATTTGCTTTCCTTTTTTATTGCACAAAAGGCACTTTTTATCAAAGTTGTTGCCTTGATTTTTCATGAAGTGTACAGTTCAAAAAGCAGTAAAATACAGGGTTTGCAAAGAGTCCAAGTCACCATACAACTAGATTTTCTTCACTTGACATATTTTGTATGTGCACACAAGGGAGAAGCTTGAAGTAGAAAAGACCTCCTTATTTCTATCAGTTCAAGTGGAGAACATTCAGCCACTGCATTTAATATCATTCAGAATGACATTGTAGGCAACCACAGTTGTCATGTTCATATCATCCTGCTTTTTGAGATGGAATTAAATTCAACCACACAATTTTATATTAGATTTTCTATTAAGTATAAAAATAAGAACAAACTTAAAACAAAGAACTCCAGTGAGTTTATTCAGGAGGCTGCAGCGTCAAGAGATGCCCACAGAGTATTTTTCAATATATTTGCAATATTACAGCTCAGTAGAAACAACGAGCAAAATGGTTGTATCCACCAAAGCAAACACAACTTGGTATGAAAATTCATGAACCCAAATAAAATCTCCAGACAGCAAATAAGAAATGACTTCTGGATGAAATGAGAGAAAAGATACAATTGCAATATAATAATAAATGGAGGCAAAACCATGGTAGAGAAAAACATACAGTATCCATACAAACTGATCAATGAGACACAGGTACAACCTACAGTAACACAAGACAATCCAATTTAACTATTCTTAATATACACCAGGAGCCTGAGAACAGATCTAACTATGTCAACTCTGCTACGGTTTACAAGAGCTGCTGTCTTTGACAATAAACATTGGATGTTAGAATGGCTGAATCTCCAACACACAGAAGTTTCCTGTCAAGGTGAAAGGACAAATACCTTCAGGAAGGAAAAACACTACAGAATTTATTTCTTTCTTTTTTTAAGAAATGATGCTTTTAAGTTCAGCATCATGCACTTTTTCTTTCATTTTATTTTTCCTACACTTGTAGGCTGTTCAGTTTTTCTATCAAGCTACTTCATAAGGGAGATGACAAAACAGAGGATGGAGCAAATGGCAAAGCAAAGCAGCATCTACAACTCCTGGGTGTAACTGTCCCCAAGGGGAGCCTGGGGTGGCAGAGCCTCCACAAGTCTGTCTGCTCTGTAGTCAAGTTAATCACAAAACTGGATAATCTGCCCCGGGTTAATCAAAAACAGACCTTAGAAAATCCAGACCTACAAAAGCATCTTTTTATTTCATACAAAACCAGGGTAGAAAGATGCAAGGATTGGAGGGGGCAGTGGGGGGAGGAGGAGGGGTGAGAAACACAAGAAGACTTTCAAGAACAGTCAATATTCAGTGTTTGAACTTTTCTCTTAGCAAACTAACATCTGAACAAAAGTAATATTTTCTTCTCCAGAAAATGAAGACTCAGATCCTCAACATCCCCGAGATTGTTCTTTCATGACTATAATCTTTTACCTAATATTTACAGACAGCATGACATTGCAAAACCAAAATACTTTCATTATGCTGGAAGTTCGTTTGGTTTTGATTGGTTTTTTTTTTTTCATTAAAACAACTGACAATAATGCAGTTATTTGATTTTAATATAACAACTTCATGTGAGTATTCTGGTTCAGAAATAAAATTAGCATAACTTCACAAAGTCAGTATTAAGACATTGGTACTTTTTTCCCTGATGTTTGTGCTGGTTAAACACACACCTTTAATTATAGAAATGCACACTGCCCCCAAGCAAGACTGAAAAATGATTGATAGTCACATTTAGAATTTGTTCAAGGCTTCTCCTTTGTAATTAACTTTCTTACATCAAGCAGAATACATATTAGACACATAACAACATGCTATTTAACTGCTTTTTGAGTTGTTGAGGCTAGATCTTGAATTATCCCAGTGGCATATGATTGTGTAAACTAGTGCATTCTGAAAAACAATATTCTTCTTTGAAATATTAAAAAAAAAAATCTATTAAGTAACACAAACTGTAAATCTCTTAGCAATTATGAAGATAACTACTAGTTCCAGGAGACCTAAACATTTTAAAAGCTGGTTTTATTTTATCCTTAGAATTCATAAAACAAATCCTGCTCAACTAATATGACCAAATTATTAGAAATTGATTTTTATAAAAGTTAGTTGTTTTAGAAACTGAATTCATAAATTTAATTGAAAAACTTGAATTTCATCTAGGTAGTAAAGGACATACTGGATCATTAATACAGAAAAAGTAAGAATAATTGAGGTTATTTAAAATAAGAGCATCCATTATAGTCAAAGTATTTCCAGGACAGGAGCAGAAAGGTATGAAGATGTAAACTCAAGGCTTCTCAATTAAAAATCATTCACATCCTTATACATGCATTTCAGGGATACTGCCTAGATAAACACAGGCACAACTCCCTGTGCTAAGTTTCAGATATTTTTGATTAAATTATCATCTCTGTAAGTAACACACTCTTTACAATTTGTCAGGGAATGCTTCAACTTGTTTCTACAGACAGATTTTTTCATCTCATCGGTTTTGTACTCCGCCTGGTAATGGGAAAGAACGTGGCATGTGAAACATATTTTGAATGAGATAAAAAAAAATTATTTCTAAGCTAAGTTAATTTTCTTCTTTAACAACAAGAACTTTGACTATATACCAAAATAAGTTCATATATTCTTCAGCACATGTTAAAGTTGATTGAATGTAGAGCTTTTTCTCCCCTTATTTAACACACTCCCCGTGGAGAATACTTAAAAAATCTGTTATTGTCCTTATTACCTCCCATGATTTCTATTTCTGGGACTTTCAGATGCAACTCTGCAAGTTTTTCTTCTGTCAATCTCTACCCCTTCTGCTTGGAAGGCTGAAAGAATAGAATACCCCTTCAATTTTTCCAGAGGAGCACAGACTCTTTAGATTCTTGAAAATATTTAGACTTCATTCAATTCTGTGACGGTGTTTGGTCTTTGATTTTGGCATTTTCTAGTTTTTGACCTACTGAGTTTTCTGGAACCAGACTGGAAGTGAAGGAACCACAGATGCATATATGTTTTGTTAGACCATAGTGTGGAGCTATGGAAATAAAAGCCTGGAAATGTATAATTTCACAATGGATTTTTAAACAACACTGGAACTACATAGGACCCTGTCAAAGTAGGTAAAACTGCATCATGTTGAATAAAATAAAATGAATAAACCACTATCAAAGGCAGGTGCTTGCAAAACAGGATATTTTGCTAATCTCCTCCTTCCTAATTATAAAATTTAAGGATGTCTGTAACATTCAGGTGTTACTGAGGCTGACTGCAGCTATAGCTCAAGCAAGAATTTTATTCACCCTTTTTTTAAAATTACCATTTTGGTTGAAAACACTCTGGTATACTGTCACTTAGATGCATATGATAGGCTCAGCAAAAGTGTTGGAAGATCATTTCAGTTGAAAGACTGAGAATTGTTTATTACCCTCTTCATATGTCCCAGATGATCCCCTCACTGAACACTCAATCAGTTAATTTAAGAAGAGCAGATGTTGAAGTATTCTTTCAGTTTCACAATGGACATGGAGGCTGCAATCATGTGGTTTTGACTCTGGAAAAACAGCCCTCAACTATACAGCTCTGGTTTACCTTGTCCAGCCAGTCTTTTAAGCAGTAATTTTAAAATCTGATACACTGTACCATTTTATTCAAAAACACAAGGCTTCCCATATCCCCGATGGCTGGAGCTGGCACAGGGTTGCAGACCACTGCCACCAGCCTACACCTTCTTTGCTCACAAGCACATTTTACTTTCAGTGGCAGTCCAAAAAAAATTTCAAAATACTTCTAAACTAAGGTGTTATTCAGTGGAGACAATGGCATCAAGTATAGTTCCACTGCAACAATGGCTTTAAGTATATGTCTGAATAGAATTTTAAAAATCCCAAATCAACAGGGAAATACTTTTAGAACAACACCTAAATAAAAATCAAAGACCTCACACACTCTTATATAAGCACTTGCATTGTTAAACAAGCCCCAGAACAATTTTTCAGGGACTGGGCAGAATTCCTTATTCTTAGAGGATTTCACTGAATTAAGCCATTAGCACTAGTTGCTACGAATGTTAAACACTTTACACCATTAAAATGAATATAGAAATCAGTGATATGCGTGACTTTCAGTCCCAGGGATGGTTCCTTATTTTATCCTGTACATACTGGAAAGGCTACTTGATTTTTGAAATAATAAATGTTGTCTTTTTTATGAAAGTCACAATACAAAATACAACCATAAAAGATTTTTCCGGTCTAAAATTATATTTAAAAGTTTATTTCCTTCCTAATGTTCCAGTGGAATGACTTTTTGGCAGAACTAGCTGGAAAGTAGAAAGCAGATTTAAATGCAGAGCTTAACCCATTTATTTCTGATCTAAAATGAATACTAATATTTGTAAAGTTTTGAAGTCTTCCCCAAGATTTAAGTTACAAAAATAATCTTTTTATTCACTTGGCCTTACTTGCATTTGCTATCTATTCTCCTGAGAAATTACAGAGAGATTATTTGGGAAACTAACTGAAAAGTCAAGCTTCCCCTTTTTCTCCGACTGTTTAACTTATTTCTTCATGACTCTCAACAGCTCTTTCCACTGAGAGAAATTCTTCCTAGCCTGACTCTGCAGTGAGTTATTCACTGCATCCCTGTACTGTTTTAAGTACTGCAGAACCAAGGATTAGAACAAACATTTACGAAACACCCATGTAAAACACTCTGCATTCCAGAACAAGCTGATCACTAGGGCATGCAGATTTTGGCCCAAGACCAAATAGGGGGAAAAATTAACTAATCACACTTCACAACAAAACACAAGATGCCTAAGCCTTGAATAAAAAACCCCAATTATCAATAAGGCACATGCAACACATTACACCAAGAAATATACACAAGTATAAAAAAAGAAAAGAAAAAAACCTCCCCCAAATCATGGTCAAAACTTCCTTTTCTTCCAAAAAAGCATTATCTGTCTTGTGAAATATGCAACAACTACAGTAGTAAATGTTTTATACTAACTCCCATTCCAGAAAACACCTTCCATGGGACTAACACTTGAAACATTTGCATTTCAGACATGAGTGAATTATACTTTTTCTTCTAGTAGAAGAACTCAGTTGAATAAAAGTAAGTTAACATCATGAGAGTTTATAGACCCTTGTTCTACAGAGCCAGATAATTGCTCAGTGTACCAGTTTTATTAGTGCATTGCAGCTTTATCTATATCCTTCACTAGCTGGAGTCATTCCCACAGTGCTGTATTTCACCGTTAGTTGCTTACAAATTTCCAAAAGTCAATGCATCTCTCCTCCTAAACAATTGTTTTTTCTACATTAAAAAGGAGTAAATAATATGAAATGCAAAAAAAAAAAAAAAACAACCCATTTTATTGTCAATAACAGCTGAAATTAAGGCAAGATGTTGCAGTTTTACATGTAGGTCGTGAAGCTTTTCTTGGGATCATTCAACACAGGGATCCCCAAGTGTAAGCATATATTCTGTATTAATTAAAAATTAAGCAGGACCTCTACTGTACAGCTTCATCATACAAAGTTGTCACTTGTTGACTTTGAATTAAATGCTTGGAGTATGTACAAGGTGTCTTTTCTTTCTGTAGAAACAGCAGTGAAGAGAAAACAGAGGTACTGATGATGAGCTTCCACAGAGAGACTGTGAGAAAATATCAATCAGGTATGGCATGTAATACCCAAGGCAAAGCAACTATTGCCTTCTCTGCCTCAAAATAATCCGTGGAGAAGGAAGTTAAGTTCATTTTCCCCTGCGTAGATTTAATTTGGACCATCTTACTATGCCAGAAAGTTAAAAGTCTTTTCTGAATTGCACCTTCAATTGAATATATCAAATGGGTTATTGCCTTCATAGCCAGTGTAAATTCTCCATAGCTTCATTTGCTCTTTTTCAGGTGCTCCCACAACAACACTACTTACCAAGAGCATTGCAAGCTCAGCAAGCGCATTCACATGCGCTGCTGCTGAACTTGACTTTGCATTCCATTGCCAAACTCAGTTCTATTGTTTTAACAATAGAATAATACATTAAGTACTCTACTGTTTGAGGATAGACAATAAACACACCCCCACCTCTGCAGCAAAGGAAGATTTTTGAGGATAACACAGATTAAGTCATTTATTACAGTAAAGCTGATTCTTGTCAGAGACTAACATCCTACAGTTCTATAAATACAATATGTGTGTGGATAAGTGTATGGACCAGTTTTTGTTATCAATAATTACTGAACACTTCTAAAGCATCCATGTGATTTGTACATTAAAAGCTATACATTCTCACTATAAATCCCTCCAATCATGTAGGGTCACATAAGTAAAAAAGCTCAAGCCACTTAAACTGAAATAGTCAAATACAAACAATAGTCCATGGCTAGTGGCAGTTGTGTTTCTAAACAATATTCTATTCTAGTTAAAGCCACACAAACCAAAAGAAAAAAACCTCTTCCAGTATGTATGAATCTCAGCAACTACTTCACACACTTCATGACCACTTCCTGGATGATTACTTTCCTTGGTGATTACTTTAAGCTACAATACTCCATAATGTATTTCATTTCAAAGGATTTTGAAAGCCAGGCCTCTTCCATAATTTGGTTTCTTGCTTTAGTCTTTCTGGAAGAGCCTTTCCAAGGGCTCATTCTTTCTACCTTTCTCCTCCAAAGAAGAAAAATTACTTAAACATAAAGCCTTTTCTTCTAGAGAAATAAACAAGTATCACAAATATTACTAACTGATGAGGATATTTGCTTCCATGTTACACTCAACAAAAACCAACTAAGTGAAGAATACAAAAAACTTCCACCATATCATATTTTATAACTGAGATCCATCAGAACAACACTGAGCAAGTGCTGGAAAATGCTTATGTAAGTTACATAAAATTATGTGCTGCATAATCATGGCATATTAATCCATGACACTGTAATTAATAATCAGCTGTCAGCATCCTGGAGTGGTTTTCTAAACACAGGATGCTTAAATATTTTTAACTTATTTTGTTACCATGCTTCTTTGAACAAGCAGAATTATTTTTCTAAAGCACTGTGTTATTATGAACGTCTGAAGCAGATTAAGAGGCTTTCTTGAAATACAGAGACCAAGTGAATTTCATCTGCTATGTGGGAAGCCAGTGCTGTTCATGGGCCTCTCAGGTTTCTATTACATTCATTATCCTCAAGCACTGTTAGGTGTTGACAGTTCTAGCTGCCTTCACCGGAATGACAGGCCCTGCAAAACCGAACGCGCACAGAATTTACGATTCACCGCCCATCTGCCAAGGCTGAGAGTGAGCCCTGTGGAAGCGCATGTCCCAGCAGGCACATCTTCCCCCACCCTCCTGGGGAAGGTTGGAAGGGGGAGAGTCAGGGCCACAGCCAGGATGGGGGCTGGTGAGAGGATCCTCAGCAGTCCCTGTAACCTTCAACCTCACCCAAAACCCTAGCCACCAATAAAAATCTGAAGTTTAGACATAGTTTAAATGACTCATGAGTTTGTGCCTCAACCTCCTATACTGGAGGAGTCAGCATGAGTTTGGAATTTAATAAAGACTTTCAAGTCCAGAGGAAGACCTCAAAGATGAAATGGAGGGCTGAAGCCGGGCTGAAGCCCTTTGCCTGCAGGAAAAGCTTGGAGTTGGGGTTCTTCCACCAGGAGAAGAATAAGCTCCAAGGATACATTTTCACAGCCCTTCAGTTCCTAAAGGGGGCCTACAAAAGAGCTGGAAAGGGACTTACCACAAGGGCATGTAGTAACAAGACAAGGGGAAATGGCTTCAAACAGAGTAGGTTTAGATTGGATGTTAGTAAGAAATTCTTTGTGAGGCTCTGCAACAGGTTCCCCAGAGAAGCTGTGGATGCCCCATCCCTGAAGTGCTCAAGGCCAGGTTACACAGGGCACTGAGGAACCCAGTCTAGTGGAAAGTGTCCCTGCTCATGGCAGGAAGGGTTGGAACTGGATGATCTTTAAGGTTCCTTCCAACCTAAACCATTCTAGGATTCCACAAAGAGTACAGAGACACAGGTGAAATTAGGAGAGATTCTTTTTTCAGTGATATGAAGGTATTTAGACAATCTCTTTTTATGTTCCAAAACCCAGGAACACCTCCTCCTGATTTCACTATCAAAAGCAATCAGCATATTCTGAAGTATTCCTATTCTAGACTTTAACTCACCCCTTTCCAAAAGGAACTTACATTTTGTCTATAGACCACATAATTTTATTTCATAGCCTACTCAGAGACATTAAAGGCATATTTTTATCCCATATTATTTTCATTATGCTAAAAATGATGTCACGATTCAAATTGCCTGATGATGCTAGTATGTTAACCATAAGGCTGCTATTAATTGATTTTGTGTCCAACCAAATTGTGTAATGCAACCACAAAATGCTAGACAGATTAAATAATTTCACTCATACATCACTGATGCATATTGCTTATGAAATTTTCAGAAAAGAAAAATGGATATTAAAAGACTGACCTAAGAAAAAAAGAAATACAGTGGAAAATTTGATCAATGTTTTAAATATAGATTTTAAAAAGATGCTGTGCTGTTCCATACCAAAAAAAAAAAACCCACACAGCCTTTAGTAGCTAAATTTTTTGACAAAGATCAAACTTTAACGTGTGTGTACAACACCAGTATTTTATACAAAGTTGTTACTGAGAGACAGAAGTCAAATGACAACAAGTAAAACCTTTCAACAAATACAGGTTGTTTATAGCACACATTTCATTATTTAACTTTTAAAAAACATTTAAAGGAAACAAAAAAAGAAAATGAAGCCCTGATGGTCACTCTTGAAGATAATGGTATAAAGTGCATTACTTTCAGCAGTTATTAAAAAAAGTTTTGGGAGGTATGGACCAAAAACTATTTTGACTCAGTTTTCAATGGCAAAGGATAGAGCACACAAGGGGAAGAGATAAACAAGAGAGGTCTGAGCTCCTAAACTCATCACAGTAGACATTTACACTTAGATTTGGAGAACTAGATGAATAGTACTCCCTAAGTGTGAGCAGGAAGAGAAGTCATCAGGTCAGTGAGAAGACTTTTGCACAAAGCAAACAAGTCTTCATTGCAGAGGAAGAATGTTTAGACTCAGTTACATATTCTGCCCCTAGCAGCAGGGGTGGGAAAGGGATATTAAGCAGGCCAGAGAACAGACAAGTCCTGCAGTTTTAGAAGTTCCCAACTTGCTGTGTCAGGAACAGTCTATCCATTTTACACCCATGACCTACAAATTGTGAGTCCACTGTAGTTTTCACATTGCAAGATTTGATGAACAGCAAATCCCCTCTGTCAAGTTGTGATGCTCCCAAATTGTAATCTGGCATTTCCAAGGTCAGAAACAGGTAAGCCTGACTTGGGTTATTCTTCCTCTCAATGTACAACTTAGCTTTAGAGCAAAACAAGAGATCTCTGATGCCTTTACCCACTTGGTATTGTGAGGCTCCTCCCCAGTGTTGCCACAGCATTTGAGCACTCAAAGAAACCAAAAAAAACCCCATCAATAAACTTCCCCCATCCTCTCCCAAACAGAAGAAAAAAGAAAAGACACAGCTTAACATCATCCATATCATTAGGGATTTCATGTGAAAAAAGAAGCAAGTTTCTGAATGTTACAAAGCAGAGAAGGTTCACCAACACACACAAAGGCCAGTCTTACAATTAACTCAAGGATTACTGTATGGAAAACAGACAAGTATAACACCTGAGAGTGAAAGGTCTGTTTATATCAAAACAGTAGAGATCTGTAATTATATCAAACTGTAATTAACCCCAAGTGTCAGCAGGACAACCCCATCCACAGGAAAAGCAGATGTAATACAGTGCTGGATCAGCAAAGTATACACATAAACACAATACATGTATATAGGCCATTTATGATAAAGATAGAAGAAGTTTTAACCCCATTTCAGAATTGATTCCTTTGATCTATGCTGGAAACCAAGAATAACCAATATTAAAAAAAGCCCCAAACAACGAAACTTTGTAAAAGAAAAATTTCACTTTATGCAAGAAACCAAATCTCCCTGTTTTTTTCTCTAATTCTTTCAAAACATGGAGATTGCTGCTGTCATTGGAGAAAAGACAGCTTTGCCTGACTGAACTTAAAAATTATAGTAGCATTGTAGATAATTAGGAATATTAATGACACAATACACAATGAAATATCATTTTGCAGATACTTAGTATAATTAGTGATTGCAAGGAGCCGTGAGTAGGCATGCTCTATATATTGCACTACCTGCACAGTAGGTAGGCTACCTGTTACTATTATCAGCAACTGCCATCTATTTTTTTGGAGAGGAAAAAAAAATTCGGGAAAAACCTGTCTGCACAAGAAAGTAATTTTTTTAGTGAAAAGAAAACAGGAGAGCAGCACAGGAATATTGCTGTTTATTTCCAGTTCTTCAACTGATCTAATGAGCACATTCAGGTGACTTAATTTGCTATTATCCATAAGTTTCATCACCTGTAAAAAGGGTACTTATTTCCATTGTAAAACACTTGAAATGTACTGATGAAGATCACTACATAATCAAGTACTTTTATTTTTTATTTCACTAAGTAGGCATCTAAGTCAAGAGATTACAGGATCTATGATTTAAGGAACAAAAAACATTATCACATGCAATATTAAAAAGTATTCCCACAGCCTTGAGAGTATCACTGCTGAGATAATACAGATTAAAAAACACAAAACCCTACTAAAAATAATTGTTCCCCATTAGTAAAAAAAGGATTTTGATGGAAAGTGATTAATTTACTCCAAAAATCACCTATAGCTTTCTTAAAAAAAAAATCTCTCATACTTCAGTTTAAGTATATATTTATTTAGATTTGTACATCTTCATCTATAGAAATATGATTGTACTGGCTAGAAAACAAAAAAAAGTGCTTTTTCAGCTCCTATTAAAATCAAATTCCTGGGATACTAAACACTAACTTGAAATAGCTGATACTGAGCAACAATGTTACTTAAAATAACAAACAGAAACAAAAGCCAAAAGTAGCAGAGAGGAAAGTAGTCCATAATTATGATTTGTGGAACTACCATGTTCTTATTTTTTGGGGAGATATTACCAAGTCCTTGCTTAATATAAATACAGCAAAAGCATTTTTATCAATTATACTATTTTATTTATGCTCAGGTTACTCTATTACTGAAAATAATTTATATAACACTCCAAACTTTACATTTCCATTGTCATTGAAAGGCAACAGGAACTGGGAATCAGCCAGCCAGCTCATCCAGCTGTCACTCCTATTCCTTCCTAGCCAAAAGAAGAAAACAGGAAAATTCTTGTGTTGCTTCAAGCAAGATACAGAATTACATGGTACAATGGTACAAAATCACTTGGTACAATGGCACCAGAACACTAAGTGCAGACTATATCCCCCTAATGTGTGAAGCCATCAGGCTTCATACATATGCAATCAGCCAAAAAGAAGATCCCCTCAATATCTCTAGAGGGCTGCTGAACCACAGACAGGAGTGGCTAAGACAAAGGTCCCTGTTTCCCTTTACCAGCAGAGCTTTGAAGATAGGCAAGCAAACTGGAAAACCCAGTCTCTGTTCAGCTCTACCTCTTACATATTTTTCTGTTTCATAGCTCATCTTGCCTGCTCAGATGGTAGGTCCAAGAGCTCCTCAACACAACAGCACAAGATAGCCTGGCATAACGATAATTCTCAGTAACAAATATCACAACACTCTGTAACAAACTAGAAACTGTTCAGCCAGACACCTCAGGTCACAGATTCTGTAGGTAAAGTGGGAACCTGAGCAATACAGGAGTGTTAAATAATAAATTCAGATGATCTCCATTAGTTTGCAGGTCATTTTTTTTATCAGTAGTCTTCAAAATGACCCACTGTTGGCTGAACTTGGTATACCTAAATTATAAATGATATTATAACCACCTAATATTTATTGTAATAAAAAATTTGCCTACAATAATTATACATTGACTAACCCTGTAGCTTTGGGATTTGTTTCTGTTTGGCTGGAATTTTTTTAAATGACACTTGACTCCTTCTCATCCTGATCACTTAGTTCAAGTTCCCCCCCACCCCCCCAAAATTTTTTCACAAACAGCTTCGTCCACTTTAACCTCCAATTGCTCCTTCTACTATCCCCCAAGAGTTCTTATTTTTGAGACCCACTGCTTCTAGTTGGAAAACACAGGATGTACAGAATAGTGTTGTGCAGATTATAGCATAATCTCTGTGCAGTGATTAACTCTCTGAAGTCCTGGGACTGAAGTAGTGTACAGCTAATTAAAATGCATATAAACCGACATTACACAAGCAAATATGTATGAAGCATCCCATTCAGTTGCAGTTGTATATCTGTTTTCCTGACTCCAGCTCCAGGACTTCAACCACTCTCAATCAATTGTTTAAAGAGGGAACATCTCAGTGTCTTTTACCTTAAAAGTGAATAATAATAAAAAAAAAAAAAAAAAAAAAAGACATGTCCACCTCAGTAAACCTTCCTAGCATTAGCTTTTAATGCTATAAAAGAATTTTCACTTTCAAATGCTTTTGGTTTTTCACTTATATGGCAATGAGGAGCTCAACCACATCTGCTATTGTTAAGGTTTTTTTGGTGTTTTTAGTACAGAATTAAACTACATATATTTATCTCTGTTACAGCCTTTCGGCCATCTGTGACAGATCATATTTCTTGAATTCATCACCAGGAGATGACTTGTTTCATGTTACTGCTTTATGCTGCTGTACATGCATTTCAATGACTGATATTTTACCTCTAGCAAAGGAATCCTTGGATTTCAAGCAGCAGAGGGAGACTCATGACTGAGCCCTCAGCAGGACACTGCAGCTCCTCGACACCAATCAGGGATTACATTTCCTGCCTTCCACTGCAGCAGGAAAGCACCATCTGAGCAGTTCAGGGGAGATCCAAGTAGTTTAGAAAAAACCCTCAGAGCCAATCACAACTGCCTACTGGACACAGCAGTTGCAGAGAACTGGATTAGTATGCAAAGCAGGAATAAGATGCAAGTTAATTATTAACTCAGTCATCTGGGTGCCTTAATAAACTACGAGAGAACAGGAAAAAAACAGAAAATGACAAAAATTATGTTAGGAAAAAATCTGCCTCTTCTATGACAACAACTCATTTGATAAACCCAGTTATTCAACTATCAGTGCTGTTAGACAATCGATGCGACTCTCCTGCTGCCTTATCTCCACAGATATTTCTTTGAAGGCCAAAAGGACCCAGAACGTAGCTCCTTTCCCAAGCACACCAACCTACATAGAAAGGGCAAAGGCTGAAAACATCAGGGCCTGAGACACTCAGCCAAACAGCCTCCTGAACAAGAAAAGGCTGTCATCCTGGGTGGATAAATAGAAACCTTGAAAGAGGCACCATTCCTCAGCTGGGCTGTAATCCTAGCAAGTGAACAACAAGAAGCATCTGCAATGAATTATCAAAACTGGTATTATGAAATGGGAAAGTCTCATTCCTGAAATGATCAAGATAAGGCAGAGCAACATGTAGAGATTCTCTGCACATCACACACAGAAGTCAGTTCGATAGTAAAAGAAAAGCACAGTTAGCACTATAACCTGTAATGCTGCTATAACATCTCAGTTCCCATGCAGCAGTCAAGGTCTGCTCTGAGCCATACAAATGTAACAAGAACATCTGGGCAAACTTTGTGTGATGCATGGTGAACACTGCTGCAGTGGAGTCATAGTTTTATTGTGTATGAAGGAAGGAAGACAATAGGGGAAAATGGTTGCTCTTATTAATCACAGAATAAAAGAGGCTCTGGAAGCAATCAATTGCAACAAACCCTGATCACAAGGGGGTTAGGTTGTCAGAAGAGGAACAAACCCACATGTATAGGTTGAGAGCAGATAAACAACCTGTCATGAACTGCCAAGACCCAAGTTTATTTTGAAAAACTGATATGCAAACCTTAAGGGTATAAACAAACATGCATAACGTCAACAGGCTCTGGAAGATCCCAGTTATCTAAAGCAAGTCAAATAGTCACTTTGTTATCCAACAGCATTTGGCTACAATTCCAACATTCAGCAAACTAACAGTTTATATGACAGGCCACCACTTTATTTATTCCCCATAATATAAAACCAACTCTCCCCCAGAAGCCACCATACTCTCACACACAAGGTTTTGTACTTTGGCATAGGATGGCTATACCAACCTATACTTCCATCTCAGGCTTTTATGTGTTGCCTTTGCTCTATTTCCTTCTAGTTTCCAAAACACAAAGAATAAACTTGTAATGACTCTCCTGCATGGTCTCCACCCCATCATATCCCTTAGTTCCACCTCCCACATTCCTCATCTTGCAAGTCTTACATCAACAGTTACTTTTTTTCTGAAGTCAAACTATCACTTCCATTTTCCAAGAAATAATATCACCATTTCATTAGGAGGTAAAGACAAAACAAACCCTAAAATACATCAGAATTTTATTTAAATAATCCTATACATCAAAATAAAGTAATCTATTCTAGACTGACCATTTAAACCCTTATTTAAATGCTGCTGTTTATTGTGGAAAAACTAAGACATTAAAAAATACATCAACTCTCACATACTTAATAAAAATACTGCTGCACTTACATATTGTCATAAAAAACCACAACCAGCTCTACTACTCAAGTAAGTATAACAGCTGGTTTTAAAATTCAAAAGGGAAGCCAGAGGATTCTGAAGTTCTGGGATTATAGTCAGAAGCAAAAAGCTGCATAAAGAATAGAAGATGCAAACTCAAAAGAGCTCATTTGTGTATCAGCAACAACTAGCAACACAATATGTAGCTGCTCACAGCAATACACATTTGCTACAACAACAAACCAAACAACACCTTCTCTAGACTGTAAGGCAGAGTACCTGTTTGTATCACTCTCCTCATTTATACTTGGAACAAGAGAATAATAAAGTTCTGGCCTGCCCTTTCCTCAGTTAATGTATTGCTTCTATTCACACTCATGAGATGTCCTTGGCAACTAATGATTTACCTCACCTGTTCCAGAAACAAGCTGATTGTAATAAATTAATCTGGCTTTCAACACTACTTCTCCATCCATATGGCCCCTAGTATACACTCATCATTTATCTACAATGTTTTCTGAAACAAGTGGTGCAGGTGAAGGAAACACACAATAAAACATTCTCATTTATTTAAAATAGACACAATGTAGAATGAAAACATTCAGCACTGAAGCTTAGCTTAGTCCTAGGACTGATCAGTCACAAGTGTCTGGATCCAACTAAGCCCCTAAAATTGCACCTTTTACAATTACATTTAGGCCAATCACTGAAATAAAGAGTCTGCTACATACTGCTTCAAAGATGAGTGACAGCATATTGCTGTAGGAAACAAGACACAAGGCATTAATAATGCAGACAATTACTATGATCACAAGATCACACTTGAATTATCCAAGTTCATGCCAGCTGTTGCCATTTCATGCATTCTCTTTATTGCTCAATTTCCCTAATTTAATAATATTTTGGAACTTTTAAGCAATCAAAAGCATAACATTATGCCTTGCCTCCCTTTCACATCCTCACCATACAAGTCTCAATATTTTTGTTGCTGGTATAGGGCACTGCATCCTTTGGTACTGCATGCTGTGAAACATACAATAAAGCCTCAAAATTTTTCGAGTAGATAATTTGCAATATATCAAAAGGGAAACCAGTAAGAGTGAAAGAATAATGTAAGCTACGTTGTCTCTCACACTTCATCACATCATTACATAAATTGAATATAAAAGTCTATTACAAAAGTCATTCTGGGACAAAGAAATGAAAATTCTGATTCAGTAAGAAACAGAAGAAGGTATGACTGTGATGCAGTTCTGTTATTATATCCACAATAATTATTCCAAAACCAAATAAAGTGGCTCAGTTTTTCTAGTCTCCATAAATCTATTTTGTGACAGTATGATTTACCACATATCATGCCTTAAAATTTACAGTATCTACAACATAAATCTACATTAGTTTTGCTGAATATTGTTCATCTGATACTACTGTTTTACTATGAAAAAGAACCACACAAGACAAAACATACCAAATTCAACTCTGCACTGACTCCACTAAAGTTCTGTATGTGACATTGGGGACAAACCCTGCCCTCAAATTTTGTGAGCAGCCAAGCAAAAATCCCAACCCTATACATTGTTGCCCTACAGGCACACAGACAGAGTACACCTGAACCTCCGTATAAGCAACCTGACCTAGAAGAAAGCACCAGCCCCTTGGACAGCTGGAGAAGACCAGCACATTGTTGCATGTACTCATGGCAGCACATTGTCTACCTGTATCACACATGGATGTGCTGTGAAAGAGCCTGGAAGCCCAGGACAGCATCAGGCTGCAGGTGGAAGCACTCCAACTGCATCAGGTATGCAGCTCTCAGATATCAGAGGGAAGCTTCTGCTCCAGACATCTGAAACACTGATGAACACAACAGCTTTCACTGCTGGTGATCCTCAGCATCCTGAGTGCCATTTGCAGGCACCTAAAACCTTCCCATGCAACCTACATGGAATCAGTAATGTAAAAAAAGATCGAAGTGACTAGACCTTTGTTGTTAAGTTGTATTAAACTGTCCCAACAAGTTACACTCCAATCTCATATGCAGTCACTGCAACAGTTAAAACTCACATTTTGTAATTGCTACAAGAAAAACTGTTTACACAAAGTCCATTTAAGTATTCATACAAGACAACTCTACATCCTAGCAGACCCAAATATCTCCTTTATACATACAAAGCTAAACTCACCTGTACTTGCAGTATTTTCCATATCATCTTTTAGTATTTCCAAGATTAATTTTGGAATTAGTTCATTCCTCTCTACCCTAGTTTAGCCCAGGTACTTCAAATACTACTTTTGAGCCCAAAGGCTTACTCAGCAGTCTAACTCTACAGAACAATGAAGACTTACCTAATTATGCTAATTAATTAAGCTAATTAGGCAGCTTCAGCTAATGGATGTAAATGCAACTGGTTTCAGAATATTTCATTTTAAAAGGCTAACATAATTCAGCATGACTTAAGGCAAACAGACACTTTTATAGTAAGTGGTAGCAAACAGCTGCAATGGGTTGTTTTGCACAGGAAACTATTGCTGTCCTACTCCCACAGAGAGAAATGCTCAGGGGACTCAACATTACTTACCAAATCAAAAAGACTAAGCTCAGCTCCAGGACAGTGAAAGTGTAACTTGTACATCTACCTAACATATGTGCCTTGCTGTCCAGAAAATTCCCAGCAGATTTTCACAGCCAGCACTGACATCTAAACTGTGCTAATACTGCTATCAATCTACTTAGCTTTAGCCCAAAACAATCTCGCTTTGCCTTTGTGCAGGCAGAAGTCATGATTGCAAAAAAAAGTCATGGGCCTGTTTTGCCTTATAGACCACAAATACCCAATTCAAGATTCACAAGCTAAACCATCAAAATAGAATTAGAAGGATTTAATATACTTTTTACATAATATTCTACTCCAAAAGGAATTGAATATGTAAAAGTACTTCAGGGTTAAAAATGTATTAACATGCCTTTGATTTTGCTAGCACAAAGATTAGCTACAGATTACTACTGCCCCAAGAAGGTGCAAAGGCCTCAAATGTAATTTCTATTGCTAGGCTGAGCTTCAAGTGATAGATTCATCTGAAATCTGGCTTACTAAAATGTGAAATGGACACTCACTTCCTAAAATGTAAAATGGCAAAGTATACTTCTTTCTCATCTTGCTGCATAAAAACACAAAGACTATTAAAAAACAGTACCAATACTTGGTGGCAAAGCATAAGGCAACAGAAAATAAATGCCAAGAGAAACAGCCAAACTGAAACTGACTCACATTCACTTTGGCTAACTAGCAGGGTAAAAGGCCAACAAGCCTGTACAACTCAAACTAGAGACCCTGTATTTTGGTAGAAAAAAGGTACTAAAATCTTAGCAAGAAAGAATTCAATGTGACAACTGACAATTATGATTAAATAAAACTAAGAGCTGCAGTGTACATACTGGCAGTCTAGCCCATTTTTGCATGCTATTTATCTTATTTCCTTTTCATTAAGGAAATGCCTCTTTTCCCTACATGGAACTGTAGTGACATTTGACAAAGTAATTAAGAGAAGGACAATCATGATCAGCTGCCTTTGCCGTGTTACCCAACACAGTCAATACACAGTTCATGACTCCAGCAGATGTTCGTGCTTTACAGGCTTCTTGGGAACTTAAGGTCTTAGTTTTTCAGTCCTTCCTGTATTACATGGAAAAGAGAACTCAAACAGTGAAGCCCCCCATTTACTATCAGCAAGTATTAACCCATCCAATACAATCTACTATATAAATAAAAATAAAAAAACAAACTGCCCAGCAGTTTATTTCCACAACAGAGCTATTATGAAACAGGCAAGCTTGAACTCTCTTGACAAATGGCAGAAAAGCTTGTTTGGGCAAAGGACTTTGTCAGGGTCATTGGCTACTCATCCATCACTCACTATCCCTCCCAGTTAATACTTGGCTAAAATAATCCTGCTCATGAGACATGAATCTACAGTGCAGAGGATAGAGGGTCACATTTTAATGAGGCAGAGTCAAACCCTGACTGTAAAGAAGCATTTGTGAATTCCCCCATCACTTATGTCCTCATCTTTGCCTCCACTCCATCTCCTTATGCCACCCATCTTCACATGGACTTGCTTACATCACAGGATTAATTCAAATCAAAGCTAACCCTTCTCAAAGGATACAAAGAGAAGTTTTGTGTGTGTGCACACTCAGACAAGATGAAGCTAACAAATTTTAAATTAACGTCTTAATTGTATAAATAATTAAATAATTTTAATTTTAAATTAATTAATTTTAAATTAAAAAGGTTGGGTTTGGAGTTTTGTTTGTTTAAACACAACCAGTTGAAACTGTTTATAAAATGATGGCCTAATTCTAATAGAGATTACTTCAGCTAATTCAGTGAAAGCACAGTTGTTAAAATCTAATTTGGCAAAAGGCATCTCTAGTCACACAAGAATGCAATCTCACTGAGCAGCTATGAGTGGTGGCAGGATATATGGCTCCTAGGCAAACTTCTCATCCTGTCAATTCCTGGGCCTCAAACACTGTAGTTTTGGCTGCACCCTAGACACCCACCTGAGCTTCACAGATATATCAGAGATCAGCTGCAGAAACTGGGGACAGATACCAGTTAGGCATTCTCAGATCCTCAAGTGAGAAAGCTGAGAAGAAGAAACGAACAGATGAGGCTTTACAGATCAGAGAGATTCTGCAGGGAGCCTGGGCCAAGTCTCATTAGAAATCAAACGTTCACTCAAAATGGAAGAATATAAATGGAACACTTCAGATGCTTAATTTTAACCAAAAAATATCCAACAATCTCTAGCCCTAAATAGACTACACAAAAAAAAAAAAATCTTTTTTCAGGTTCAAGTTTGGTTGACATTTCTCCTGCTTGATTTTACAAGTACTGAAGTTCTTAAGTGCTATTTTCACTTTCCAATGCACCCTGTCTCACACTATCATAACCACTAAACATGGTGCAAAGCTGGAGAGAGTCTGCCAGAGTGTGCAAACCCCAAAGTAACCAGTATTGATCTCTGCTGCATTTCAAAACCCTTTTTTTTGGTGACAAATCTTAATACAGAAAATTTCTAAAGTCCATTCTGAAGAATATTCTGCATCAGTGATATGAATACAACTGTTAATGCAAGACACTGACTGAAACTTTAGTCAGCTAGGAATTCCACATAAAACCCAAGCTAAAATAAAATATTAAGTTTATTCTTGTAACACTATTGGTCAAAAATAATAAAGGCCCTGCATGAGCATGTAGAAACAAACCACTGTCATCTAACTGTTCAGAAACTTCTTCAGTTTTGAGTTTTTCATTCTGTATTCCTAACCAACAGGTATATAATCAGTAACTATACCAGCACATTTTAGATCGTGACTTGACTGCTAATGTACCTGATCACTATCTTATCTTAGTTAAAATCCAAGTTTAATAAGAATGGAAAAGTGCTCTCTATGCTAATGCTAAGAATGTTATTAAAAGAGCTTAAACTCAGAGTACCCAAAGCCCAGCTCAGAATCATAGAATCATTCACTGGTTTAGGTTGGAAAGGATCTTAAAGACCATTTCATTTCAACCCCACTCACATAGACAGGAACACCCTTCTAAAACAGGTTTCTACCAAACCAGGTTGCTCAGAGCTCCCCACCTAACCTGCCTGGAACACTTGCAGGCATTAGGCAGCCACTGCCTCCCTGGGCAATGTGTTGCAGTGCCTCATCACCCCCACAGTAAAGAGCTTATTCCTAATATCTCATCTTAACCTACCCCCTTTCACTTCAAAGCCATTTCCCCTTGTCCTGTCACTACATGCTCCTGTAAATAGTCTCTCCATTTCTCTTGCAGGGTCCAGTCAAATAATACTACTTAAGGGTAGTTGCCTGTTTTCCTTGAGTTTTGATACACGAAGGCCCAAAAAAAAAAAAAAAAAAAGTCAGAAAATAGACAGAAAGAGGAAAATGCAAGCAAAACTTCTCCATATACTTGTTCTATTCAAAAGGCATTTAAAAATCATTTGCAAGTAAAAAAAAAAAATCATCAATCTTCCTTCTTTCTGTATGATTTTAAGTGCTCAGAACTTCACTGTATTAGCTACCTTTCCAAAAACTCATATATACCTAGACATGCATTTAGGGTGTGGAAAGAGTGAAGAAAAGGAATTACATTATGTGCCATACAGAAAGGAGGCCAGTAGCTAACCTTAAAATTCTTAGACCATAATAGGAACAAAGAAGAAAAAACCTCTATGTATATGTATGCAACTCTGGCTGTTGCAGTCCAACTAAGTCATTTCAGCTGTAGTTAATTTCCAGCAACAACGGAGATACAAAGGGCTACACATGTATTCTTTAATATACAAGATTAAAACTAGTATAAAGTCTTTTTTAAATTTACTGTTATCATCTATTAAAAAATAACTAATTTTACAGCTTTCTAACGTGTAGCTCTTAAGCCCTAAATCACTGACCATAACTAATAAGCAGTGTAATAGCATGAGTATCAGAAGTAAAACCACAGACTGCAATTTTGTTGATTGTAAATCATCATCATTTTAATGCAAAAGCAACAGCAAATCTCCGTAATTACTGGGTGCATTTTGAATCACTTTTATGATTACTGCTCTATACCCATTAAAAATCCAAAACACTGAGCTGCACAGGGTATAAAACTAGAATTATGATATACTACAAACTGTAATTGAAATCCATAAATTTCCTTACCAGTGTTCAAAATTATTTTGTTGCCAAGAACTGCAGCCCTGCAAAATTGACTTTACAAACATTTACTTTATCTAAGAAAGCAGTAGGGGCAGGGATAGTAGTAGTTGCTTTGAGATACATAAATAAAAATTTTAAAACATTAAGGATCAGATTTGGCCCTCCTGGTTGTTTATATAATACATGTGGCTACCAAACTTGCCAGTTGGAAAAAAAAAAAAAGAAAATCTAAGTGCTACAAGCAAAACCTGAAAAGGTCAGCAGTGGTATACACACAGTTTGGACCTGTAATTTAAAAACTTCAAGACACAACTTGTAACACCTGGGATAAGTTACCACCTACAGCACTGTCCAAGAACATTCCACAAAGTACCAACATACTGTATATCACTTTAAAAAGAGAAAAAAAACCACACCAAACCCAGGCAACAACAACAAAAAAAAAAAAAAAAAAAAATTCCCACACATTACTTGAGCAATCAACTGCATTTCCTCAGTAATAAAAAGAAAATTGGCTTCTAGAAATGTATGCTTTTTAAGAGAGGTGGAAAGGAAATCAGGAAAATTAAATACCTCTTAACAGGAAAAGACTTTAATGTTTCTAGAGATATGAAAGTGTATACTAGCTAGACATCACATAGAATATCAGATAAAAAAAATTCATCTGAAAAAAACCCACATTCAAATTTAGATGGGTGCAGGAGGGGGATATCAGGATGCTCATGGATTCGGGCATTTGAGCAGCCCAGTTTACAAGGAGAAACCAGAAGAGCTTTCCTAGTTTCAGCTACCAGAACAAAGGCATTGAAGAGATAAACCTGCTCTCGTCCTGCTGTCAGTCTGGGCTACCCTTGAATGGGGACTAATGTTGCAGTTTGTATCTTCACACAAGGAGATACACCCATGATGGAAACTATGCACAGTCATTATTTATACTTTTTATAATATGCAAACCAAATCCATACTAAATATAGGTTGAAAATTAGAAGACAGCTTCTATTTAAAACTAAAAGAAAAAACTGAAAAACACAGTCTTGAGGATCTTACAGTGCTTCTATTAGGATGACTGATAGGAATAAACCAGTTGCTGAAGTCAGAAAGATTCCTCCATACCTACATACTGATGTCATTGCTGCTTTCACTGGTCATTGAAGTTGATTCTAGTGTGCAAGAAAAATCAGTAAGAGACAATTTGCAGATCCTTGCCAAAGAAGCTTCAAGGACAGAAATTGAACAGAACAATGTAAAAACTACACTTTGCCCTTTCTTTTCCTTTCCTCTCCTCACCCTTTCTTCCTTTCCCTCCCCATCCACCCCTCCATCACCCAACTTCAACACCATAATTTCCACATGACCAGATGATACATTCTATTGTATAACATTCTATTATGAGCCACAGTCATGGCTGAAGAAGTATTCTTTAATCTAAAAGCCCCTTTACACAGATTTAGAACTTCCTCTAAAAAATTTCCTAATTTTCCCAAAGCTCCCAGGCTAGGAGCAACTGCAAAATATTTCCCCTAAAAGCAATATATTGAACTGTTTCCAGGACTTGTGTGGTGAAAGTGGTTAGTATCAGTATTATTTAAGAATTTTTTTTACTATTTAAAAATAAACTGTTAAAAACACCAAACTTGACATAAGTAGATGAATGAGTGGTTCAGTAATTAACCATAAAAAAATCTCCAGTGTGCTGCAGCTTGCCGCCTTCACCTTAAGATCAGCATTTGTGAATCAAAACATATTCCATCCATTAAGATAATAATGCAGACAACATTCAAAGACACTGCATGGGCTGACTGCATTAACCAGAGCTGATGATTATACAAGTACAATAAGATATACAGCACTAGAGAGAAGCAAACATGGGGCTTTGTCATCCCTTCCATTGCTAAGGTTTGGGGAAACACACAAATCAGTTGGCTTTCTTTGCCCTTGCCAGTGGATTTGAACTGTCCAGGGCTTTTTCATGAGCTTGATTTTCTTCAGCAGCACATCCCTTCCCCTGGCTACATTACTGTGCAATATTTCACCATACTGTGGATGTCCTTGTCAGACTCTGCTTTTGCACATGCACATTCCTGCAGCACCTGCAGACAAATCCTGCTAAGGCACAAAGTGTCTGAAGTGGAGAGCAAAGTTACCCTCACAGCCCCCTCTACCCACTAGAAAACCAGCAGAAGCTGAAATGGAGAGGACACACAAGTGTCTCAGTGTCTGACAGACACTGTCATCTATGCAGGGGTCAACAGCTGTGCAGAGCCACTCACCTACAAGGCTGGGTTTATGATCACAGCGTGGGAGGGAAATCTAGACTGCATGCAAGGAGATGAGCTGCTGCTCAGCAAGAAAGCATGCTACCCTCACCCAAAATTGGTGGTGTAAGTGACCAAGAGCAGTGACTTTTTTTTTTTTTAAACAGAAGGATGAAACAAATGTGTATTTGTTGGAACAAGATTTTTATGCTGTACAGGCAATATTTATTGATCCTCCCACATAAAAATGCTTCTGTTTCATTAATCAAAAAGTGACAAGATGCTTAACAGTCAACCTAGACTTGTCTAGAAGTAATTATGCCAAATCACCTAATCTTTTTGTATACCAGACAAGTTGCCAGGAAAGAAAGGATATAAGTGGATGCCAAAAATCTTTACTGCATTATATCTTTTGATGATGTTTCAGGAGACATTTGGATTAGTAAACTAGAGAAGCACAGTATAAATCAAAATAACAAATGAGTATAAAATATAAGGAAAAATATATTTACAAAAACTTAAAGAGGGAGCAAGACAAGTTTTGCAGGGGCTGTCCTCTGTACAGCAATAATTACTTGTTTTAGTACTGATTTGGGTAGAGAAACAGAATGCTTTTTTTATATCAGTAGGCCACATTCAACTGGATGGAGCATTACGCTTAGACTTCCAAGTGGTCTTAAACTGGAGGTAAATACAGCAATGTTATTCATCAGGGATAAAAGCAAAAAAGTACAACTGACCATGAAGCCTTACATACACCCATAATGCAAAATAAATGGCTGGCTCTGCTACCCAAGGTGTCAGGGCCACTTGTGGATCCAAGGCACAAATCAGCAGTATCACAGCAGTACAAAAGGATAACAGCCATAGGGGGTAAACAAACCAAATTAACAACAGCAGACCAAGAGTAACTTATGCCCAACACCAGCAAGGCCCAATGGGATTCACTGCCCAGAGCCCTTCAGTCCAACAAGAGACAAGACCAACTTCAAAGGACAAGAATTAGCCAAGCAAGTATAACCTAAAAGGATTAATGAACCATCTTTCTCAGTTAAGCAGACACCTTTACGTAGAATTTTGCAACATCCTTGGGCAGCTAGAGCTTGTCACCAGAGGACAGGACAATCACCTTTATTCTCCATTACCTTGGCAGACATGGCAAGTAGTAACATGCTAAAACTGTTGCATGGAAAATTTAGGAAAAAATTCTAATGGTAAAGATAGCTTATTGTTCTCAAACAATTAATAGCCAAGATGAAGACCACCAGTAACATGATTTTTGCAAAGTTACACAACTGCTTATCAATCACTAGTTCCAAAATCCAGCTCACACTACAGGGAAAAAATACTTACCAGTATGTCACCTCTACTTAAAGGTATTGGATAAGTATTACAGTCACAAAAACTACCAAGGGTTAGTGCTACCAACTAGCTAAACAGCAGAAGGACATTTAACTCCCTGTGTGGATCTGATGCCACATAAACAGAATTATTTTTACAACTTAGGCAACATCTGTTTGGTCAAATCTTAGACATATTGAAAGGGAACACATGGAAAACAGCTGAACCATTTTCACTCCTTCTTCTGGTATTTAGAAATACACATTTCCATGCAGGACTACCACTTATTTGTGCAGGGGAAAAAAGAAGCTTATATAAAACTGCAAGAAACATTCTTCAGCTGCAAGCTGTCTAAACAACATCCAGAGCTGTGATTTAAACATGAACCTCTGAAAAAAAAAATGCTTCTCTTTTCCAATTTTTTCTTGTATTTAAAAGACACTGACAGTATTTGGAAAGCCAGGGTTTAACTACTCTTTATACATAGCTTTGAGAAGAGAGAAAAAAAACATCCTTAGGGTGTTATTAGCATATCCTTTCAGGATTTTTTTTTCCAGGCTAAGAAAATGGTCTATATGAGCACAAGCAGTGGGATAACAGGTCTAAAAATGTGTGTATTTACCAGAAAAGAGAGCAGAAACCCAAGATTCTGAAGAAAAAGCAAGGAAGCATATGAGTAGACAGCCAACAACTTCTCTGAACACAGGACTTTAAATTAAAAAAGAACAGAAAATTGGTTACAATGCCTTGAAAATTTCTACCTTCATGACTGACCAGACAAATGTAAACCTATCTACCCATCTCCAAACAAATCCCACCCCTTCACCAAAGTCAGAATGACCTTGGCCTTGGGCCATATAGTTCCAAAACTGCATGATACAACTCACAGTGCAAAACCCTTATTTTCTCAGTCAGGCTTTCTTGCAATTTCTTTACTAAAGCTCATACTTCCTTTCCACATTTTGTTCCTCCAAGCAGTTTTGTTCCTCCAGGCAGTTTAAGTCTAGTAAGGCACTAATAATTAAAATATAGGATTATTCTTCCTGAATAGGTTAAAAAAGCTTTTGAAAGAGATATACAACATCAGCAGATAATTACAACACAAGTACCAATTTATTCCATTTCTTGCCTTCTAAATATTTCTCACATACCAAAAAAGCATCTCATTCTTACTGACAACACTTTCTATTCCCTAACTTCAAGCTGAAAAATGGAAAAACATTCAGAATGTCACCAGACTAGCTACAACATACAAGCCTCTAAACTGGAAAAAGAAAAATGCGGGGGGGCGGGGGGTGAGAGGGAGCAAGAAAGAAGCAAGCAAAAAAAAAAAGACAAGAGAGGTACAGATTTATTTAACAGCATATGGCTGACATCATTAAGTGTGAGGAGGAGGGGCATTCACAATCCCAGCAGCTCATTCCAAGGAGAAGGGACTTCACCAGCTCATGAAAATCGCAGCTAATAAAAATATGTTTTAGAAACCATTTAAATCTAGGCAAGATTTCAACCAGAAACCATACTGGTTATATTTTTTTACTTAGTACTTCGAAAGCACAGCCTTAGCTCCTCAGCAAAACCGTCAGTCCATTCCCAAGAAAATCAATAGCAACATTTCCACCAACTCACATGATGGGAGCAATGGCCACAGCCTCCACACCTGACAAAATCTACTGTAAATGCACTTTTAATTTGAAAACCCTACTATAGAAAAAAATAACTGATAACACTTAATCTGCAGAAGTTCCCTCTTCTATCAAAGAGCTATTTACCCAGCAATATACAATTACATGTTCCATAGGTCTCACTTCCAAGCCATTAATGAGTGGACTACAAGAAAGTGAAGCATGACAAAAATTCAGTTCTGTAGTCTCTTTAGGCTTTAGCAGTTTTTTTAATGCTTTTAAATATTCATACATGCCCCCAAATCTATGTAATATTAAAGCCATAAATATTTCTCTGTTACCTTATTACTGTCCATGATAGAAACACAAGCACTAATAGGTAATTACTAATCAGGTAACTATCTTAAAGGGTCTAGAGAAAATTTTGTTTTGGTAAAAGGAACACTTTGCAAGACAAGGACACCCTAAAATAAAGGGAGACAGATCAAAAGGAGAAGGAAGAACTAGGAAAAATAAAGGGGGCAGCAGAAGAAACAAAACTACCAAAGAGTGGAGATGACTTCTGGGAGCGGCTGTATAAAGCAGCAAGGTGTTAGTTAAAACACCAAAGTCATTCTGAAAGTCATTTTTAGGATGCCAACTCTAAAAGTTTAGAGCAAAATTTAGATACCATGATTGATTGGAAGGCAAACCAATGCTAGCACTTCAGTTAAAAATAACACATCTTGAAAACTTTTGATTAGACATCTACAAACTGAAAACTATCAAGTACATGAAGCACACATTCATACTGCACAAACTATCAGGAAAAACAACAAAAAATGAAGATTTTAGAATGTTCTAAGTGAAACGACCAAATTGTTTTTGTGTAGTTGTGTGGCAAATTCAAATTAGAGACAGATATTTTTCCATAGTAAATATGACAAGAGATGCAAACAGAAGAAAAGAAAAATAAGCTCTTGAAATTCCTTCACCACCTCCACCTTGAATTTAACTCATATTCATTGTAAGTACAAAGCTGCTATTTATTATTGAGGAGATGATACTCATTTCCTTGTCCCTGTAGGAAGAAATATGCTCAGCACAAAGGAATTTCTTCCTTATTTTCCAAAATGAGATCAATAATAGTAACTATTACATCAATTTCAGCCACTAAGAGGTCTATAAAACAAGTTCTATAAAAACCTAGACAAAACCATGCTTCTTCCAAACTCAAACCCATCGCACACACAGAGAGGATACACTGCAATAGCTTATTTCCCGATAGAAACCATAGGAATTGACTTAATGAATCCAGTGGTTGCATAAGCAGTTCTTTTTAATATACACAAGTTAAAAACATATATTTTTTTTAAGTATGTTTCCAGCTCTATAATGAAATAATTCCTTAGGGAAATAGCTCAATCCTTCACAACTTTTCATAGAGGTGCATTAATACCCAACACTGAAGGCTCATAGGAAAGCCACCCAATTTCACAAGCAATGCAATATTTTATAAAAAGCACAACACCCAAACTAGCACAGATTTGCTGTAGTATCAGTATAAGCCAACCTTCACAAGTGATTCAGACCACCTCTTACTATGACAATATCTGTTTTCACTAACATGCATAAAACTTACCTGTGACAAGGGTCACTGCAGGCAAAACTCCTTTGGAAAAGCAGCCCCACATAACTCAAACCCATGCACCGCTACTCGTATTTATAGAGGTAAACGAGCACTGAGGCCACCAGCCTGGGAGCACTTAAGAGCAAGCTTGGCTCAGCTGATTTCCATTGCTGCCTAATAGCAAATAATCTCCCTTTCTTTCAATTGATGGCACATGTGTGCCTTTCTGTCAAAGAGAACAAAAAAAATTTCCTGGGGAACTACTGCATCAGGACTCAAAACACTACTGGAAGGAGAATTTTTCAAAATTTCTTCAAACTAGGAGGTTTTAGACCACAAGCCTGAGAAATATTGAAGATTTTTACCTTAATCTTTGCTAGAGATACAAATGTTACTTCTTGAAAAGATATAAAATGAGTGACTGGGGGCTATGTTTGGTTTTGATATTACTGGCAATGACACATACACATTTTATTAGTCCTAATCTAACAGTATGTCCCTACTGAATGGAATTTTTAGAGCTGGACAGAAACCAGCTCGTGGTATTCTTGTCAAACTTCCTCTTGCTGTGTCCTGCTCCACAAACTACAGAGCATTATTTTTAACACTGTGCAAATACTAAGTGCATGTGAAAATATTCTCTCTGAAACACAGTCTTGGCAAAATCTTATTTAGAAGTTATCACAGGAAAGTCCCGTAAGTTTTCTTCACATGAAAACAGCCGGTTAAATCAAAATTACTCTTGCTTCAGTCCCATTTCAGTCCCATTTCCATATTTTCTGTTTTCTCCTCTCTTCATTGTTAATACTTTAAAAGGAACAACAAATCTTCTTGGTTAGTAATTTCAATTTAAACCATTAGTTTCTACAGGTTAGTGTTTTAAAATGAGATTCCCTTCTGATGTTTGGTTTGATGTGAGAGAGAATATAGACTCAGAGGCTGAAATAGTCACTTGCCCTTATATTTAGGTTGAAATGTTTACCTTAAGAACTAGCACATGAATATCCATGATAGTCTCAATGATTCTTTATTCTGGTACTTTTCATTCCCTAACTGCAGAAAAACCTCTGCTAAACTAATAGCTGGATATTAAGGGGGAAACCTTAACTACGAGGTAAAAAAAGGTCAGAGATGCATATGTATAAAAATTCTCAATGCAGTAAAATACAAGCATTCATAAGAACAGCTTTAAATAAAATCTGAAGAAAAACATTTTGGCAAACTAAAAACAACTGGCCAAGAATTTAGAGATGCTGCAATTAGAAAAAATTATTATTATCACATTGTTAGAACTAAAAATTTTTGCAAAATAAAAGCCTTTCAAAAATTTTGCATTGAATGCATTTTTCATTGAGGTTACAACTTATTTTTTTAAGAATACATTGAGTCCTGCTTCAAAAAGACCAAATCAGTCCCATACAGAGGTTCAAGAGCTATTGTACATCCTTCTTTTCCTAGACCAATCCCTTCTTTCTGCCTCAGAACTGGAGCTGGAGGGACTTTGGGTAACTGCTGCTTGTGGCAGTTTTAAGATTGAAATTTTTAACATCAAAGTTTGGAGCTTTAGTTTTATGAAAACAATATGGGTTCAGCCACCTGTGTTAAGTCAGTGGGAAGGCAGCTGGGGACACAGCACAAGGGGGAGAGAAGTGATTGCCCTACTCTCCTGAGTGGGAGAGAAAGTTTTTCTTCTCCTTAGAACATGAGGGAGGAGAGAGAAGGATCCAAATAGCAGCCTGAGGCACTGGGCAGCAGGAGTGAGAGATGGAATGAAACTCCTACAGAATGTCCATTAGAAGAAAAAAAGGTTAGGGAGACCAAAGGCAAAAGATGCACTTTCTTGGGTGGGAAAGAGATTGCTCTTAGGGAAGAAGAGGCAGACTTTGTGTATACTGAGGCAGAGTTGGGGGAGATGATTTAGGAGAAGTCAGGGAATGCGTAGCTCTGGGGTACACAGAAGGCTCTGGAACAGCAGGGCTGGGAAATGTGGAGCCCAAGGGACAGGAGCTTGCTAGTGTAGAGGTATCACTTCCAGCAAACTTCTCTGTCCACAAACTAAGGGCACTGATACAAAAATGGCACACACTCCTAGTTTTGTCTGGAGATTGTTTTCTTTTTTTCCCTCTATGGAATATTAACTTATTAAGTTTTTGGTTTATACTGGCTTTTGGCCTTCTTCACAGCATGAATAGACTAGTTCCTGATCTCAGTCACTGAAGTTCTCAATGCCTTTTTCTCCTAATAAAAATATTTCCTTCTGTGCATGTGAAAGCATGGCCAAGTGGCCACTTAACTAACTCTGGGAAAAAAAGCAATACAAGCTTTCCTTAGTCCTTGACTGAAAGGCAAGGTTTTTTCCCCAGCCTTTTAGCTCTTCTCTTAACCAGGCCAAGTTTACAGTGTGTTTTTTGAGGCACATACATCAGAACCAGACTTAATTCCCCCAAAAAGTTTTGACTGACACCATATGCAGTGATACCACCACATGCCTGCATCAGGGCATGCTTCCTCAAAACCAATGCAATTATTCTGGGAAAAACCCCAAAAGTGTAGAAGACATATATTTGTACCTGGCTGTAAGCTTTATTTGGTATATATTATTGCTATTTCTCCCTGATTTTAAGTTACTGAGAGGACAGCTATAAACACAAATGTTAACTCCAACCAATACCCATTAGTGGCAATTTCACAGAATATTTACCAAACACTTATTCTAGCACAGACCTGTAAGATCTGTGTTCAAAAGTCTGCCTCACTGCTGTTCGAGCTGTTACTGGTGATACTTAAAGCTCTGAAAAGTTCTGATTTCTTTTTTTTCAGGCTTCTGTTGTACTTGCCATTCACAACTCATGTAATCCTTTTCTCACCCACCACCACAGCTACAGCCTGTAAGGGTATGCTTGTTAGCTGATTTAAATTTGAACACCTCACTCAAAAAGCAGCACCGAATGAAATCCCTGGCAAAACCCCCACTGACTTCACTGGGAATGAGACCAACTGGAACAACAGGGCTCCCACGAGAGGCATGAATCACTGTCATTCCCATCCTGCTGAGTTTGTGAGAATGAAGATGAGATACTATTTGAAGGCCCTTCTACTTGTGTTTTACGTGACACGCCACTTCTTTTTTGTTTTGCAAGATCATAAGAAAAGTTTCTTTACTATCTGCAAGTAACAAACTGAAGAGGCTGGATGAGTCACTGGAGACAGTTTTGGGCCGGCTTGGCTCGCAGACTGCCGGTGTCAGGGAAGGTTCACCCGATTCTCCCCTTCCTGCTGCACAGCCATTCCCAAAATAACACAGCAGTGCTAAACATAGCCATGCCGTGCTCTTTTAATAAAAGACGATTCCTGCAGGGTGCACAAGCCACCACATTTGTCAAGATAAGCACATCAATATGAGATGTCGTATTAGCCTAGACAAAGAGATTGAACAGATAGCTTTGTCAAACACCAAGCAGAGGGGCTCATTCAAACTGATAAAGCAAGAAATTTAAACGTTGAACCTACAGTCTAGTATTAACACATTCCATCCTCTCCTGCTTTGGAAGAGTCTCAAACCAGCAAGAGAGTTCCTGTAAGTGATATAATAAATTTATTACTAATCTATAGTAATAGTATTCCTGTCAATTCAAACCTCCCTGCTGCACTTTTCAAAAACTCTGTAATGGCTGTTAGTGTGTTTCAGGTTATACATATGGATCTATACACCTCAGTGGATAGGGACCCTCCACAATGACATGTGCATGCAGGCTATAACTAACATGGAGTTCTAAGAGGCATAACTAATTTCCATGCAGCCAGGTCACCAGCGCAATTGCACCAGGTGCAATTCGCATGCACCCTTGATCAGTTTTCTGTTACTTGCATGTAAGGAAATTTACTTTTAATACTAAAGCAACAGACAAAGACACTGCAGCAGTGGGTCCCAGTGCCTCATCTGTCTAAATTTTGTCATGACTTTAAACGAATTCTTCAATTCCACATCAGAAATCACACACGCTTCTGCCCTATATATTATGGAATAAGTGACATTGGCCATAAGCAAAACTAGAAACGTGGCTCACAAGATTACTTCTTTGGTGAGAAATCATCTTGGGTTTTTTTATTCTGCATGCATAGTTGCGTGTATGGGCTTCATCATCCTACATATGGCAGAGACAGAAGCTCTCGGGGTGGGGTTACCAACACAAATATTTTCCTTAAAATGCATTCACTTTTCAGAAAGACTTATGATCAATAAACTTACTTAAGACAGATTATGAGTGTGTGGGAGTGAAACTGGTAGGCAGACTTTTGTCACACCGCTGGTGGTGTCCCTGTTGAGGTGCAGAATTTACACAAAACCTCACATTAAGGGGGAAAAATCAGTTTAGCTTTGCACTACAGAGCTCGATGGAATCAAGTCCTTTGGGGGAAGAAAAAGCCCTCAAGGAACTACCAGGGGCTAGGCATTTCTCTCTTGCCAGGAACCTGTAAGTTTAGCTTTTCTTTCAAATTTAGAGCCTTGTGGAGGATGCAGGAAGGATTTCCCTTGCAGGGCAGCTGCTCAGTTCCACACAGCTCCTCTGCCAGCCCACACCACGACCAGAGCTCAGAAATGACTCTTAACACAATTGTGGAAAGGGGGCAAGAAGGCTGTGGAATTGATACCATCCTCTCTCAGGACTCTAATGTACCCTAAGGAGATCTCCCTCCTCTGAAAAGTGAAAAAGAATGAAACCCATGAAAATTTGCATTCAACATTTCCAGAGGAGATTCAATACACCTTAAACTATTCAAGAACGATTCAAATGCAAATACAATATAGTACTGTATTGTTCATATTCTTCAATATTTTGCTTTAATGGGCTGGTTGGAAAAAGATCTCTTCCAGTTTGTTTTCTGTGAGTTTAATAAACCGGCACTTTGAAACAGCTGCCAAATATATGAGGTGCTACATTTTCTTTAAAAGAAAACAGAGTTGTGAAGTCAAAGGCAAATTCAGTGGTATCTTCTATAAAATACCTTTTCACTTCCTGAACATTGCCTGTAGCTTTGCTAATTTATTGCCATGAAAATATTGTTACTACTTAATGCACTAGTACTTCTGTCAACAGGCAGCTTTCCCCAAGGCATATTTGAGAACGCTCTGCTAATCAGAGTTGATGCAGTTATTCTAAAGCAGCCAGGTCTTTAGAAAAAGGTTCATGTTTAATTCCAGTATAGGTGAGTGTTGCCATTTCTTCAAAGCATAATATTTTTAATTTGCTGAATTCACTTCTGTAGATATGTAAAGTGCTGATTACATTATCCAGCCGCAGCTTGAACCAGTGTATTTCAAAGCAGTATTGCTGGCATCTTTACCTCTTAACACTCAACTTATGTGAAATATTCCTCAGTTTGTAGTGTAAAGGATTAAACAAAGACTTAATCAGAACCACAAATCTGTGCTATATTATCAGCACATAACTTAAAAAGAATGTGTTTGGGTGTTTAAGCAGATACTTACTTGGATCTGACATTTGACTTTTCTACATCTGCTTGAACTCTTGAGATTATGATCTCATGCATCTGAATTTTTAGTGTTTGTTTTCCAAGTATGCTGATAATAATGAAGAGCACAGTGAGTGACAATGAGGTCATGTACATGTACATATGTCACACTACAGTTTTATTCTCTCTAATAAATATTGAAATCTACATGACTATAACTTTACTGAGGCTCAGCAAATCATCTTAATTGGTGTGGGATATTTAATGCATGTATGTTTTTAATGTACTTGCAATTCTCTGCAGATGAAAAATTGAATAAAGTTCTTCAAGAAACAGGTCAAGCCATTTATTTCAATTAGAAATAGTAATGAAATTCCAGTAAACTATTAAATGTCACTTAATCTATATTCAAGATAAATAGAGTACTAAATTTCTCTTGGCATGTTCCACAACAAGGTACCTTACTTGTCTTTATATTGACAAAATGATGCTCCTCTGCTTTCTCTTCCACAGTGACATTTAGTGACTTTACTCCTGATCAAACCCAGCATGGACATAATCCATTTTGGAACAAGCCCACCAAAGCAAGAAGGGTTTTTGTGTAGAGGTAATGGCTGTACTTCTCAGATCCAGTTGTTTCAGGTCAGTGCTGCGTTTTCCTCCATTCATCTTCACTGTAACACAGGGGGGACACTCATTTTGGTTTCCTTCTGCCATCAATTCATTCCCCAAAACTTTTACAGGGCAAAAGAATTTTAAGAATCTTTCTACATGGGGCATGTAGAATTAAAGACAGAATTGTAACCCACAAAGTCAATTTTTTTGAGCAGCTAGATGTTTCAAAATGACAAGATGTTTTACTTGACCATGAGCTCTTGTTTGATGGGCATTAAATTCTATCACCTCCACAAGAAGTTTCTTAGACATGTGAGACTCCTAAGGCTATCAGCCAGCAATAGCAAACTTGGAAGACAAACTAAAACATAAAGTTTTGAGTACTATGGAGCATTACCAACATGAAACAAAATCTGACTTCTGTAGAGTTCTCCTCAGTTACAGTTACATTCCTTGGTTTGTACCTGAAATACACATAGACTGCAATATGAGGAGGTGAGGCCTCATTCGAACTCTCCATGGAAATAATCAAGATGGTTTATGATAATTCTGTGTCTGAAGCACCTACACACACAACTTCAATTCCAAGTCTGCACATCCTTTAAGGGATTTATATTAAGCCCTGCTAAGTAGCTGTTAGCCATTTCTGCTGACTGTAATCAAACTAAGTTAAACTAAAATTTACCATAGCAGTATATTTCTATTCTGCCCACTCTGTTGTTCCATCTTTCATCTGAAACAACAGCAAAAAGGAAGAACAGCAAAAGGATGCTTTTAAAATCTCCACAGCCACATCCAATATTCATCTTTGATTTTTTGACATATTTGCAGCTCAGCCAGCTAGCAAAAGGCTCTGAAGAAGCCAGAGGAGTAACACTTCCAGTTCTCAGGGTTATTTTAAAATAAAACACCAAAATTGCTTGAGAACTACATAACTGAACCCAAGAAGTATTCTTTGGGAAACAAGTGAAATACATATACATAGCTACACATACACACCTATACACACCAGCAGTATCCTTTCATAGATACTAATTTCCATACATAGATATTAAGAAGAAAAGAAGATGGCATTCTCCATGTAAGCCATGAAAGGATGTGGAAGACTAGGATGCAGCTCAGCATAACCAGAAATGCAAATAGATATCAAACAGGTCAGTGGTCTAGTGCCCAGCTTCAGAATGTCCACATGACAAGATAAATGGTCAATGTATAGAAAAAAAAAAGTAGTAAATGTGTACAAAAAAACTTGACACAAACTTCAAGTTGATTCTTTTATCCTGTGTGCTGCAGAGAATACATTCAGTTTCTTTTGACAAGGAGAAACCTGGATGCTGTATGGTCTATTTTAAAAATCTAATGCTTAAATTATACCCACAATTTTCTGAAGTTTGGCTTTGTTGTTTTTTCAGGTTTTGCTTCATTTTTTTAAGAGACTCTGTTATGAGATGGCTCTTTCCCAGATGAAAAAATACATTATTTCATCTTTCTTGCTTTAAACAACATCCAATGAATAATGTACAGTGACATGATCTTTTGCTATCCATTTTAAGCCATTTTGGAGATGGATTGCTATGGTGGGTGGCATTCAGAATAATGCATGTTGAGCAACACACTCAAATCTTGCCAGCTTTATGGTTTCTTACAACATGCTACAATGTGAAGTGATTCACGCTGAAAAGAGAGAAAGTTTTTTCTGTTACTGTAAAAAATGGTTTTATATGCATTTATTATCCAAAATAAATACATTGATACCACAGACTGAAATAAAACTAGGAAACTAAACTTTGTTTCTCTTTGTATTTCAAAATATTACATTTAGATTTAAAACAATTAAAGCTGAGTGATGCTTTCTGTGTAAGGCAAGCTTGTCCTGACAGTTAATTCACATTATCAGACCCATCAAATTAAAATAAAGTGAGCTAAAGAAGAAATCAGTGCCAAGGAGTTGAATTGCCTTGATGTCATATGCTGGCATCTTATAAATTTTACAGTTCCTGTGGAAGAGTATCACAGAATCATTTAAGTTGGAAAAGACCTTTCAGACCATTGAGTCCATCTGCTACCCAGCACAGCCCAGTCCACCACTAAACTATGTCCCAAAGCATCACTTCTACACAACTTTAAACTACCACAGAAGGCAGAGGATCCACTTGGTAAAGCTGAATTGGTAACTAATAACACCCACAAAGGCAAAAACAAGGAGAGAAACATAGCTCTGGAGGTGGGTAATGTGGTGCAGCTACACTGAGAAGCCAGAACTTCCAGGGAATTTCTTTTATATTAGAGATGTAATGGTAATTTCAGTCTAATGATGTGTTACTCCAAAAGGTGGGGGGAAAAAATCTCCCCAAAATGATGCAGTAACTTTTGGAAGATGCTGTACTTAGACGGTAAGTTCATGAATGTTAAATTTGACACGTCTCTGACATTATCAGCCAGAAGTTTCAGAAAAAGGGAACAAATAAATATCTCAAACCAGACAACTGTGCTCTCCTTGAGAAATGACTGTGGGCCTCTGTCACTGAGGCGTTAAAAAACTGGAGCACTGAAATTTACAGTTTTATTATCTGCACCTTCACAATGCTATATAAGTTGAATTTTACTATTATCCTCCCACCCAGGTCCCTGACAGCAGATAATATATTCTCAATTTTAATTCCACACATTTCTGTATGCCCAGTCTTGCAGGCCTCCCCATCACCTTGCTTCCATACATTCATAAGCATTTCAGAGGGAAAAAGTACCCACAAGTTGAAGGTCTATTTCAACTGCTCAGTCTTTCTGAAAAATGAGACTTCAAATCATTGAAGAAAATATAGGCAGCTTGGGTCATCAAACGACTCTGAAGCACTTATTTCTGAACTCTGAAGTCCCCAGGCATTATAATAGCTTTGTTTCTTTCACAAATAATTTTTTCCTCCATGGTATTATTCATTTACTCTATTGTTTTACTTATTCTGTGTACTGTATTTCCATCAGGAAACTTACCAAAAGTTTCCGACAAAACAATTTCTAACTTCCAAAACCGATGAATCTTACATTGCAACATTTTCAAAAGATAAGAATTAGGTAAACATTGAGGTTTCATCAAAGTCGAACAGACTCTTCTGAGATGTACCCTTTTCTGGTCTCTCAGCAGACTGTGCATCCTGCAGATTGACTGACCTGTGCTGGAGCAGCTGATGAATAGTTTTGACATTCACCATTCACTGCCATGCTCCAGCAAATAAATCCAGGCAACAGTTGGATTCAGCTGCTGGAGTTCTTCCTCCAGCCAGTGACCACTTGCTTCAGCAGGCATTTCGCCAACAGAAACTGACCCTCCAACAGGACCACTAACAAAAGACAAGAGAAGCCATCCCTCTTCAACAAAATGGAAAAGTTTCACAGAAAAGACCAACAAATGTCCAAACCATCAAGACCATCCTGTCAATTTCCGCTTTACCACCTGAAACTAAACCAGACTGAAAGAACTGGTTAATGAAAAAAAAAAAGGGAGGCAAACCCAAAACATAGTGCCATGCCATACCACCAATGCCAAGAAGTGCAGGTGGATCTGACCTTTGTTGGCCCCACTACTCTTCACACTTTGCTGGTGCTCAGTCCCTACCGTATTCCCCTCCGAAAATGCCACTGGCACAACTGGAGACACCACCAGTACACGTGCTGTACTCGTGGGACCAGATGGGACCAGACCCTGCCGGACCCCTCATCTCCAGCCCAGCAGCCCCGCTGCTCCTGCACACCCGACTTCCACGGCTCCTCCTAGGCTGGCGGCCGGCGGGGACCCTCTTACCTTGTTGGAGTAGGGGGGTTTACTCAGGTTGATGCCGTCGCGGATGAGCTTGTCCCGGATCNGTCCGCCTCCTTCAGCCGCCGCACGGCTTCGTGGATTCGGCGCCGGTGGTGGGGCACGGCCACGCCGATGGCATCCAGGTCCGGGTCGCCGATCTGCTTGCAGACCTCCAGGTCGTCGTAGCCATTATCGACGAAGGACTCCGCGTACTGGGGGAGCTGCAGGGTCTTCAGCCACTCATAGACTATGTTGGTGCACATGCTGGCTCCAAAATAATAACGACCGCAACTTTCAGCACCGAAGCCAGCCTCCCCCCTTCCACTTTTCGCCAAAGGAAATAAAGCCACAAAAACTGCGATGCAAGTAAGAGGTCTCAAAATCAAGGTCAAGAAAACATCCACCAGGAAAAGAAAAAAAAAATCCTTAAAGCAGATCAGTAGGGCACCGCAAGCACTGCTGAGCGATCCCCTCCTGCTTATCCCTCCTCCTGTTTTCTTAATACCAAGTACAGCCGCTTTCTGCCACCGGAGGAGGGAGGCTCGGACTGGAGAGAAGCAAGATATCAGGGTGCATCCCCTAAAATCCCAGGTCGCTGCTGCACAACATCCACCCACTTTCTCTGGAAGTAATTCGCAGTAGCTGTCTTTTTTTTTTTTTTTTTTTTCCGTTCTTCCTTTCAGTGTTAGTTTCTGTTTCTGCTTGTGTCTCACCTTCCTGCGCTCTGTCGCATGATGAATCTGTTTACTATAAGTAGCTGCTTTGGTACACGATGGTGTCGGGGGAGAGCCGAGCCCAGGATCCCGCACCCTCGCCCAGCGCGGGTAGGGGTGCCGGTGTGTAGTGCCCTCCTCTCCCGTGCCTCTCCCAGCAGCGGGCGCACACGGAGCCTTTTGCTTTCCTTTTAAACGGCTCTTTTCGGATTAGGAGCAAAACAGAGGGAAGAAAAAAAAAAAAATCCCACTCACTTTTCCGAGTTACTTTCCCAGTTTCCCTTTATCCTAGTAATGCTGGTTAAATGCGCTTCGCTGGCAGTGAGACCAGAAACAGCTTTCCAACCCCACTTTCTCCGCGCTGATGCCGGCGGTGCCCTCTTGCCCAGCGGGGTACACAGCCTTACGCCCGGCCCGCACAACTTTCCCCTCGTTCCCCTATCTCCGCTGGCGCTCCCGCCGCTGCCCGCAGCCGCCCTGGGGAGGAGGTGACGGCGGCGGGGCTGTGCGGGCGACCGGAGCTTCGTGCATCCTCCGGCGGCGGCGGATGAGCCGATCTGCGGCAGGTCACCGGCGCTGCCTCCGCCTGTCCGGATGCCAACAGAGCTCTCCCTTCCCGGCCACCGGTACCCGGAGCGGTGCTCCCCGCCCGGATCCTCCTTCCCCTCTACCCCGGAGGCGCCTGACGCGCCGCCCGCAGATCTCCTCCGGCTCCTCCCGGTGCGGCTTCTCCCCGCTCCTCCTCCGCGCCCGCCACGCCGCTGCCAGCCCCCTGCCCCGGCTCTCCCCGAAGCCTTTCCAACTTTCCCCGCCGGCAACCCGCGGTCTCTGCCGCCGGCCGCTCGCCTGCCCTGCCCGACCCTCCGGGGGCGCGGGGAGGTGGCGTGCGACCGGCCGGGGAGCAAGGCAGCCTGGTCGGGCAGAGGCTCGGGGCTGCCACCGCTCCCCGGCGGGCTTGCCCGTCCCTGTTCTCCGCGGCAAGAAAACGCCAAGGGGGCACGGCCCGGGGAGCTGCCCCCCAGCGCCCCTGGGACAGCGGGACCGACGGCGGCGCCGGCTGCCCCGCGGGGGCACCGAGCCTTTCGCGATGGAAGAGGGACCCTTCGTGGGTCGGAGGGGCGCGGAGCGGCGCTGCCCCGGGAAGCGGCGCGGGAGGCGGGAGGCACCGGGCCCGCTCCCCCCGCGCCGCCGGGGCCGCCCGGGGNGGCTCTCCTCGCCGACCCCCGGCGGGCTGAGGCGTGGAGCCCCTGCCATTATAATTTAAAACTGCTCGAAATTCGTCTTCTTGCGAAGATCCCTCCCCATGCTGGCCGGGGGGAGCTGGGGACAGGCAGTGGGGCACCCACCAGCCTTCCGCAGCGCAGGGCTGCGGAGCTGGGACACGCTCCCTTTTGTAATTTGGCGGGTGGTTTATTCGTAACGGGTTTCTTGAAGGACTTTTTTGAGCAGTTAGGCGCACATTTGTCCTCAGGCTTCAGGTAGTTCACCACAGGATTGCGCAGCACAGTGGCATTCTCACAGAAAGCATTGCACTGCAAGGTGCTTTGGAAAGGTTCGCTACTTACCAGCGGTTAAAAAGCAGCCTCTGGGTATAAAGCCTAGGGATCACAGGTTCGCCTGCTAGAAAGGGAGAAAAGGAGGAAGAGCATTTTACTCCTTTTAAAATCTCCTTCCATCTTTTTTTTTTTTTTTTTCCCCTTAATCCTATTTTCCTTCCAGACCACATAATATGTCAAACCCTCTGGTCAGCCCAGAGACAGATTGAAGCAGCAATTATCTTCTCTTCACAGACCTGGTGAAAGACTGACAGCACCAGCAAAATTAGCAAGGAGGTTCTGTGATCTGGAGCTGGAACTGATGGTATGAGAGGCAGGAAAAATTGACTGATGCAGGCCCTATTCATCAGTCTTATTGACAATACATACAGAATTATACAATTTTTATGTGCATTTTGGAAGGATCTTGAAAAGCTTTTAAGGTATTGCAAATGTTATGATTTAGATGTGCTTGGTAAAAGGGTAAGACTCTTCCGATGGGACAGCAGGAGGAGAAGTGTTGCACCTCCATGGGACTGTGGAGTCTGGCCAGGTTACAACATTGTGAAACTCTCTGGTTGTTTGGCACTGATTTTAGTTTCACAAATTTAATTCATCTGGCAGGAAATATAGTAAAGTTTTGTGTAACTTTGAAATACAAAAATAAACAGGAATAAAAATAAAATATTATGTCCACCTTTAAGAAAAACAATCAGAAGTCCAGGGAACAAAAGACTGGTCTACCTCACCTCAACTCTCCAGGGAAAGTCTGGGGCAAGTCTTTGTGAAGACTTACATGAAATTTTGGTGGGAGTTAGGAGTGTTCCTCGGGGGTTGCTATTGGTGCCAGCACAATACAACACCTTCACTGATGCTCCAAGTGACGAGGTGGAATACATACTCAGAGTTCCCAGACAACACCAAATTGAGGGTAGGCAATACGTTGGGAAGGTAATTCAAGAGTAAAGAAGGAAGAAAGTCAAAGAATGGCAGAGCAGAAAATAGAGACATGTTTTGATTGGTAACAGCAAACTCAGTGTGAAAAACTCCTTTATGTGCTTCTTATTAAGTGCAGTGATATTATTCTGGAACCCTTAGAGTTGTTTATTTTTTCTGTCTTCAAGACTTACTTGATTTTTGACACATTAAAGAAGGAACATGGGCATTTGCTCTGGATATCTGATTACTGTTCAGTGTTTTGAATCATACACTCATATATTTGATGGTTGAAAAAAAACTAGACAAGAACACAAACCCTTAGAAGACTACCCACACAGTGGATGAATGTGAGGAAGACTCTGAAATGAATACAATTCCATCATATTTGTGAAGGTGTTCAGGTAGAACAGGAAACTCAGATCCACACAGAGAATGAGTACCCCATGATTATGTTGCAAAGGATAATGTGAAATGAACAAGTGGAAGCTGATATTTCTGTGCTTTATTAAAAGAACAGAACCAGACTCATATATTTTTCCACTAGGGCACAAGGTGAGTAATTCACTAGAGCTGCTCATACACAATGGCAAATGTTTGCAGGACCAGGCTATTAGTTCAAGTAAATAGAGCTATTTATTCTTGTGTGTAAAATGTTGCAATTATTTGACTGTGCATGGTATACATTGGCAAAGAGTCCAGAGGGAAATAACAATGACTTTGAGAAAAGGTTTGAATATATCTAATGTCTTATCCAAACTGTTAATCCTAAAAAAAAAATATAGCAACATAACTCAGCATATAAAGGAAGATTTGCCTATGTAAACGCTGCGGAGAAATACACTTAGAGCTTCAAAAACTGGTGTACATCATGTCAATTCCTGCAGCTGTACTAACTCTAATGGAAAGTACTGTCTGTTAAGTGTTCTGGAGATTGACTTTTCCTCATTAAAAAATCAGATGACCATTATTTAAAGTACTCTTTCATAGAAGATTAGGAACATTTCAATTGGAAAGGACCCCTGGGAGTCCCCCAGTCCCATACCACACTCAGAGCAAACCTAATTGCAAACTCCGATCAGGTTGCAGATGGGCTTGCCCTGTTGACTTCTGAAAATCCACAGGGATGGAGGTTCCCCAGTCTTTCTGGGTGGTCTCTTCCAGCACTGACCTACTCTCATCATGAAGAATTTCTTCCTCTTGTCTGGTCAAAGCAATTGTGAGCTTTGTCTCATGTCCTTTTGCTGAGCACTTCTAAGAATGGTTTGCCTCTGTCTTCTCCATGGCTTTCCCCACCGGCAATGAAAGACTGCAGCTTGGTTCCCTTTGCCTTTTCATCTGTAAGATAAACAAACCAAGTTCTCCTAGCCTCTTCTCATATTTTGTCAGCAGGCAAAAATTTGAAAACATGACGTTTGTGAGGTATGTAAGTAGATGTTTTATCACAGAAAAGACAAACAAAAAAAGGAGACTAATGAGAACAGTGCAATCAGAAACTTACATGACATTTAAATATAAAAATAGAACTGTTTACAAAACAGATTTATCACTTAGAATTTTATATAAACAAAGCAATGTTTTAATTATAAAGGAAACTTTAAAATACACAAAAACATGAGCCTGCTCTAAATTTACTCACTATGTTTGTAATAACTTAGTGCTCACTGAGACTATACAACAGGGAATGTGAAAGGATCTAGCTGATGAAATATCCATTTTTCTTTGTTGTGAATATAAAATTAATTTGGATTTGAGAGTGCATTTGAAACAGAACGGCTACATTATTTACTGTGATTCTCCTTTCCCATAAAAATTCACAGGCATTAATTTCAGTTCATTTTTAAATGAGATAGATAAAGAGACTGAATAGAAATGGGAATAATATCCAAATCAAGGCTACTGTTTTATCAGAGCAAGTTCTGTAACAAGAATTCAGTCTAAAACTTATCCTCTTTTTCCTTTGTAACAGAAAGAAAAAGTGTAAGAGCTCAACTTTTTCCACAGACTAGCTAATTCTCCATTAACCAGTCAGCTTCGAACGCTTTATTTTTGATTTTTATTTTGTCCCAGTCACAGTCAACAAGAAGGTAAATGGGCTTGCACAAGTCTGACCTTCTTGACCTATTTTAACAGACTCCACCCTGAAAGAAAACAAAATTATCCTAAACCAAAAAAAATATACTTTATTCCTAAAAATATATTGTGACTGCTATTTTACCAGCTGCTGACAGACATCTATTCCCATAAAGCAATGGCTCCCTATAATAATTCAGGGTGGGTTTGTCTTTACAAACATAAACCACTGACCATCCCTCCTTACTACTAGGTTTGAGACAGAAGGTAGCGCCGATATGGTGTGTACATGGTTGAATTTTACCCAAACTCAAAACATCTTGCTTCACACTGAATGCTCTTTAAGTGAACTGTTTATTGTAGGTAAATATAAGTACAAGTCCTAAATTATTGCTAATAGTTGCATTCTTACTACTCCGTAAGTTGTGGAAGTCCCTAAAACTACCAGCTGAATATCAGCACAGTGGATAGAAAACTAATAAATATTTACACCCTCACAATTTACAATCTAGTGCTTCCATGTGATACTGTCTGGAAATCATAGTGAAGAAAAAGCTTAAAGCTTTGGTCTCTTGGTCATCTTTTTCTGTTTCCCTTTTTCTAAGACGTTCCACTTACTCTTCTTCATCAAGAAGAGATCCTTCATCAGACACATGCACAAATCATGAAACAACTATCTTTATGCAGCTTTCCAGTTGGAATTTTTTTTCCTGTATGAAATTTAATTTAAAGCATTAGCTAATGCCTAACAAAACTGAACTCACAGTCAATATAGTCATATGCCTTAAACAAATATGTTGTGAAAAATCCACAAACATCAAGCACCAGGTTTCCAGGAAACCAAAGGGAAGAAAAGGATTTAATAAAATGGGCAAAAATGAATACCTGATTTCCAACTAGCCTGTGCAACTTGTCCTAATACTTCTGGCACTAGCTGTAATTACCTGCTGTAATTACTGTGGAAGAGAAAGCATATGTCAGGAAAGGGGGAAACCCTTCAACCCTCCAGAAATTATCCTCTCCCTTCCAAAAGGGTCCTCCAGTGTCCTACAACCTCAAAGTAGTATCCTGACCCTGGGGGATATGACAGAACTGCCATTCAGTTCAGACCAGATGAACCTTCTATGTGCTCCCAGAGCAGTGTCACCCATTCATCCTACAGAACTCCATCAGAGCTGCCCTCTGACAGACATGTCCTAGTTTCTCCCATGTTTGTTTTCACTCTGTCTCTCTTCAGCAGCATACACACAAAGGCCCAGATTTATGAAGTATTTAGGGGAAGATAGAAAATAATGAGATTTTCAAAATTACTCAAAACCCAGACTCTCTTGAGTAAATATGCATTACAACTGTGTCCTTAAACTTCTTTCTGTTATGTACATAGCTGATGGTATTGACTGACTGTTCCTATTACCTGCTGACACATGTTCAGGTTCCCTTACTCCATGGGCTCTTTCTCCAACTGCTTCATTCTTCCATTCTTCCCCCACATCTATTGTCATAGTAAATTTTCTGCAGTTCTCTCTGCCTCAAGGACTGCATTATTTCACCATCTCCTATTTCCACAATTCCTCCCCTTTTCCTTTACAACATCCCTTCTGAAGGACTTTTTTGTTCACACTTCTCACTTTCAGTTATATTCTCCTTCTCTTGCTATGTCCAGATCTAATTCTTTCCCCCTACACCTCCAACACAAATAGTTAAGTTGGAAAATTTCCTTGTAATATTTTTCCTGTTCATATATTTATTTTGTACTTGAGCACCTGCTACCTAGACAGAATATTGAGCTAGAGGGACTTCTTGTCTGATTCAGTGTGGCCATTGCTAGGTGTGGTTTTTGTGAAGGGTGAAAGCACCATCCTAGTTTTGCCTTTCTCTCTTGAGCTCAGCTACTGTAGATGTTATAAACACACAGAGCTTCCTGAGTGGCACTTCAAACACAAGGTGTTAAAGCAGGAGCCGTGCAAAGTAGAAATCAGCAAAAGCAAAGAAGCAAATACTTATTCTATTTCTTGAGGGTCATCAAACATAAAGTGCTTCCTCTCAGGAAGAAGGCAAGATTATTCTCTGGGTGGCTATTGGGTAAAAAATTACTGGAGTAAAGCAGTACTGCAGGTTAGCAGTCGTGATTTGTCTTCCTATGGACCTGAATCCGTCACATCAGCAGGACCATAAGTCCTAGAGGAAGAGAAGGAACCTGCTGGCATGAAAACATGGGCCAAGTATGTTAGACCATCTGAAACAGCTAAGGATTTGTCTCCTGGCTTTGAAATAAAGAGTCCTAATACTGCTGAGACCGTGAAGAACCTCCACCAAAAAATCAGAAAGATCCCACTGTGCCATTTCAAAAGAAAGACAGGATAAAGTGTTTGGATTTATGCAAAAGCTTTTCTCCAAATAATCAATGTTTGAAAGAATCAAATATTGCTGTAATTCCCCCCAGGCATCCCCATTCTGGATGAGTAATGAGAAATTAATCATCCTGTCAAAATAAATGCTGTGAGACCTTTTAGTCATGCTCACCCCTCTCTCCATAATAGATTTTTGTCAGTCATTCAACTAGGTGTCCCAAAAGACAGCACTGCATCTCAGCTCCTGCCTTTTGTATGGTGGGTTTTTTTTCTGTCAGGGACTCATTCTGACATTCCTTGATACGTCAGGAGTCAATCACACATCACAGGAGCCCAGCCCCTCACAGCCTCCTTGCCTCCACTGACTGCCACAGCACCACACAGCACCGGCTCTTCATTAAGTCAGTGCTGATTCCAGCCTTCCTGCAGCTGATACACAGGATCTTCCCGATAGAAGCAGACACAGCTGGTGCATCTATGGGGTTTTAACTGCTTAGATGGATAAATACAAGGCTAGCAGAATATAATAAGGCCAGGGAATTAACAAACAAGGGTTCTCACAGTTTTATGTGAGCTCATTTACACCACTCATATTTCTGCTAGAGTTAATATAACAGTATAATTAGAAATGTGAGCAAGAAAAAGGAAGATGAAACTTGGGTTTTCTGTTCCTCTGAGTCATGCCAGCTAAAAGAACCTGGAGCTTTTCTGTTGATACAAAATTGGGATGATGGGTTTTATCTCCAGGGAACAAATCCATTTTATATTTTTGATGTCTTAAATTTTAATTCCTTTTTCAACAGCCAATAGCTGAACAGATTTTTTTTTTTTTAATTACTGTGTCTTCATTTCTCTACAGAATGCATGAAGTTTCCATTAGTTTACAAACAGTTTCATTAGAGTGAACCATCATCTATCTTTAATTATCAGTTTTTATTTGAGGTGAATCTGGGAAGACTGCTGAGGGGTAGAGACCTTAGCTGCAGAAAGAAAGACAGATTGAGAGTTAGTCTCTGCACCTCAGAGTGGTGGAGAGAGGACAAGAGAAAAATAAGTTATAAAGCCAGTAAATTTCAAATTTAAAAACTACCAGATGTGCAAATCACTGATGCTTTCTGACCCTGGAAATGTCAGTAAGGGGATGGAGAATGTTTTCTTTCCTTCCAGGCGTCTCTAGACTTTCATATCTCACCCACTTCAGCTGAGTAAGCAATATAGGAGTGTTGTAGAAGTGAAAAGGGACTGCCCAGGTGAGATGATCCAAGAAGTGGCACCAACTCTGATCTAGACATGGGTCAAACCTAGCCCAGAAGTAGCCTCACTGACACCTTGGCATATGTCAACATTCTGATTCTTGCCGTCATTTCGGGTCGTCGCATTCAGAAGACAAAGTTTTAAGTCTATAGCTCTGTTTTCTGAGAAAGGCTGTATCTCAGCTTGGTGGACCAAGGACATTTCTGAGCTCCCAGATGTGCAGGTAAACTCTCCAGCTGTGTCACAACCTCTTACCATAGCAGAATTTGGGGGGGCCCAGTTAGTTATCTTTGCATTTACTCTTATGGTAAGACCAGCAGTCACACAGCCTGGAAGAGAGCTGTTGCTGATGTCAACCAAAACATCAACTCAGATGTTTGAGAGAACAGGAGTCCAAAGTATGTCATGAAGCACACACACCTTTCTAGCACACCATCTAACAAGCCTCTGCAATCCTGCTAATGATTTGAGATGAGACAAATCATGTCCTCAAAGTTCAAGATTTGGAATTAAGAGTCAAGGTTTTATCTAAAGCTTACATAATGATGAATTAGCTTATTTTGGATTAATCAAATATTAGGGCAATTCCTCTTTCATTCAAGCCCAGTTGAAGACCAAGTAGAAGATTAATGCATCTTTGACCAGTCTTAGCCTTAAAAAGCCATCATTAGTTCAGGCTGGTCAGCTGAAGTGTCAGAAGTATCATGAGGAGATGTGCTGTAATGAATATTTTTTCCTTTTTCCACAAAATATAGAAAGCTAACTCTTTCAAGCGATGCCAGTCAATAAGTTTATGAGGCAATCTGTAGTTTACCTTTCCATTAGCAGGCATGTAAGATACTGTTGTGGACATTGCCTGTCTTTTTACAATAAAAACTCACCACTCTTACTGCAGCAAAAATCAAACCAAGGGAAGTTTCACTAGCTCCAGCCCAGGCAAAATGCCCTTCCTTCAGTGAAGGGTTCACGGGTTTTGTGTTACAAGCTTTTAACCAAATCCCATCTCACACAGATGAGCTCTTTTATTTTCAGAAAAACATAGTCCTATATGGATGCTTTCAATCAGAGCTTTCAAACTCTAAAGCCCCTATTTCATGGATATTTTCTCCCTTAGTCACTGCTATATTGAGCTACCCACCACCTGTCTACAGTGATTGTAGGAGGGATCATTGGAAGTGGCATATTTTTGAAGTAAGAGCAAGAGAAATGCTGAGGATTTTTGTGAATTAGATAAGGAATACAAAATGGAAGATCCTATCAATGAGATCAAAGAAAACTGTAAAAGTGGAACATGTATATCTGTCTGTGTTCTGCCTAGAAATTCAACCTTAATACATGTGAATATGAATTTTAATAAATAATTAATTTCATAAAAAAATTCAAATAACATTTTTAGGGTACTTTGTACAAAGCATATAGCTAAACCTTTGCTGCACTAGAATACTGCCCTGAACTTCCAGAATAAACTAAATGTGAACACTGTCTTACCCCTAAGTGAGGTCTACAGCAAGGAACAGTGTTTATAGATGCCAGACTAATGATGTTGGGGGCTTTCAGAGCTTCAAAAAGTAAAAATAGAACAACATATGTTTTTTATTTTGCCCCTGCCTGAAGTTCAAATAGAAAAATGTGTCTTCTTCCACTGAAAACTGAAAACATTCAAGGCTGATCTTTTAATATTTTCTAATTTGACCCATATTCCAAAAGTCTCCTCAATTCCCCTGAGATCTAACACCCCTAAAACATTGCTGCAATCGTCAGTCAAAGATGTGGCCTCCAAAGTGCTAATTCTAATAGCTGTTTAAAGACATATTACTCCATTAACATATCACAACTGCTTGTCACACATGCTGGTTTATATGCTAAAATAAATATAAAGAAGGACATTTTGCTTTATTTACTTACCCTCCCCTCAAGGAGTGACAGACACCTCGCACTCATGGCCTTGCACATCCACTGGAAATCATCACGCAGAGATGGCAGCAGTATACCTGGTCCCTCCCTACTTGTATTTAATGCAATCGTATTAAAAGTTTGCTGTAGCAAGATCTTAGCACAGCAAAAACAAACAAATAAAAAAAGGAACACATTGAGCAGGAATATGTATGATTTTTGGCAGTGCACAGCTCAACTTATTTGAGGATTTTAATTTCATGAGGAAGAATGTTAATGCTTCCTTATTTCATCAGATTTTTTACTGCTAGAATAAACAAGAAGGAGAGAGGTCTTGCAGCAATTATTTTTGACAGCAGTGCACTGTAAAATGATAATAATATTTAGAAACTGGTAATGCCAATATCATTTTTATTCTTTACAACGGGAACACCACAAATACATCTGCCTCTGTTAATAGCAATGCTAGTGAACCAAAGCAAGCAACTGCAGTGTAGCATTCTGGAGATCACTAAAGTGAGTTAAGCATTATAAATTCAATTCAGGTTTGCTTCTGTTATTTTCTCTATCAAAAATATTTTTTCAAGTTTTTAAAGGGGTAACATAGCAGTTTAGTTACTTTTATTTTCCTTTTTATTTGCAGAACTAGCTCTTGCAGATTGCGCTGCCTTAACCCAGTGTCATCAGCAAATTATCTCAAATACATCTTGAGCAGTTCTGCTTATTTCAGCACAAGTTTTCTTTGAAAAGATGACTTACGTAGATCCATCTGCAAGAAGGAACTCATTTGGTGAGTTTGACTTCAACAGACACTTAAATGTCTTGCAAAAGAGAGGCAGACTCTGAACCTGAAGTAATTTCCTTTTTGAATGCTGCTAGATTATTGTTATTGAGGAGAGAAGGAAGGAGGGGTGGGTAAAGCATGCCTGGAAAACATTATTGCTGGTCACTACCCTGTACTGCTTTGAGAAGAATTTTTCATTCACTTGAGATCTTTTTCTCCAAGTATTCCAGAGATCATACAGATTTAAAGCATTTTCAGATCAAGTTTTTGGCTCTGCTTAGCCATCTCCATTTTTTCAATGTAAAACTCAGACTGCTACAGAGACCACAAATAAATATTCATAGTTTTGAGCCGTTGAAGAGTAATTACTTGAGATTTAATTCCTTAAGTGAACTGCCTACTATTCTTTGCCTCTATAGCAACCATTGTGTTTTCAATCCAGAATATTCAGAAATCATGAACTATGTCTGCTGTTTGATGAAATTAATTTGATTTTCATGACAGCTGTTGTTTTTGCAGGGGCAGCTTAGTGTGGAGGAGTTCCTTTCCTTTCCTTTTTAATTTTTTTTTTAAGAAAGAAAGATAAGATTTTCACAAAATCACTTGCTTTGATGATTTGGAGTTGTAGTAAATTTTAGTAAACTTTGCACTGCCAGCAGTGCAGGTGGCATCTCAGCACAGCAGAGTAGAGGGGCAGAACAGCTCCCTCAACCCCTTGATGCAGCCCAGGGTAAGGTTAGCATTCTATTGTTGTAGTCACTGCTACTGTGGTTACAGTAAGATATTACTATATTAGCAATTGCTTCTGACTTTACTGCTCCCAATTTGAATGGCAGAATAAATACCCAGAGATCCCAAATAACTGCAGGAGTGAAACTGATGGATCCTGCCCATGGTCGTGGCAGGCTGCCCTGAGCCAAGGCCACCGTGTGGCTTCACCCCACGCGGGTGCTCAGCACAGACAAGGGGTTCTGTCTGTGTAGTTGTTCCTGGGAAAGGATAGAAATAAGCATTTCTGCTTCCCTGCCTTCCCTCCACCACAAACAGCCCGGCAGTCACTGGAGTAGCAGGGACTTGTCATGCCTGCCTTCATCAATAACAAAAGGAAAATCTTGATTGCCATTAAAGGAGCTTTTTTTTTTTGCATTTTTGCTAGGCTGTAACAAGCGTTTCAACTGTTCATTTGTGTTAATGTTGCAAGATAGGGTGTAACCTGTAGACTAACTAATTAAATGCTCTTTGATTTTGAGTGAAGTGTTTGGTACAGTCTAGACAACAGAGTCTAATTAGCGCTGGATGTTTAATGGAACTAAAGACCCATGAAAAGCAAAAGGTGCTGAAATAAAAAGTCAGTGAGAGAGATGTGAAGATAAATGAGAGTGAAATAAGGAAAGAAAATAACCCTTTGCTGTGCTAGAAATACTATACCCACAGATAAAGAAAACCCATATTAATTATGAAAATTTGAAAAAATCCAATCACATCAAATGTCCAGCTGTTTAGGGTAATATAATGGAAATAACAAAACACATTATGCCAGCAAGCAACAAATTAAGGCATTTCACACTATCTCACTGCATTTCATTTCTTCCAGGCAACAAATTCACCCCAGTATTTTCACAATAGAATAAAAACTCTGTGTGTATTGCTTTGTGAGCTATGATTCACAGCCTCTCAGCAGGAAATTGAATGTTTGCCTTAGCAGCACCTTCTTCTGTCTGTAAATGTAGCCAATTTGTGGTTTTCCTCAGCTGAGAAAAATATGGAGGCAACTTTTGATTGGTATGTAGTTAAGTTCATAAATAAAAAAAAAAAAAAGCCTCTCAATAGACTGGTCAGCTTTAAACCAATAAACTTTTATTCAATGCATGTATTCTTTCTAAGAAGGGATTAAGCTGAATGGTTTAGAAATAACAAAGCTAGATTGCACCCCCAGCTCTGCACTAATTCCCTGGTACTATCATCTGCTGAAGAGCTGGGAGCAAGCTGTACCAAGTCAATGCCAGAAGATATGTCCCATTTAGTTTTTCAGCACCTCTCATTCCCAGGAACCACCTTGTTTTGCAAAGGGGAGTTAGCTTTAGTTTTAGGTTTGGTGGCACACTTGGTTTTCGTCTATTTGCTTATAGGGCTTTTCAGTGTATTTTCAGTCTATTTATTCTGAATGAAAGAAAGTGAATAACGGAGCCAGGAAGCTAGTAATACACTGTAGGTATACTACTAGCACTAGTTCCTGAATAGGATGATTTAAAAAAAAAACAAAAAAAAACCAAACAAACAAACAAAAAAAAACCCCAACAAAACACCAACAAAAAAACTAAAAGAAAACAAACGTGCAGAGCAATTGCAGTACAAAATCAGATGCCTTAATCCTGCAGCAGCATGTCAGTAAATTTATAATCCAGCCCTTGCTTTCTAAGAAATAACATTTGCCTAATGATGTAAAGCATCCCTGCCTGGTGGATGCAGCAGGGCAAGGATCCCTCCAAGGGCAAAGCTTCCTGAGGAGGGATGTGTGTCCTGTGTCTGTGGCAGACTGCTGGGGAGCAGAGCTGTGCTATGGGTCAGTGCAATGCAGAAGTGGCATCTGGCCCCTTTCAGACATGAGGAATAGTAGCTTCAGACTACTTTTTAGCTGTCATGGGGCAGGAATTAAAATGGCTCTGTGGTTCTGGAAGCCCCTCCTGCCTCTGAGCCCTGTGGCTTTTCTCCTCACACCTCACTGCCCACATAGTGTCAGACAATGTTTGTGTTCTACATGAAGCTGCTGTACCCTCTTCCTTCTCTTCAAAACATAGAAAGCAGGATAATGGATTCCCGAGCTGGGCTCCTGTGCAGCAGTGGGGCATGTGTCCTGGGAGAGGCCCCAGGAACTCATGGCCAAGGCTGATGGGCAGGGCTTGCTCACGGTCCTCAGGTTTGATAAACTTGGTAGAGATTAGCAAATACTTGGTGGGCATCACAATGCAGCCTTAGAGCACAGGAGCTGTTTTCCTTCTGGTCAAAAATAAACATTATGAAATAAATAAAAAAGTATGTGTTACAGATATTCATCAATGTACTTCATCCGCATACTGGAGTTCATCCCAGGGGACCAGAATCAACCTGGTCCAAAGCAACCTTCCCGACTTGGCTATAGCCTGAAAATCAGATATTTAACACTGAGAATTTCTCACTACCAACATCTTTCTATTACTTTTTTCTAATGCAGCTGTAGCCACATTGCTCAGAAGACAGGTTAAATGCTTTCACCTTCTCTACTTGTCAGTCCTGAAGCTACTTCTATTGCTGAGAAAAGGAAAGAACTGACTCAGCAGTCACAGCAGCAGGGTTTCATATAGATCAGCACAGCACACAAGGTGGCACCATATGTTCCTGCCCTTCAGCATCTAACAAATATCAATTAATTCCAGCAGGCACCAACACAGAAGCAAATACTAATTAGAGATTTGGAGAAAGTGGTGGTATTAGCAGTCTAAATATTGGGGGAAATTCATGCTATGCTTAGAGGCATTTGAAAGAGGACAAACTGAAGGTCATTTGCATATTTGCATTTAGAAAGCTGTGATAGCAGTCAGCCAGCCCCCCTCCCCAACCCCCCACAAAATGCTAAACCAGAGTTAGCTTGGTCAGAGCAGATTTGGAAAACAGTCTTAGGAGCTCATATTGGGTACAATGAAGAACAGGCTCTTGTGTGATTGGTTAAGAGGAAGAAAATACTGAGCTGAAAGAAAAATACCTTCACCCTGGCATTTTGAGAATGTCTCAGAGCACCTTGGTCCTGCTTATCCGTAACTAAGTAACAGAATAACAAACAATCATTTCTTCAAAAATACAAATTTATGTAATTTCAATTATTTTTGGGGATCTATCCCTTGAATACAATAAATTTTACTTGAATTTACTGCAGTCTTTTTATAAGGCATTTATTCTGTGTGGCTGGGAAGCTTGCATGGTGACAAGGAAGAGGGGGCTTAAGAGCTCTTATTCCACAGATAGTGACAAAGCAGATATATATATTTATTTTTTTTTAATGGGATATTTGTTATATCTACTAAAAAAACCTGCTATTTTCTTAGGAGCCTTTTAAGTACTGTTACTTGATGACAGGACTCTATTGCCAACATGGGAGTGGAAGTTACAGGTAGGGGCTCTGTTTAAGTGAACCCTGGCAGTGGATTGAAACACTGTAAGGTCAAAGTTCAGCCTCAAGAGTTGTGCACCCAAGCTCTTTCAAATATTCCAGTCCAGAGGATTAGAATATCAGCAGCAGCGACATAATCTTCAATCTGTCCAGTTGATAAAAAAAAGAAATAAAATAACAACAAAAAAAAAACCCCTCAAAAACCAAAAAAATTCCCCAGAAAATCCCTCCCAAACAAAAAAGCCCACCAAAACCAACAAAAATAATCAAACCCAACAAAGATTTAAATGCAGGTCTATATTTTAAAAAGCAGCAAGTGGAAGCAGGGACAGAGTTCCTAAAGCCATGAAAAAGTAGCTTTCATAACACTGACTACAACTTCACAGAGCCATTGACTCTTGTGAAATCCCACCCCACCACCTACAACCTGTTAGACTATTCCTACTGCGATGTGCGCTGGCAACCAGAACTATTTGCACAGAAAAAAAAAAATAGAGTGAGGAATACTTACTAAGTTTCCAGGTGTATTTTCATGGAATTTAGAGGTTTTCTTTTCCCCCAGTGCCAGTGCAAACTAAGTTTCTGGAGATCAACTTTCCAAGTACTTCTTTGGGAGCAGAGGAAAATCACACCACTGGTGGCTTGTCCTTCTCCATGAACTACTCTTTGTTTTCCAAGGTAGGATAGTTCAGTCCTTTGTTTTTCTGTTTTGTTTTGGTTTCAATTCCTTTCTTTGTAGAAACTTTGTTAATGCTGGAGGTGAAATGACAAAGAGCTGCTCCAAGCTTAGAAGGTGAGAAATGTGGAAAGCTTTACCCCAAGGCTGGTTTTCATGATTGATTAAGTAGAAACAACTGGAGCAACAAGACTACTGCAAGGTCTGCTGCTCACCAGGATAAGTGCTGAGAATGAAGAAATTAAATGGATGGAGAAAGGTGGAAACCTGGAGCACTGCTCATGGAATTATTTGAAATGAAACTCCTCAAACATGAACTAATATCTGATGTTGGGTGTTTCTGAAGTTCCAGCTGTTTCTTTATGAGGAGAAAGGCAAGGGGAGGGACACTTCAGCGTTGCTGTTTGGGCTTAACCTGCCTCAGCAATACCAAATCTCCAAAATTAAACCACAGCCCCGAAGCGTGGCCTCTTCACTGTCCATCAGTTCACATTCCTTGGAAGACTGTGAGTGGCACAAGGTCACACAACTTCAAAAAGCATACAAAAATCCCATTAAATGCTTACAAGAGAGAAAGCACTGAGGTTTGGGAGTGAAACTTTTGCACCAAGGGCATTCACAAGAACAAGCCACCTCCTAATCCTGAAAAACTGAAGGGCATATGAGACATGGCTTCAGGAGGGTTTAGTGGTTAAACAAAAATGCAGACAAAATAGAAAAAAACCTGTCATTATACCTACAATTGACTGTAATTTCCAGTGCATTATTTTTCCTCTCTCCTTGCTATTCTCAACCTAGTGACTTCTTGAAGAATTCACGTATCGAACCATCTACCTTAAAGGCAGATATGGCCTGACTTTGTGCCATTGTCACCATCAGCAGTTTTCCTGTTCACCCTAACAGCTCAACACTGACTTTTTTCTAGCTCAGGTCTTTCCTTTAATCCAAGAACTCTAAAATTCACTGCATTAAGCTTTGCTGGACTTTTCAAAGAGCAGGTATTATTCAGGTAATTTACTGACCTCAACCCTAAGGTCTGAAAGAAAAGACAGTACTCAGAGTATGGCCAGAGCCTGCTTTAAATTCCTAAGATCATTTTATTCTGTATGACCTAGACCAAAAAATATCTGAATCCTTATTGGAAGGTTAAGTGCATAGACTTTGAGAGATCTGAGAAGTTCTGTGTGTCATAAGATAATAAAACCAAACCCCAAAACCGGAAGACAGTAATGGATGCTACACATGCAATACAAGCCAATAAGTACCCTTGCAGTCAAATACTTTCATGTTCTAAAGACAAAAAAAAAGAAACCCAAACAACCCTCACTGGGTTTTTAAAAAAATCCTAGCCTCCAAGTCTGGCCTCCAGGTATGTTTCATCCCTGGTGGAAGAAAATGGAGAAGCCTGAACTGTCAAAAGACTTTTAAACAATGAATGAAAGAAAAAAAAATAATTTCTGTGGATATCCTGCTATTAGGAAGGTGAAATTCAATAGCAGAAAATAAATGTTCGGGGTTTTTTTTTTTTCTGAAAAAAACTCATCATTTGTGTTAGAAACACTAAAATTCTTAATCCTAATAAGATATAACACCATGATATTTGGTAAATATGTGATATGGAAAGAAATGGCATTAGTGCTTTACTTGTCTGTCAAAATTCTTACGACACCCTTCAGGCTTTGAAAGAGTCTCACGGGAGAGTTTGGTAGAAAGGAGGATGATGCTTTTGTGATCCAACTGACAGCTGGAAAGACAGCAGCAATTTTCCTGTTGAATTCAGGCTGCTGTAGGAGAAATGCTATTTTAAACTGAAACTTTGATATATGAATGTAAATTGTTCACAACAAGAAAAGCACTGCTGACCAAAAGACGTGCTCAGCAGCACAGGTTATCAAAACAGTATTACCCAGTCCTTCCATCTTTAGCAATTCTCTGTGTAACTACAAATCAAAGAGAAGGTTTGATTCATCTTATTTTGTGAACAAGTTGTAATTTCTGTCTGTAGAGTCCAGTGGATTTTGGAATTGGGATTTGTAGCTGGACCAGAACAGTGGGTGCTCAGATCTGTGCAGTGGCACTGGGGGAGCACCCCTGTTTTGTTTCCTCTCGGTTGGTCCAGGACTTTGAGGTATAGAATGATGATGAGATGACCAAAACCTTTGCCATATTCAGAAATAAATACACAGGCCAATTTTATGACCTCTTGTCTGGAGAAAGAGGTAAATGAAACTTTTCCACACTCTATGTAGTTCTGGGAGGTGCTGGGATTTTAATTACATCTGTAAGGATCTCAATCAATACATTGCAAGACAAAGGAAAAAAGAAAAAAACAACCAAACATACAGCATAGAAAGCCCTGCTGAGGCTGCACTCAAAGTGCTTTTACAATATAAATAACAAAAGCAATTTTACAGCTTGGTGACTGAAGTGAGAGAGCTGTATGGAGCAATTATTAAAGCAGACAAAAAGCAGATTTTCCCATGGGGGTCAGCTTACACCCATCACTGGGGCTGTGTAAAGCTGTGGGGTGGAGGAGGGGACAGAGCACTTTATACCTGGCAGCAGGTTCTGGTAAAAGGAGGGCTCCTGATCTTCAGAGTGAGCTGTAACCCCTCTTCATGGTCTTTAAAGTAAGGGAACACTGAGGGAATTAGTGAAAATCAAATAATTTGCTAAACCTCATCTATTCAATTCAGCAAACGCTTATCAAGGATTGTTTATTTTTAGGCAGAAAATTATTGATTCAGGAGGATTAGCTGGAGCTGGGAAGTCAATGCCAGATTATGGAACTGGAGAGAAAACCTGAATAAAACAGAATCTGAAGAAAGTCAGATTGGCAGAAACAATAAAAGACAGAGTAAAAGAGTAGAGAGGGAGCAGATTGCCCTAGAGGAGAGGGCAAAGCCTGGCAAGGATAGAGATGATGGAAAATTGGGGACAGTCAGAAAAGCAGAGCTAGTAGGATCCTACCTGGACCTTCCAAACTTCTCCCAGCACAAAGAGATGAGGGCATGGCTGAAAGGTGTGAGGAGCTGCAGGGCAGAAGGAGCAGCAGGACAAGTGTGATGGGGACAACTTGCTGCTCTGGCCAGGGTCTGCAGTCCCCAGAGGCCAGCCCAGGACACGGGGGTGAGCTGGGGAGCAGTGATGGGGATGGACAGTGGTTGAAAACCTGGTGTGTGGGAACAGGGTGGGGAGAAAAGCTCTGCCTTGCAACCAGAGTTGCTCCTACAGCACTCACATAAAGCAAAACTATTTTGTCTAAGCTGCTTACTTTTTCACTTTTCAAACTAGGAATCCAATCTATTCTGACCTGTTTGCCATGTTTCAGGTTAGCATAAAATGTGCAAATCTTACATGCATAAAAGATAAAGTGCTAGCATAATTTAACACCTAAAATGCAGCTTTTTGTCATTGCTTTCTGTATTTCTGTTCAAGATTTGAAAGGAAAAAGAAAACGCTTCTTTGTTTTAAACTGGTTTGTTTACCCTCTAAGGATTTCCTTCAGAATAAGCCATTCTGACCCACCTGCCCACACATCTTTGTAGTCTGAAACAGATTAGTTTTCCACCTGCCATTATGCCATCATTTCCTAAGTTTACCAAAAATTTTTAAAAGCAGAGAAAACGGAAATGGTAAATAGAAAACTTCCAAGCTCTTTTTCTGGATTAACAGATACTGGGGAAAGTTTGATGGAAAATGGACAGCAGACACAGTTGCTCTATCAACATGGTTTTCAATTCTGTGCAAACTTTGTTAAATTTGTTCTATTTGTGAAGGCACAAGCTACAGATGTATACTCCTAGCAGCTGAACTAGTAATCATGGCAAAATAAATAGTACACAAGCTTGGGAATGGCAACCACGTCACAGGAACAGAAATTGATAAGAAGGACTGCAAACCCTTCAGCCTAGCACAAAGGAGACTTCTCTGATGAGTGTAACAAGCAGGGTCATGGGTGCAGTAAGTTGGATCCAAGTTGCCTGTCTCTGTTTTGCAGAAATGTGAAGTAGCTTGTCAGATGGAAAGCATGAGGAAACAGTATGACCACTACACTGCTTTGAAGACGACTCTAAGGGAAAAACCTCTCCTCATGCAACCAACACATTCAGCTCTTGGCTTATAAACACAGAGTGTAAAGCAGCTGTATGAGATCCCACATACCACTACGGGTTGACAAATTTTGCTTACCCCAGGGGAAACTACATTTTTCAGGGTTGGTCCTACCAGGGGTGTAAGCTCCAGCAGAGTACAGCATTTGTACCACCACAACACTGAAATCTTGCTCTGAAATGCAGGGAAAGCATTAATTGAAACATAAAGTGCCTGTACAGCCATTTTCTCGGGGTCACGAACAATAGCTTTGCTTGACATGAAGATTTAATGTAATGACTCCAATCCAGAGAAACAAAAGAATTGGAGGCTACAAATCATTAGTGTTGGAATCTGTGCCTGAAAAAAGTTCATGATCCTGTTCTTGTTTTTCAGCAATGGCTTTTGATTAATTCATTACAGTTTTAGGTTTTTTTTTTCCTTTTCTAATAATAACAGTGATTTTACCACAACAAGGAGGAAATCCAGACAGGAGTGGCATGGGCTGTGTTGTCCTTGGCTGGTGGGGGAGGAGGTGGACTGAGCTGGCAGTGGCCCTGCCATCGCTGCCTGAGTGGGGTCCAGCCCTCCTGCCCCACTCTCCTCTTCCATGCCTGCCCTTCTCCCCTCAGCCTCACCAAAGCATCTTCACCTACCATTTCACATAGCAGCTGTGCTGGTGCTGCAGCTTAGGCTTGCAATTGAATTGCAGGCTGAGCTCTTTGGTGAAAATTGCTGTGAGGTTACGAATGATGCCAAACAACCAAATAAAACAGGACATCTCTAGCACCAGAGGGCTGCTGCTGCCTTTTGGTGTGGCAGGGAGATTGTTCAAGTAGTTATCAGCTGTGATACCATTAACCTGTTTTGATCCAATGAGATAATACTTCCATAGGCAGGAATCTTGGTGATACATAGACACCCAAGCACACAGATAGGCACCCGAAAGCAGTGCTCAGCCCCCCAGGTTCACAGCTTGCTCAGGAAAAATTTAGTGCTTAAGCACTTCTGGAAATTCCCCAAGAAGCAAAGCTTTACAGGTAAGCATGGCTGATTTCCACTTATGTCAAAGAGCTAAATACCTTTGAGGATCTGCTTCTAACTGCTTTATAACTCCAGATTCCAGCATAAGATGGAGCCAGACCCTAAGTTTGCACTGCTCTGTGTTTTCTTTAGCAATGAGCAGTTGCTTTACTGGTGTACTGAGGAGCGCCAGCAGGCAAACTCCAGAATGATTCCATATGCCCAAATGTTACAAAGACTACTGGTACACAGCTCTTGTCCTTAAAATTTTTTTTCGTAGAATTTGAAGAGCTTGAAATATTCTCACTCTGTCACATCTGCACTTGAAGGGAAACATCTAAAACTTTTTTTTTATGTTCTAAAAGAATTAAAACTAACAAATTGCTACTTTGCAGCTGGCATTAATGAATCTATATCCTGCATGTCTTCTTCCAGCCAAGGAGCTCTCCCATAATGCACAAAACCACAGAATTGAGGCTGGGGTTGCATAGGGACACTAAAATAAAAGCACAAGCAGCTCTGTGAGAACGTGGTCTCTTCTAGGGATACTGAGTTAGTAAATGGGATCTGCAACCCAAATAAAATATCTGAGTAGACTGAAGCAAGAATGAAACATGATATAAACTCCACTTTTGTCCCAGGGGACAAAATGTGATTTGTTAATACCCACAGGAGCTGCTCATGGCAGAAATATATCAACGAGTATTGCTCATATGGAAAGGCAGCAGAACTCTTGTTTCAGCAAAATCATTTGAGAACAGGGTTTGTCATAAGCTGCTGATGTTACATAGTATCATATCAAGGTGCTGAAAGACATCAATTTTTTTTTCTTTAGAACAACTGCCAGAGACGTACCTGATGGGTCAATGGCCTCGCTACGTGGGGGGAAAAACCCATGGGCCTCTTTTGTCAGGAATGCATAAGTAATTATTCTCTTGTTCATTCTGGAAGAGAGAAATTGTTTGCATGTAAGCAATAATAAATTAGGCACTTTAAATTGCTGATCCTCTGCTGTCAGAAAAATGTCAATACAAAGGCAGTTTCCAGTAGCTAAGATTTGTAATAGAAATTCAAGTGCTTTGTGGAAAGGGCATTGGATTTAAGGATCTCATCTTTTTCTGTAGTGGAAAAATAAGTTAGAACCTTGTCTATTTAGGTGAATCTATGTGCTTGATAAAAACTTTATAGGATTTTCAACTGGCTATTACATTTAGAATGAATCCATTTAAACATTGTTATTCTTCCCCTTATTCTTAGCTGAAATGCTGGATTTTGCTAATGCACATGGCTGGTTAATGGGGTCACTGCAGTATTGAAAGAATAATTGTCAGAAACAGGCTAAATTGTTTTCTCTGCTGTTTATTGTTACCATTGCGGTTTTGAGATGTATATCAAACAAATTTACCTAAATTGCCTCAGAGAACCTCATTGCAAAGTGATGGACTCCAACAATTTAGCTGAAAGCACAGGTTGCCTTTGAGTCCTCACACACTGCTCTGCCAGCTGCCCGCTCCCCAGCTCAACAGACATTTTGGTTTAGAACTGGAGTGAAGAGTTATGGTTGTGCTACTTCACCTTCACTTCATTACACCACTGTGACTATAACTTCTTCAAGCAGACTTCCTATATATTTTTAAAAATTTCCCGGGACAAGAACTATTATGCAGTTTCTAATCATGGTTTCCACAAAATACTTTGTAGCGACCCTTATGAAGAAGGTACCATGTAAAACTGAATGAAAAGACATACACAGGACTCAATTGAGTTCTGCAGTAAAAACTTAGAGAATATTTCTTCCGGAATGCAGTTATGTAAAAATGACTTCTGATTTCCGACTGGATGGTTTCTTACAATATCCAGTCATATCTGCTTAGTTGTTTGACAGAAATTACTTTTATTCCCTCTTCCCCTTGAGATACAGTACGTACCAATGCCATTTTAAAAGTCTCCTTTCAGCACAGAACCACCTCTTGCAGACAGAAAGAGACAAAGGCTCCAGCAAGGCCTTTCAGCTCTCCTCTCCCCCTGCCTGATGCACTATAAGGATAGCCTTTCTCTAACATTTTTTGTTTCTGTTGTACATTTTGTAATTTATTGCAAGTGTCCAGAGACGTAAATTGACAGGCAGCTGCATGTTAGGGTGATGTTTCTCTCCTGACAATGGTAGATGGACCCAGCCATAGGAAACATTGTGGTATCGAGATATTTTTGCTGAATATGACACTTTCAATTGAGCATCTTCAAGACTGCTTCAGCTTTAAATGTGAATTTGCCAGATATAACAAGGATTTGACATTGACCCTTCACCTGATAGTAATACATTTTTTATCTTTTAATAACATGCCATAATGCTGCTTTGTGCTTTCAGGAAGCTCTTTGGGTAAACAAATCATATTCATCGCCTAGAGACTAACATGCCTTTCCAGAGTCTATAAAGATGAGAGATAAGCTGAAAGTCAGGCTTGAAAAAGTTTTCAGCCATCTAACAGAACTTTTTTAAGAGCACACTGCTCTACCAGTTAGAAATCGCTACTTAATTTTTTTTCAAGGCACAGTTGTTTATATGATTTCTTGAATTGATTTCTCAGTACTGTTTGATCCAAATGTACTGAGGGTTTCAAGCTGGGTCTTTATGTCAGTTTCTCAGAAAAACAAATTTTATGTGCATATACTCTCAGCTGCCTATACTGAGCAAATTATTTTTGAACTCGAACTTCAATTTACAATTTCTCTTAAATTTCACATCATACTAAAAGCAATCCCCTCCAAATTCTGATTCATTCTCTGGTCATCAACAGTTAGAATGAGAAAAGCAGTCCCACTTGTACCATCACGCCCACACCTCATGGCAGAAATGCTGAAGCCTGGATAGTGTTTGGTCTGGCAGAAATGAGTCAGGGTGGGGAAGGTCAGTGTCACAGTGAAATACAGCTTTTACACAGTGATGCTTTAAAACAGAAAATGGAGACTCTACCAGTACAGTTGAGGACTTTTGTTTAAAAGACATTCTTGCAATGGGTTTCCAGGGACATCAGCATTGCACTGTGAAACCAGTACAGCATCACATGCTGCATGTGTACCCCTGGGTCCTCCCAGCAGTGCACAGCACAGACTTTCCTCCAGACCCAATTTTGCATGACAGCTGCCACTTACAGGGAACTTCATTTGGCAGCTGGTGGTAGGAGTGAAACGTGTCCAGAACAGTAAGATGAAAAAAATTAATTAACTCTGCTTTAGCCTGGGAAATCAGTTGGATGAGGGGAAGCAGCAAGATTTGTCTGAAGTTTGAGGAATAGCCATAGTGAAATATTTCAGAATATAGAGGGGACACATGAACATACTTGCCAACCAAGAAGAGTTTCCAAATATGTATTTGGAAGATGAAGGCAGAAAGACACACACACACACACACAGGATGGAACATCACCCACATATATGTTTCTAAATTCCTAATGAGACTTTTGAAACTGTGTTCAAACTGGAAGGGAATATTTTTGTGTAGCACAGTGGAGAATAATTACTGACAGATTGAAGTGAATAGCACATGTATTGTACCATTTATTTTATCAATTGAATTCTATGATTTGTTCCTTATCCTGCAGTCTCGTAATGGCATTAAGTGATGATTGTGTGGTAGCATGGGTAATCAGAATGAAAATTAGCCTTTTTCAGTTGAATTAATTGTCTCTATTTATTCTGCTTCCAATTCAGTTTTTAGCCATTATTTATGGTCTATTTTAAAAAGATTGCATCTCTTCTGCAAAACCACTGTCTTCAGCAAAACCACTGTCAGAAATAAGAGCAGTTTTACAAAAACTGAAATAATGCAGTGCTTCTCGTTTCAGTTGGCTGTGCCTTCCATACTTAGTTTTTGGCTTGAAAAGAAAGCCATTATATTCAGATAATAGTTTTCCCAGCCAAAAGCATGCACTCATATGGAAAAGATTGACTGTTAGACTCTGGCAAAATCTGTAATCTACACACAATGACATTTTATAATAGCAGCCCAAGCTAAGTAAAGGCATTTTGTTTTTATTAAAAAAACTCCTCAGAAACCACAGGGCTGATGTCTCTGAATCCAGACCAGGAGCCTAGCACCCCACTGTGCTTTTGACAAAAGCTGATTTGCTCAGTTCCAGAAAAGACTGGGATGGTTGTGTGAGTGTTTTTGCAATATGGCAAATGTTGCTATCTGATACAGCTTTATCTTGCACAGGAGCTGAGTACCACAATTTGTGGTACTGAAGTGCTTGTTATTGATCAACTATAATAATTGCTAAATGACCCAAGGTTCACTTCATTGCAATTAGACCTATGTAAAAAATCCACACTGTTGTTTTCATTATGTATTTTGGGGCAAATTTTTCCTCTTGCTCTGCCTCTTAGTCCCCCCAGGCAGACAGTAATCACAGGTCTGTGTAAAGCATCCTCTGAGAGACAAGATTTTTGTGGCAAACACAAGTTAGAGGTGAGGAGGATTATGCAGGGTGCATTCTCAAATGTTTGGCTCAGTCAGATTTTGGGTGACCCACACACTGGTGCTGCTGTTCCTGTCCCTGGGAGATTTGCTCAGAACTAAGGAGAGAGGTGAAAGGCTGTGTGCGTAGCTGGTGTCTCTGTTGTACTCTGCTGGTTAGAGAACAAGTTCAAATTGAAGGGGAATAGCATGAGCTGGAAGAGTCAGAGAAGCCAGACCACATCTCACAGGCATCCCGGGATGCCCAGTGTTTGCTAAACATGACACTGGATCCCAGCAAGCAAAGCCAGTCTCTGCTGTGCAGTTGGAGCAGTGACTCTCCCTACACAGACCATTTTCTTCCAGCCATCCTTGGCCTATTCTCAGCCCATCCCCCCCACCTTTGAACTCACCAGCTGCCCACAACACCACTGTGGTGGCAATCCACAGGCTTTTTTTCTTCCCATCCCTCACTTGTCCAAAATACAGCTGCGCCCTGCCTGGGCTCTAGCAGATCTGGCTGGGACCCTGCCCAGTCCCTCCTGCACTGGAAATGCAGTTCCTGAGCCCAAAAATCCAAATGCTCCCTTCCTGTGTACCCCAGTTCCTTGTCCCCATATGTGGATCCTGCCCAGCCCCAGGGGTCACCTTACCTGGGAGGGGGCACAGAGCAAAAGCCCTGCAAAACCCCAAACTCTACACATACCATTCTGCTGCCTCTTATTTCTTCTCCTTGTGTTGTAACTGCATCTTCGTCATGCACCTACTGGGAAAAGGGTGGCTGCTTGTGCAAAGACAAAGTCTTGGGGAAACTTACCCTGCAGTGCTTCCATTCCTGTGGCCCAGTGGCATTTAATTCCCTGGCACAGCAAGCAAGGAAAACCCTCCCAAGTGAGCTGCCATGCTGATGCACAAGAAACCACATGCGGAGCACAGGTTTTAGGAAGGGTTTTCCTGTAACTTTGATAGTGGTAGGAAGAGTTAATATGAAAAGTAGCTGAGTGTGTGAATCTTTTAAGTGACTCGTTCAAAGCAGAAGTTTCTAGAGACCCATATTTTAGTTATACAGGAACTTTTTATGGGAAGTTTTAGTACAGCATATACTAGTTACTGCATTACTCCTGTGTGCAGAGGACTAAAGGATAATGCTGTTGGGAAGACATAAAACTTCCCATTGTCTATGCAGTAAATCATCCCATGTAGGAGAAGAGGAGTCTGCAATTTCAGTCATTCTTGATGCCTTATAATGTACCAGCACAGCTTTTAATTAAAACTATGGAGCAGGCAGGGCTTTTATTTCACTCCAGAGCAGGATGGGCGGTAACAATGAGAAAGGGATGACTCTTTGCTTATTAATTTGCAATATTACCAGTACTCCTCCCCTGAACAGCCATCTGGTGCCTGAGAACCACGGGGCTTATTATTACAGGGCACGTTCACTGCTGAGCCTGAGCCTGCTGCAGATCACACTCAGAGAGACCTGGCAGTGAAGCTCAGAAATCTGGCATGCCTACGAAAGCCCTGCCTCCCGAGTCTTCAGCCAAAATGTGACACTTCACTGAAAACTCTGAGAATGAATGAATGAATGAATGAATGAAAAAAATCTGTTCCTGTGTCACGTGCATTGCCTGCAGGGAACAAGTGTCCTGAGGCATGGCAGACCTGCAGAACAGCAGCCGTGAGGCCAAAAGGAAGAGTGCTCTGCAAATCAATTTCTTTGCACCAGCGGGCGTTGGCATCTGCAGTGCTCTTTGGACAGATGTGGCCACATATCAGTGCACTGAAGGAAACTGCAGATCTTACATGAAGAAACACTGCCAGTTAATTTGGCCTAGAGCAGTGGGGGGTAGTGGTCTTTTCTTAAAGAGAAAAAAAAAAAAAAAGCTGTATCTTCACATTCAGTTCATAGCACCTTGGAAAATCTCAGGGGTCAGAACCCCAGTCAGAGAAGTCAGCAGGACCACAAAGCTTACCTGAGTCACCTCCCACCAGCTGCAAAGGACAAGAACTCCACTGGCTTTGAGGAGGAGAGAGATTCTGGTCTGCAGTCAGGACCCAAAGCAGCAATGTCAGACTCTGGCTCTGAGTTTCTCAACACCAACAGAAAAGTCTTGGGATCAGTGCTCTCCTCGCCCTGGCTGCCAGACAAATTTGAGGCCAGTCCCTCCTGGGCTGTCACAAGTCACAAGTCTGCTCCACAGAAGCAGACTTTGGAAACTCATGGCCCATGTCTGGTAGTGTCCATGTGTGAAGTGATGCCTGTGATAAAATGGGTCTTCTGGTCAAGCAGGTGTCTCCTCAGGCATCGTTTCTAGCTGCTCTCCCCAGGTGCTGACAATGGGGCTGCCTGCTGCCCCATGGGCCCTTTCTGTGCCTCTCTTCTGAAGCAAATCCTGTTGCATGCATCCCCAGCACAAAGCTTCATGCCAGTGCTCACTTAGATACTTTCCTCTAGTTCTGACAAGTGCCATCCTATATAACACAGCCACAGAGGTGATTTCAGAGCCAGCTGTCAGGCTTGTCCTCTTGCCCCTGTGCTACCTTCCCTCCTCTTGAGAGCAGCAGATGCAAGCACCTTGTCCCCATGTCCATTGCCTGCTCAGCACCCTCTCCCCTCCAGAGCTACCCCTGTTCTTTCAGTGGAATGCCAGGTCTCTCATGATCAGTGAATTATGCCAAACAATACAACTTCTGGTTGGATTTTTCAAACAGTCCAACTTCCCTTTTCCCATGCTGTTTATGTTAGGGAGCAGCTCCTTGTAAATACACAAACCATCACTTTTTCTCATTTTAAATGCATTCTTAAAAGCCTTTCTTTGGAACAATAGCTGCAAAAATGTGTCAAGAAGAGAATCAGTGCTGTGCGAACCAGCTCAAGCCTCTTCTTTCTGCCTCCTTGCCTCTCTGAGTTATGCTGCAAATTCTTTTACAAGGCTGGAGCCTACAGGACCACAGGCTCAGATCCACATTTTTCCATGTATTTACATTGCCTGTAACAATCATGTAGACCACCAACAGTAGTAGCTCAGTGATAAAGCAATACATGCTACTCACACTCTGAGAGCAAATGAAAAGTTATTGCTTACAGTGCAAATTTAAAGAAATTTCTTTAGGGGCTACAGGAGAAATTTTAGGTTATTTCTTCCCATCAGTCCAGTGGGGGAATACAGCAAACCACCATTATTCACATACACTTTGCCTTTTCCCCAGGTTAAATCACAAGAAGTGGGGTTTCCAGGCCTGAAATTTGCCTTTCAGGATGTGGTCAATGGCCAATCCCTGTCACTTTATATTTTGAAAGACATCTTCTTGTTCTGAGTTATAGCCCTCACTAAACTCTGCATCCCCTTCAGCCATCCCCATTCCTACTACTGAAATACACTGAAATAGTGAAAGGCCTCACATACAATGCTGCCCAGGTCCAACATGATGCAAATCCCAAGAGGTTGCACTGCTCCCTGCAGAAGGCACATGAAGAAATTTTCTATTGTCCCTTAGGGCACAATCTGCTAAATACTTCCAAGTTGTTGTGATCCTGATGTCACAGCCTCATAGCCCCCACCATATTTAAGTATTCTTCAGTTTACTTCAAGAAAGTTGGACTGGTGACTACAGCCCACAGGCTACTTGCCAAATCTGGTTTATGAAGCATAATTAGACTACTGGAGAGAAAAAAGCTGCTTACAGAAGAATCCTAAAAAGAGCAGGCAGTTGCATGACAAACATAGAGCCAAACCAACTACTGGCCTTTTAAAAACGAGGGAAAGCTCTAGAAGTCAATGAAACTTCCATGGCCCCTGCTCTGACCACAAATTATAATGAAAAACGTGCAAAAAAAAAAAGTTTTCTATAGGGGTTTAACTCAAACAGTAGAATAAAGAATTAATTTCCAGAATGTCTTAAAAAAAAAATCTGTGAAGTGCTTGAGAACTCTAAAACCCAATCAGAAACAGCTCTGCTAAAGACAAAATGGGAGGTAAAGGCCCTCTAAGTTTACAGAAGAATTGACTTTGAGTTTGAGCATATTAAAAAGAAAATGTGATGCAATGACCTTGATTAGTCCTTTTTCTAACCCTCTCATAGAAGATATATTTAAAAAAGAAAAACACAGTGGTTCTTCCTTATATAAATAGAAGTTCTGACATGCATCTTGAACAACAGACATGTGCATACTCAGTCTGAAGACAGCAACTCTAAGGAAGAGAAGTCTCATAAGACCTTGGACCACTGTGCTGTGTCCTTGGAGATCCTGGAAGAAAAAGCACCACAGTCAGTAGGTGACACTAACACTCAGATAAAAAGTACTTAACTAAAGTGGTGCTGAGAGAGTTGCAGGTGCACAACAGAATTAGGGGATACCAGCTTGAAATTGTTTTCTGTTCACTCTGTCACAAGAGACTGCATTCCACATTATTCTTTCCAGGAGCGTCTTGCACCACAGAAACCAGTATTATAAAAAAAAATTTTCATTATGTCTGCTTAATTAGGCAGAAAAGTTTGTAAATTTATCAAAACATAAGCACAGTCTGACATTTTGATTACAAACCCCTTCAAACACTCGGCAGTCTATCAAGTCCTGCTCACACTGCGACTGCAGCAAGATACAAAAATGCAGTTACCTGCTCCAAAACACACCAACCTTTCCATTTTTATCTTGACTGTGGCTTTGGTACAGGCCTCCATCAGCCCTTCTGAGTAGTGCTGGAATCAAACAGCTCTGAGTGAGTGTTTGAGGCTGAAGGAGTGTTCCCCAGGTCTCAGCTAGGGCGTTGGGGGTGGGTACAGCTTCCTCCTTCTGAGCAGCCTGTGCTCAAGCCTTAGCCCAGGTTGTCTCCTGCGGCTGAAAAACACAGAACACTGTTTGCTACAGCAAGTGAGCAGAACTCTGCTACTATATTGAGCTGCATATGCAAGCCCCCAAGCCCTTACTGAGGGAGCATTAATTACACATTGTGAAAAATCAGCCAGCAAACTAGGAGGTGAGAAACTGGTGCTTGTTGACATCCTGCTCTTGTGGGTTTACCTCAGTGCAGGACTGTGGGGGAAAACATCCCATTTCCTTAGGCCAGGCTGGGATGCCTCCTGCAACCTTTTCTCCTGAGGGAGGAAACAGACAGTGCCTCTTGCTTGGCTGGCCTGAGGCCAAGGGAACAAGTGTGCCAAGGCAGGAGGGGGGAGAAGGCAGGATCAGGGATACCACTGAGCACCCACAGGCCAGTGGGCAACAAGGAGGGGCTGGTTCAGTGATCCTGCCTGGATGAAAATGCCCAACAAAAAAATCTGGGTAAGAAAAGTGCTGATGGGCATAAAATCATATGGCTGTAGGTCTTAAATGCATTTAATTTACATTACATTGGCACCAAAACTGTTGAAATACATCATGTGAAAAGGAACCAAGTTTCAATATACGTCTTATCAAATCCTGAGTTTCACTAAATCAAATGTTCCACCTTGCAGCCTCACTCTGGCACTTCCCTCTCATCAGTCCATTGATCTGGGCAGTCCCACAGTACCCTCAGGGAGTGAGCTACTTTTACTGTAGCTCTTTTACTTTTATTGGAGACTACCAGAACTAGCAAGTAGCTGGAGGCAGCGTGACAGCTCCAAATATCTTGAATCCAATTAAACGGAAGATAAAACAATTTTTTTATTCCAATGCATTATCCTTTTTGTAACTCCATGCACTGCAGAGCTCCCAGTTCATTATGTGCAACCATCAGATATTACAGAAAAAACAAAACAACAGACGTTTCCCACAGATTAAACTGCATTCTCACACTCTAAAACAAGCAGCAGGGAAATATTTTGCTATTTGACATCAAGAGTTTCCAAAAATTTCTCCAAGGTACAGCAATTTCACTTCTGAGATTTACTGCCCAAGCCTCTCTTCGGATTCATTATTTCCAAATCATTGAGACTATGTTTACAAAGGCGGGTTGTTTGTGTTTCCCTCTCTCCCCAACAGCAAAAGACAGCAAATTTAATAAGACTGCAAGCTAGAAACTGGTCTGTGGCAAAGCTGAGCCTCAATCCAAGAAAATAATGCATCTGCTGTACTGTAAACATAGCAAAGAAAAAAAAATACCAGTTTCATCTCTTCTCCCCATACACACTGGATTCTTAATTAAATAAACCCTGACAAAATGCAGCTACAGCAAATACTTTGCTTTACTGAGTCTGCATGATCAATGACCTTAACTCTTCTGGTAGCTTAAAAAGATAGCATGACTTCCCATTGTCACCATCAGTATGCACATTTCAGAATGTTTTTAAGCATGCCTGGGGACATCGCTGCCAATGAACCATTTCATGCCTCCTGGGGTCCTTCAGGGCTGCTCCCCATCAGCCTGGCTGCCAGTGCTGCCAGCACACCCTGCTCTGCTCCTCATAAAGCACAACTCACACCTTCCTGCTGCTCCAGCCAGCAGGAAAACAACTGGTCAGGAAGAAAAGGAGCAAGCTACACCCATTTCAGGAGAGATTTGAATAGTTTATTTTGCCCAGTCAAGAGCCCTTCAGCATAATGACACATTCATATACACATATATGAACATTTTTTTCTGAAACATTAATGTATAATACATTTTAAATTTAAAATACCAGCTGCACAGGTATTTTTATTTACAAAAATATTCCATACTTAATTTTTTAACTTCATTATGATGACATAATTCAGTCCAACTACATGTAAATAAAATAACTCTATTCAATCTAACATAGTTGAGTTTGTAACAGTACAGTTTGCAGTTCATATGAAACTATATTTGTAGACAGATGGATTTGCAACCCTATCTAAAAATGCATATTCCAGTAATCATCCTCAGAAGAGCTAGTGGGGCTCAGCAAGACTTAACTGAAGAATAAGTTGCAATGAACAGAAGGGAAAAAGAAAACACACATGTACACACTAACATATACAGAAACGAGAACTGCTACACAACAAGCATGCTTACCCAGGAGTGGGCAATGTTAGAAAAATTTACGGATGTATTTTTTTTTTCCCCCATGGTGCTGGTACAATGAAACAGCAGCATAACTAGAAAGCAGCATGTTTTCCTAGTTCTAACCACTACAGATAGCAGAGCTCAGGTCTAAAATAACACAGTACTGCTTATTTACAATTCTGTTTTAAAAGGGAATATTTAAAACATGTTCCCACCCCTCTCCCTTTTCCATCACCTATTACTGAATGGTAGTGGTAATCCACATACAACTCCTTTTATGTTTTCAACTGAAACAGTTTAACTTCTAGTTATTTGCCTTGTAGTATGGAACTTAGGTACTAACAAAAAGAAATTCAAGTGTCAAAGCAACCTACAGCTGTAGGTTACTTTAAACATTTCTAGGTGCACATGGAAACACTAAAAGAAATACTGATTGACATTTTTCATTTGATTGTTTGGTGTTTCTGCCTCATTTCCCTTCTTCCTTTTTTCACTTTTTAAAAATGAGTGCCCACATCTTTAAGTCTAAACTTTGTAAGGTGTAACAGAACCCAGAAACAGTACACTCATTGGACCTGAAACCGTAATAAGGTATCAGTAAAAAGGATATATAGGACATCTTTATAATGGGCTTAAGGAGAAGAAATTGGCCTGGGTTAGCTTTTCAATGAAAACTGCAGTAAAATTAACTGATTTACCTACACTACACCTTTTTTCCCCCCTGTTTTTGTTCACTTCCACCCTTCAAACTTCATTAATTTCTGTCTACAGAGTATTTGAAGATTTTGTGGTAGTAGGAAAGTTATCAACATCCACTCAAGAAGATTCACATAAATTATCCAGGAAATTTGCTGGAATGAGGGAAGATTCAACTGACAAGTTGCCCTTCTGCTTGGACAGGGAAGCAAGGCACTGCAGTCCTTCTCTCCCACACCACATTCTGTCTGCGGTCAGTGCCCACCCAGACATGTTAAACCACAAGGAGAAAGCAGAGGGCACTTTGGCCACGGAATCTTAAGTTTTCCAACACATTTCAGATACAAAAAAACCAACAAAACAAACCCACATAAAACCCAACCCTGATTTACATGTAAAGAGCTGATACACAGATTACTCAAAGACAATGTTTATTGGACAAACCTCACTTCAGTTTTGGAGAATTTTAAAAGTCCAAGAAATAGAGCTGAAAAAAGTCTTTCGTGTGTACCAGAAAAAAAGCCAAACCATAGAAAACCAGTCAGCCATGGACTGCAGCTATTGAGAAAACTTTTATATTAGGCTAGTTCCCTATCTTCTTGCTCCATACTTGGAGAATTGTTTAAGGATGTTCATAAAGGGAGGTAAAAATAACTGACTATTTTCTGCAAAGCAAGATGGGATATTTGTTTTCATTGCTTAGTAATTGTATCATCTCGATATGAGATATGAATGTATTCATAAGCTTAAAACAACTTCTATGGATAATATACATACTTTAAGTACTTTGACTTAAAACTTGAACGTAAGTCTTTTTAAAATTAAAGGTAGAAGTGTACGTATAAAAATTATTTAAAACTAAAAGTATATTCTTAAGCAGTATGTATAAATATAACAGATTTCTTTTGTATTATCTAGTAACAAATGTGAAAGTGTTGCAGTAATTTATAAACTGAATGCTGACACAGAATATGTGCCTTTTATTAGATTCTATATTGTATATACATATTTTGCTAAGAAAACACACATCCTAAATAAATCACATAATTAGCAAAGGTGCCTGAAAGTAATCTGTTCTAAAGTCTTTATTGAACATGTGTGTTTATATACAAATAATGAACCTGAACTGCACAAATGCAGAAACAAAATTAAGGAATAAAATACCATGATTGAATTAAAGTGCAGGAAAAATTCAAGTTTAAAAGTTCAGGTAAGATCAGTGCCATTAATTAAGCAAGAAAGGAAAAAAAGAAGGAAACAAAAAAGAAACCAAACAAAAATTCCTACCCCTCAAAAAAAACCCAAATCAAAACCAAAATACCAGGCACGCAAAAAAAAAAAACCCACAAAAAAAAAAAAACCAAAACCAAAAAAAACCCAACCAAACAAAAAACACAGAAAGGAAAATAAAAGGAGAACTAAAAGGGAAAAAAAAAAAAAAGAAAATGAACTTGCTTCCAAAAATCCTCCTTTGGATGTAGCTTTCCAACATCACCTGCCATGCAAGTACCACCTCAGGCACAAAAACTTTGCATAAGGACAGACAAGGAACACAGCTATATATTACTATACTTTATAACTGACTGCTGAACAACAAATCACTGGAGATGCCTGTGGTGTAACACTTTCAGACTGATTTGGAATACACAGATATTTACACATACCAGGATTCAAAAGTTACAATTTGGCAGGACTAAGGTGAAGAAAAGCTTCTTCAGTTTACGGTTCCTAATGAGACACACTACATATAAACAGATTGGTAGCAGCAGGTAGTTTCTTACTTTCATTAAAAAAAAAAAAAAGTAATAGCTCAATTGTATTTTATAGTTTTCCAGACACACTAAAAAATTTCACACAACTAAAACTCTAGTGAAAAAAGCAGGGGTGCTTCCCCACGAGGATTTCCATATACTTGGCTGTACAAAAGGTGCACCACCAATAGCACAATAAGATGCAATGATGTGTGTGTGATCACCTTCCTTCCACTGGGAAGGAAAAAGTAACATTTTAGACTAAATTTGTACATAGCCCCTTTTATTGACCAAGAACCATTTGTGTGTTTGTGTCATGAGCAATCAAGTCATTATCCTTCATATCTAGAAGCATGCCCTGAACATAAGCAACAGAAGAGATTCAACTACGATAGATTCTGCAACACCAAAGAAGCCACTACTCTTCTGGTACTGGCAGATGGTCTCTCATTGCCTCTTATCATTTTGCTTGCTGGTGGTTGTCAAATGTGTCTTGATGAGAAAGTTAAGTATGCTTTCCTTTCAAGCCAAGGTCATCTTCCATTGAATGATACCATAATTTGTTGAAGAATACTTCTACAATCCTCTCCCCCAGAGCTTGACCAGATTAATTTCCCAGGATTCTGTTGCCCTGAAATGTAGTTTATCTTCACCAGGTCAAACCATGAGTCATCTCAATTTATAAATGTGAGACAAGGAAGGGGACAAGTGTCAGCTAGGGTGGGTTTTTTTGGGTGTGGTATGGATAGTGGTTTTTCTAGTTCTCTTCTACCTGGGTATCTCACAAAACGGTGTTAAATACGCATTAATTAGACACTAAAAATAAATTAACATGCAGAGGCAAATATTGCATGGCAAACTGAGTTAAGTAACCCAAGTAGACATGGCCTCAGTAGTTACGGGACAGAGGCATCAAGAAATCATAATACTGCTGTTTGAATTGTCACATTCTCATTTGTTAAGGACTTTGAACAGTGAGCATAGTAGGGCATGCCAACATACTAAAAACACAATTCAATTGTCTTTTTAAATTAAATGTTGCTTTACATAAAGTGAGAAAATTAATCAGTTTGTGCTACAAAGCCCAAGCATATTTGCTTCTCATTTGAAAAGTGATTTAAGAACCATAAGTAACTTCAATATTTTAGATCCTTGAGGTGTTTTGTAAGGTTGCCTATCTATGTACCTGCAACATCACTTCACAATAAAAACATAACCAAGGTTTTGCTTTGGGAACATTCAGAAAGTTTGTGAAAAAAGTACACAAAATGCAATGCTTGGGAAAGCAAACCTAAGTGATTAATTTCAGACAATGTAGACCTATCAGCTTCTAAGTACTCCCTTTTATAAAACAAAACCAGACAGTAACTATTTCTAGTTTGAGGAAAAAGATCTAAAAGAATTTTTGAAATACAAGCATTTATTTTAAGGAATCCTCTCTTCTAAAAGAGCCCTGGTCATTCTCATTGATATAGCTTTTGTGCAGTAGCCATTTACAAGTTAGCTCAGCTGTATTATTTACCTCACTCAAATTGAACATTATTTCAGCAATTTCTAAAGGTTTTGTGCACACTTTGCCACTGCTTACACTGAAAGCACTGCTTTAGAGACTAAATCCAAATTTTAGGACAACTGCCTTTAGTGCTGGGTGGGGCCGAGACAGGTACTTGTAAAATAGCTCTACTAGCAGAACTTAGAGATTTGCTAAACAACATACTGACAATTATTAAGTATTAGATGCTTGCTTGCCATTATTCATGCATCAGCACCTCCATGGTGTGTAAAACTTTGAAAACCTGAGTCCAAGGTTATCTGATTTCATAGCAAAAGACTAAAGGGGCATCTAGAACTTAAGTTTCAAAACTATCTCAGCTGTTTTAATTAATGGCTGTAAAGATACATTCTGTTAAACATTTATAAAAACTCACAGCATGAATGGAACCCACAGCCAATTCTAAATGTTACACAACCTGAACCAATAATTATTTTTAGCAAAAAATAATATTTAACTGAACAGAAGTTGAAGAATTCTTACCACAAGGAAGATGTTACCACATTTCACATTGCACAGCCATAACACAAATGAAAACTCCCAGCATGACACATTCCAGTCATATTATTCACTTGACTTTTTTAATGCAAAAATTACGTATTCTTTTGTTTTGCACGTCACAGAATATGATGTGATTACAAGAATACTAGATCAGGGGTCCAAGAAAAGACTATGCACAGGTCAACTATGTATACAGTTTTCAATAAGAAATCTTCCAAGCTTCCAGCTTTTCAAATGAAAGAAGTGACAGCAAACTTCAACTCTTCTTCAACAACAATGGTAAATATAGCGAGTCCCAGAGAGGGTAATTCTAAGTCAGCTACTGTCCAGCAAGACAAACAACTTGATTCCAGCTCTTGGACCCCTGATTTATTGCCTCTCCTTACAGGAGGGTATAACACTGGCAGCAATTACAATAGCACAAAAACTTTTGGCATATGAAATATTAACACAGGATTGACCCTGCATTGCCCCTGCCCATCTCACCACAATTTTCCTTTACTCTCTTTTCCACATGTTCCAGTTACCTTCTTTGTTCCAACTTTATGCTAACCAACAGCTAAGAAACACTCAAGTTTGGTTCTTTTGTGTGTGTGTGTTTCTTAGATATAAAGCTCCTCAGTTAAAGCCATGACTGAGGTAAAACAGTGTGTCATTTGTGCTAGGAAACAACAGTATCCGATAGGGAATACTCCTTGAAATTTCAGTGTTCCTGCCAAAATTAATGAAAAAACAAGATTTTTTTTCATCAGGACAAAATTAAACAGATGTAGTTCATGAGAGTCATCAGAATTGGTACCACTTCTTGTCTTTGTACTTCAACATCATCTAGAAAAACAAAAAGCAATTTCTAATTACTGTTCCTGTAATGTACCAAAATGTACAATGACACAAACAAATGACATTCTTACAAATCAGCACGAGAAAGAAGGATTTTAGCAAAGCTTCTCAAAGTTGCAACAACATTGCTGAACACTGTTAGCATGATGAATTTTCTAATGTTAGCACCATTGCCAGTGATCCAGCCTCAGAAAAAATTTATTTTGGAGAATGGGGAGGTTGCACAGGAGTTGAGGGTGTGGAAAGAAATCAGCATGAAAATGGATGAGAACAGCCACTCTCGGGTAGTTACGGAGGAAAAAAACCAACTCGCATTCACAAGGTTTGCATTCACACCAGGATCTTTCTTAAGGACAGCAGCAATCTCACATACAGCATTACTCTTCTTATTAATTCAGTGACAATAAGTAATTTTTTCAGTAATAGGAATTGAGTTACACATTTAGAAGCCTACATGCCACTCCAGCAGACTGCATGCTCTAGACCAATATGCCATGAGACAAAAGTGTTTACGTTAGTATTTAACTGCTGGGAGGAACAAGTGATATGCGAGAGGGAAGTATCCTTTATCAATGATAGTGCGTGCCCTTCAGACACCTCTAACATGGCTTTGCAGAACTCAGCCACTTGCAGAACTTGCATTTGACAATCAGTTTAATGTTCAGTTTGACATACTCACCTCATGAGCATGTTTTGAGAAAGAATCAGCACTGTAAAGCATAGCTGCAGTTTTTTCTTCCAGTTCTCCCAGTTTCTGTCCTCTTTCATCCAGTGCCAACCGGGCTCGTGCCAGTTCACCAACTACACCAGATGCTGCTCCTTTGACACCTTCAATACCCCCAGGTCCTGGAATATGCTGAGCAAGACTCCTTGATGCCTTCCCAGATGCTGATTCTCCAACTGGAGGCATTTGCAAAACGCAGCAAATACAGAATAGTAAGTTTTTCTATCACTATTACATAAACATCACTGAAAGTAGTTTATAGAGAGGTGTAACTTGTTTGCATGAAGACTAAACACGTATTTGTAGGTATGATTATGAGCAACACTCACTACTCTACGTTAGTAGATGTTACTACATTAAAACTGAGATATTCAAACATATTTTCAAGTTTCCAGGTAGGTTATAAAACTATAAACTCTTCACAGCTCAAGTGTGAAACTAAAATTCTCATTTTCTTCAACAGAATTGTTAGAAACACTTCACCAGCACAATACAGCTTATTTCACATGGAATGCGTTTTAAGTTTAACAGACAAAGCAGAATAATTTTGAAAATACAAGCTGTGGTTAGTTCTGGAAGTGCTTTGCTGGTATGTAGGCCAGCCAGCATGATTCCAACAGCAGAAGTTCCCTTTGATGGAAGTTCAATTTTACATGCAGACACGTGAAGATTAGGTGTCTATGCTGTCATTATTGTAAAAACCTTGAAAAAAAAAAAAAAAAAAAAAAGAAAATAAAAGGATGTAGAAAGACAGCGTGGCTGTAAGAATAAATCAGCACAAAAGGTCAGCTGAACAGCTCCAGATCCCAGTGATGGCATTGGCTACACCAACTTTGCTCATAATGGGACATCAGCCACCCATTTCAATCTAGACACTTGATGTGCAAACCTCATGCAGAACTGTGAACACTACAGAAATTTGAGTATTTGTTTTATACAATAAAATATGGTTTACATATTTTCTTTTTTCTACCTCCAGGAAAAATAATATTAACTTGTTGAATATGTTTTGATGCAGTATTTCAAGACTCTCTGAATTGATTTTATGCTTCTATTAAGAATGATTTACATTTAAATTAAGTACTGTAAATATCTTTCTGTGAATTCCCAAAATAAGAAAGAGAAATAATTTCATTTATTAGAGATTCTGCTGTGACCTTCATGGTAAATATGGCTACTTTAAAGACATTCTCAGATGTCTTTTGAATTGTCATTGAACTCACTTTCAGGCTACAGTTCACTAGGCTTTTTTTCTTCCATTCAGTACTATTTTCCTTCTAAAGATCCCAGCCACATCTTAATGGTGGAAACTTGAAATGATATAAAGGGATAACTTCTAAAGTTACAAGGGATTTTTCCCCTGTCCCAGTCATATTAAACTATAATTTGTGCACATAAATTTCTTTACTGGAATACTTGACCAACCTTTCACAGTATTACATATATATATACATATGAACACCCACAAAAGACATCTTTAACACAGAAAGTGACCTCAAAATATCTGATATTTGCTTAAAATGTACAGGCTCAAGTAATAGAGACTAATTTAATTTTTACTGTGTAGAGATCAAAAGAACCAACATAAAAGAAAGGACTGGCAGGGCACCTTATCAATTTTGACAGATACATTTCATGTTAATAAAAAGATTGTTCTTAAAAATAAGCTCGAGTAATATGGTGTTGCATCTAGCAAATATCTGAATAAATAAATGGAAGCTATTTTCCTTAAATATATTAAAGTGCTGAATGCCACTACAGGGAAAAAAAAGAAGGTGTAACCAAAAAATAACGAAAAAGATAAGGCAATGAAAATTTTGCCAAATCTGAATTTTACTGTCCTATAAACAGAGGACTGAACTGAAATATCATAGAGTTCTGTCCTTGCTGTCATTCCTAAGGCAGCTCTGCACAAATAAAACAAGGAAAATCTGGCAAATAACTGAAGTAGAGTGAAGTTTTAATTTTCCTCCTGTACAGAACAGCATTTCCAAAAGCAGTCCCTTTCAGTGTACCAGCATAAACAGAATCATGGCCAGTACTACATGCTTCAGAAAGATGAATTAAAATACGATTACAAAACAAGAAAAGGGACAACTAATCTGCTGCTGAATGAATGAGATAAAAGAAACTGTGAAAAAAACACACCAACCTTTTCTGATCTTGTTGGTAAGGTGCACAACACAAAATCTATGAAAAAGTATTCATCATTCCCTATTTTACTTTCCTCTTCACAAAGGTAATGTTCTATCAACACAAGTAATACATTTATTGAGGATCACTGGCTTCCAGAAAAATAACAACTAATAGTAACTTACAGAGTTCTTCTCTGTCAAGTGACTGTGCCCCACCTCCGAACAGGCCTTTAAAAAACCCCCTGTTTGGTGCTTCTGGTGTTTCTACAGGAGTGAAGAGCTCACCCAACATTTCCTTTGCAACGAAAGAGAGACATAACAAGGCATCAATTATTAAAAAGAATGGAATGTTCTTTCACTTCCAGGATTTGTTTAATGGATTTGAATTTCAAGATAAATATGTTTTAATGGGCATCTTTGCAAGGTGATGTAGGAAATAGAAAGATAAAAACGTGTAAAGAAATTTGTTCAAACCATCTGCTTCAGAGGGTTGCAAGCTTAGGGCTCATGGAATTCAGAAGCAAAGAAATGCATTCAAGTAAAGCTTATTTGCCCTTCAACCACTTGGGCCAGACTCCTGACTTTGTTCTAGTGAAACTGTATCTACAAATATTTATATCCACGTAGCAGTACGAATGTAGAGCCTGCAACTCTGCTATTTCCTTATTCTATGCAGCTACCAAGCTGAAGCATGCCTGAGATTTTTTCAAGCTGTTAATATCCCTGATATGTAATAGCTTCCTTCAAATATCCTGAGTTAGCATTCCCCACTTGTGTCAGCACACACCTCTCCAAGTGTCAATTGATCAAGGGAATTTTAACTGCATGTTAAAGGAGGAAAACTCCTGTTGATCAAAACAAAATTAAGTAAAAAACTGATTCAGCTACAATAGCACGGATGAAGTGATTCATCCAGAATCAGACTCCACAGTGAAGGAAAACAAAAGGGGGAAAAAAAAGCACAAAAGCCAAAGTGCTCAGCTCAGAATCTATCTAAGAAAAAAGTGATTGTTAAAAAAAAGAGTTAATTACCTGAAGATTTTCACATGTTTCTTGGCTGTAGGTGAGCCTCTGTATTTCAGTTGGTGAGACAAGATAGAGTGCTTGTCCATTGTTGGTGAAGCAGAATGTTCTGGCTATCCGCATATTGGTGAGTGGCAGGTAATATACATCCAACAGTGGCCTTAAACTTGGCAAACTTAAGGAAAACAATTAAAAAATCCATTAAATAGAGCAGAAATGTCTATTATTGAGCAAATGGCTCATTTTTAAACTGCAATACTTGTTTTTTTCTCTTTACCATTTGATGAGTACCACAAACAGGTATCATTTAATGATATTACAGAATCTCAAAACATGAGATTTTTCAAGGCAGCACCTCAAAAATGAAACTTAAACATCTGCATCACAGATGCATTTAAAAGTATTTTTTAAATGACAGTTTGAGCATGCAAATCACAAGTTCACTATTTAATGAATTAGGCATTACTTAATAATTACCAAGGTATTTTGATAAGGTATCTACGAAGAGTTTACAATTAAACACCCTCTCTCTTCCCTCAGGTTAATAATTTCTCCTTGACTAAAAATACAAGTCTAGAAGATCTCTCCTCGAGAACATTTAGAAATATAACATGGGTGTGCTGTCAAAGGAAAGCAGAGTTCAGTAGCCTCAAACAATCTTATGAGTTAAGTCCCCCTTTTTGTTCTGACAAGATATTTAAGAGAAAGTCCTCTTAGAGCTAAGTTTACTTACCTGGTATTATCTGATTTTGTACATGTATATGTACAACTGCAGAACTTACTGCATCAATCTACTGAAGAACAGACAGCACACTTGGGCTATAACAACATTCCTCTACCAAACATTCCTCTCCCTCAATGTAACAATAAATGCAAGTAAGAAGGGACAAAACACCTAATTTCTTGACAAATGGAACCCAAAATAAACCATTGTCTCAAACATCCCCTGTGAAGCTCTCATAAAAAAAATCTACAAAAGTTGTTAGCTGCAAATATCCCAATAATACAATTAACAGCCTGTGCTGCAGACACCATCTGCACAAGATTATTATTTCTAGACACTAAAAAAGCAGCAAAGGGGCAAAGTGAAGTTAAAACCAAATAAAGATGTAGTAACCACAACAGTGTCAGGTTGCCTTGTTCTGTTTCTTCCTTTTCTTTTTTTTGCATGATGCTGAGGTTGCCTTTGGAGGCAAGTTTTAAAAGTGAGAAATAAACAGCAATATTCTTTTCTAAGCGTATCACCCAGATATGACACCTCTGCCATGCATGCATCTAAAATAAGAATATTCCTAAGATAGAGTTGATGCCTTGATGATTTTTGTATTTTCTTTTATACCCCTTTATACCTTTTTACAACTTCTGTATTCCAAGTGGTTTTTTTTGCCTACATTCTTGGACTTGCTTGTTAAGCTGAGAGACTAAACATGTTAGAAGCTTTGTAGTTAGGGGTCAGTGTGCCCAGCGCCCAAGGTCCTCTCCAGAACACATTTTGTAAACTGAGATAGAACCATCCAGGGGAAGGTTCCTTGGGAAGGGGGGCTCATTGAGCCTCTCATTGGGGAATTATGGATAGATATGCTAATTAGTGAAACCTAGAATATAAGACCAGAGCTTGAGGAAGGGGATCGCGGTGGCCATTGCGGGGCACATGGACGTGCATTCGACCTGCTCGTGGTGCACCTAAGGATCCTTAAAATAAACACCAAGGTAAAACCCCTTTTCCCCTTCTAACCGTGTTCGCCTCTTGATTTTAAGACCAGGAAAAGGCATCAGAGTCAGTAACAGGGAAGCGTTCTGCTTCAGATCAATGGAAGCATAAAACATTCTTACAGCTTCAAAACACAAAAACAGTAGATCAGATAGGACAGCTGTGACACGCATGAGAGCATTTTCATCATTTCTATCTATTACCATCCTATCTGAGTTTTTATCAGTAGATAAGTTTTGGGCACCTTGGGTATGATACAGTGCTCTGACAACTTTACACAAACTGCATGTAAGGTCCACTCCCCAGCAGCAATTCATGCTTATGAAATGGAGTTCATCACTGGAGTCCAACTTCTCCACACAAATAAACATTTCGGCACTTGTAATTTAGCACATATGCAGAGCTAAAGAGAAAACAACATGAATCCTGAAGAAGACAGGATTTGTTTCAATATATGGCATCTGAACATTACTAAGTTTAGTTTTAATTAAGAATAACAATACTGTTTGCCCTGCAAGGTGAGCAGCATTTTGTAGAGATGTTTGTAATACATAAAACATGCGATATACATCAGTGGAGTTACAGTCTTACAGACCACAATTAAAAAACAAGATTTGATTGTATCAGTTTTAGTTTTACTCCTAACAACTTCTTCAAGAAATATTTTTTTACAGATTTTTCCAAGCTGAAAGCTTCTTTTGGCAACCTTAGAAATAATCTTTCAGGAACTTTACTGGCATAACGTTACAGGGCCGTGTTCCACATTCATCTTATCAGGCCACAACTAAACTGCAGGTGCAAGGGTGTAGGTATAGACACACTGCTGCTCAGAATAAAACAGCACTTAGGAAATTTAAGATAAAGGACATGAAAATTGCATAGGTGACCTGTAAGTATATTTAAACACTACTACAACAACACATGTTTAAACTCATAACTTAAACCTCTTACTTTAGATGATTTATTACTATACAACTGCTAGCAGTTAATCTTGCCTTCATAACCTGAGTTTAAGGCCTTTAAGAAACAAGCAAGCTACACATTAAGATTGAGGCATGCGTGTGATGCAAACAGCTGCACAAAAAATAGGTAGAGGCTGGTCAGGTACAAGCTGAAGGTCTGACTCAAGGCAGTTTTCTCCATCAGGGAGTAAATTCAGCTTTTAGACAAACTTCAACTTATGGACCTATATGACCTGTTTGGAACTATGTGTTGAATCAGTGTAGCTTAAGCTAAAGTGGTAAACTTTTTCATATGTTAAAGGCATAACTAATAGGAATGTGCTATTAAAATTATTCAGGCTCAAGTGCTAGAGAATCATCAACCCATGTAATTTTTTTTTTTTTTTAATTCATCATCCTATGGAAAAGGAACCTTTCTGTGTAGCAGAAGACTATTTCTTCTTTTTATATTTAAGTTACCATCAAACAGGTCTTACCTAAAAGTCATAATATGTCCATTGGCACAGAAACATGCAAGGCAGATACTGTTACTCAATGACACTATATCTCCACGAAGAACAAAAGAAGTCTCTGTTATATTTTGCTTATAAATACAGTTCTGGGATGGCAGTGAGATAACTTTTGCTTGCTTTTCTGAACAAATCACTGCATATTGGTTTTCACTGATTTCCTGAGAGGAAGAAGGGGACACTGAGACAGGTCGTCGCTTTTTTGCTTTTTCTTTTTCATCTTTATCTTCAGGAACATTGTGTTCTCTCCAGGGTTCATGTGCTGGTGGGACCAAAGATCCTGTGGTGTCCAAAAAAGCCATTCTCAAGATTGCCCCTTTTAGCCTCAGGATGGTTCCTAGGAAAGAGTAGTTGAGCACATTTCTAAAACAGTTCTCCTAAATTGCTTTTCAAGCTACAAAATACTCCTTTAAGTAGCTAGCAGAATGAAAACAAGAATTTCAGTTCACCTCTGTAGCAAAACGGGTGTATGAAAATCTTTGGGCATTTATCTAAAAACCAATGAAGCACAAATGTAATCAAGAAAATGTTAGACCAGTTTTCAAGGGTTAAGTGAATACTCTTCCATTAACTTCAAGGGAAATGTATACATTTATTAAGAGAGACAGGCTGGCATACACATTTGTATTTAAGTTCAGTGTCACAAATGCAACTCATTTCATTCTCTCCTGATGAGTACACAGTATGCTTAATATCAACAATAAATGTTATTAGTCTAAGGTGAGCTCCCTTTTTCCTTTAATTGGTTTAGAAACAAGCATGTGCAGTTCTTTTATTTCTCCCCTGCAGTTCACACTTGAATCCACTTCTCTAGCTTGAAATGAAAGAGAAAAGTTTTCCCTCCTTACTGCTGAAATCACTCTTTCTGTAGGCCAGATCTTCAACTAATAGATTTTATTTTACTTTAATTTATTCACACATAAGTAACAACATGAATATTTGCTAAGTACAAAATATAAAGCAATATCTTTTAAGGATTATGCTGCAGATCCAGTGATGAAACACTGCCCAGCCTGCAGCATTGCCTTTATAACCAAATGTTACCAAATCTGAACACTGCTGTCAGTACCTTACTCAATGGGCACAAATCACATGGTCTAGATGTCCACTCCTAATCATTCCTACAATCAAACAACATTGCAATTTGTATGTTTGATACCATCTGTGTAGCAAAATGGACTAGACCAGCATATTCTGCATGAGACAGTGGTAGCAGGAAAGCTAATTCTATGCCCAACAGTATATCCAATAAACCATTAATACATAATTACTACAAAATCAGTTGCTGTGCATCAGAAAAACAAGATACAAGACCTTTCACAGCAATCCAAAGGAATATTTTATCACTACTGTTTCAAGCTAGTTGTTTGATTTACAGCCTTAGTTTGCACTCCCTTTTCTTCCTCCAGGAAAACTGATTGATTCTTACCTCATGACAAAAACACAATAATAAAGTGAGCATTTGATATTATTCATCTCTTCTGCTATCTCTGTTTAACAACTGCAAACACTGTTTTCTCAGCAAGTATACACTAAAGTTGTATTTATATATTTTAGGAGATTGTACTTTTTACTTTTTCAACTAGAGAAACTCTGGTAATAAAGTAATTAGTCTAGATTGTTAAACTTAGCAGCAAAACCAATGGAATATATATTTTTAATTAATCCATGATTAAAAACAAAACCCCTAACAGTTTTTTAAAAAAATGTAAAGAACGACAACAATACTTTATCGAAGCATACTTTACCCTTCTGCTTGGTACATACCACTAGGAGAAACAATTACTGGCTGAAGAAGTCTTTGCTCTCCTCCTGGGGGTAAGTTCAGCACAATGACAAGCACTGTACCCAGCGTGGTCCCAACCCACAGGCACGGGGAAGGCGACGTATCAGCCTTTCTTGTGAAAGTCTCACAAAAATGAAGAGCTGAAATTGCCTCGCGTGACTCTTTATCAATGCTAGTTACACTAGAACTCCGGGATCGACTGAAAGAGTTGTCTTTGACATCTGAAAATAAATCAGTATTAATTAAAAAGAATGGCAAATTGTAGAGATGAAGAGAATTTAATTGTTTTTTTGTTCCTTAGCATCAACTGTATACTAACTCTAATGCTATTGATTTTTCCACCCCTATCCTTCCTTAGTCATATTCCCTTATGCCCCAGTCTCCAGCTGTTTCTTGAGCAAAGCACCCAATCTTTGTTGCAGGGGGTGCCATTAGGTAATTATCATGAACAATTTTTAGGCATATTTCTGTGTTCTAGAGCCAGAGAATAATAGTGGCACTTCTTTAAAAAAGTGTAATTACAAACCGCTTTGCCAATTAGTTCATTGATCCGATGAAAAAATATTGGCTCCCATGGGACACAGTTAACTAATCTTAGGAAGGTACAACTATTTTACTTCAGGAACTGCAGTGACACCTGCACAGAATGATAGCACGGAACCTGTAATGACTCACAATATTGTCCCACTTTAGGAACCTGTGTGCAGGAGATCCAGCAGGCTATTTACACACCCCCAAACTTTCAGTAAGAGAAACAACAAATGCTATCAAATGCCACTGGTACTTCTATGCAAAGCTGAAGATCTCCACTTTGAATGTGTAGCATAGTGCCAGTAATAGCACTCAAGGCTTTCAGGACATCTTGCTCGCTGCTTAGCAAACAAGTGAATTCTAATGTTAACAAAAGTAAATGTGCTGTTCCATGCTATCTCTAAGTGTGGCAATACCTAATTCAGCATACACTGAATTTATCTGTGCATTCACAAATTAATGCTGTAGCTTCTTAATTCATAATTGCAAAGCTTTAGCACAAGACAGCCCTCACCAGCAAAGGTTTGTGCAATTTATATTATGCTTTTTTAAAAAGTAACTCAAAAAAAAGCAGGATTAAGAGCTAAAGAACATTTAGCCATGTACTATTTGGAAGTATTACTATGTTAGTTTCATTAAATTATTGAAAGCTTTCTATGAGGAATATCTAACATGCATTTGGAAAGCATACATACTAGATTTCAACTGACTAAATACACACATCTACTTAACACAAACAGTCAATCTTCTCAGGAGGTAATTGCCTCATTCCAACAAGGGTAGAAAAAAACATAGTCCTGTTGAATTTCAGCTGTCAAATATAAAACATGGATTATAAAAACTAACTCAATCACTCAGATGTTGGCACACTAAGTTTTCACATTAAAAACAATAAATCCAGTGTAAAACAATGCAAACAATAATTTGTTTTTATAAGTCTTCTAATGACCACCACCTCTTATGTTGCTTGTTTTTTTCATGCTTGAGAAACCATTACTAATTTAATCTTTTTTTTCCCAACACTTTAACACGGATTAATCAGTCTGAATATAACCAATCATACAATAACTGCAGTAAGAATGGCTTTAAATATGCATTTGTGAGTTCCAGCCAGTTGATTTGAAGAGCATGTGTACAAATTCCAGAAGCATTGGGATGGACAGGAAAAAAACCAATAGACACTAACTTATCTGACAATATGGGCATTTTTGAGAGTGGAGAATCCATTCAGAAGAGAGAAAGGAAGGTTAAAAGTTTAACTGCTTTAATGCACCCTATTTATCCTGAAGTCAAGGAAGAAGTTTGTAAATGGATTAGATTCAGATGAAAAGGAAGGAACAGCAGTGTGATGAATCACTACACACCATCAGAAGGATGGAAAGATGAGGCTCTTTTTAGTAAGTAAAGCAAGGAATAGCACCTGGTGGCAGTAGATTCTTAAGCACTGGATTAGAACATTGAAAAGCAATGGTATAATGCAGACAAGGGTATATTCAAGATAGTTTCTGTTTTAGAAAGTGGAGAATGAATACAGAAACACATACTTTGGATTATATCTGTTCAGAAAGGAAAAGGAACAGGTTAAAGATCTAAAAACAGAAAACTAATTTGAAAGAACAAGGTCATGGAAGAGTAGATTTCAAGAAGCCATGGAAAGAAATGAGAGAAAATGATAAGAATAATGAATTTAGGAGAAAGGCAGTTCAGTTGTCTCCTACAGCCAGTAGATATGGCTACAAAAGTGACAAAAATATAAGCAAGCCAACATTGTAGAACACTATGCAAAAGAGATACCACTACAAGAAAAGACAGAACCAAAATTTTAAAAAAATCATAATTGCTTAAGAAAGTTCTTTACAGACCTGAAAACTTTGAAGAGTTTTACACAGAACAAAATGACGTCTCTAAGCACAGATATTCACACACATGCAAAGTCAAAACCAGTCAAAGGCTGTTACAATTCAGAAAGTACAGACTATTGTATGAGTATATAGAAATGATGTGGCAAAAAACCCTTCCACCATTTCAGTAGACGGAACAGCAAATATTAAGTGATGTAGAAAACACTGGAACTCTTTCAAGATTGCAAAGTGCTGAAAAAATTCAGCATTCACTTTTCACCAGTCTTCATCAGAAAAAAGTAACACTTCCAAGTACTTATTGCCATCAAAGAACTGTGAGCGAAACAGCAAAATTACAGGTGATTAATAATTAAGTATAAATGTGCTCCATTTTACCAAGTATGAAATGCACCCTTATACCAAAATTATTCCTAAACGATTAGTAAATGTAGTGTGGAACAACAGAAGGATATTGAAAAGAGTTGTCAAATTCTTCTGCTCTTTTGTGCCAGCATAGCCACAGCTAAATCGCTCTAGTTCCGGACACTAAGTTTAGAAAGATGAGGATAAAGGCCAGTTCCAGAGGAGATTAACAGAAGCCACCCTAGGTTTAGATACCATAACCTAGAGAAGAAGGAACTGAATTCTGTAATAAAAAGAAATCTGCGAAAATGAAATTAGAGATACGATGACAGATTTCAACAGCATAAAAAAAAGACTAAGATAGGAAGTACTTGTTATCCCTGTTTGTCATTGAAAGGACAAGAAAAAGTTAACATGGAAGCAAGGAAGTTTGATTAAATAATGGGAAATCTGTCTAATTAGACTGCAGAACAGTGAAACTTTATCTGGTATATTTCTGAAAACTTATTTATTGGATGCTCATGAATAGATCAGAGGTTAAATTGTCAAAACATCTGTATCCCTGTCAAAGGATCCTTGCCAATCCTTGGATTAAGGAATCTCTGAGGGTTGCTTCCAACTTTACATTTCTCTGAGAGGGGCAGGCTGTAATTGTAAACCAGGGTGGTCCAGCTCAGTTTCAGAATATCCTGGTGCCACGGACTTCTTTCCTTGTCGATAGCAGCAGCACCTGGCAAACACCCAGCGCTACAGCTGCCAGTCTGATCCTGTCTGCCTTCTGCTGGGCTTGTGGCAACAATTCTGCTGCAGAAAGAGGAGCAGCTGCAGTTACTGCTGTAGGTCTACAGTTGTCCCCCATCATCTTTAAAGAACAAGTCAGAGGAACTGAATCTGATCTAACAGGGGCCAGTCAAAGTATTAAAGAAACCCCAACCTACTCATCTGTATGCTCTTTTAGTTAGGCAACACAATGACCTTTAGTACTACAGATCTCATAACTGAGCTGATCCTTATTTAAAAAGTTACTGTGCATTTTCAAGAAAAATAAATTCTCAGACTGGTCATCCATCCAAACAGCTGTGTATTATTTTACTTTAGAGACAGTGGTCACAAGACAATTAACTATTTGTTGAGAACATCTCAACATATATCCTGTTAAGATATTTCATTTTTCAATTTAAAATGCATCAGATGCTCCCAAACAGGCAACAGTTCTCCTAATGCTGCCTGCTTATTCACGCTTTTGCTATCACAGCACTACTGATGTGAGTGACAGATGCCTAAAAATTATGATGAAAGTGTGATAAGCCATATACAGGAACTGCAGGCTTACCTTATGATGACAGCAATGACAATTTTGTGCCTGAGAGTCCCCAAAAAGAGTGGAATTAAAATTTTATTTCTAGACTTCAGACAAATGCAACATAAAGTCACGATAGCTTACGTAATTTAGGCCTCTTACTTTAAAGAACTCACATTCAGATTCAGTAAAAATAAAATCAACCATATAAACTTACCTAAATCAGGCTTTAACTCAGTTGGCAAACTTAGCTTCCTGGACATCTTTGCTGAAAAGTGAAGTATATCTTTTTTTTAAAAAGAATAAACATAATTTTTATGGTCCTTATTTGCTTCTTTTGCAATATTTAACATATAATTGTTTATTACATTCATTGAGGTACTTTACAGGACTTCCACTAAAGCCGAGCCTCACTTCCTCAAGTGAGGGCTGCAAACTAAATCATGGAAGACAGCAAAATCCCTAAATACAGCATCTTTTCACTTTTGCTGAGCTTGATTTCTCTTCAGGCAGGGCTTAATGGATTGGATGAATTTGGCTTTGGCTCAACCTCAAGTTTTAACTCCTCAGGTGAGAGGTGAGAATTGCAAGTATGTGCACTGATTCTTACATAAAGTTAGGATCCCATCACCCTTTCTTATACCTTACTTTCTGATCAAAGCTGAGACATTTAAAATAGGGGAAAAAAAAAAAGAACTTGAAATTACACTAAAATTAATGCACATGTGTAAAAAGCTAATAATCTGGGATGCAATCCAAAACCTTAGAAGAATGAAGACATTACAGAGAATAATCATAAAATCAGCAGTGTACAAACACTTGCAACACATTCAAAAAAACAGATAGAAAGATTTTGATAATACTGCTCAAGTGAAAAATAGCACTTCAACTCATCCCTGACTTAGGAATGGAAGTCTTGCAGTCCATTTAAACTTCAGTGCAATACAAACAAATGCTGCAACAAAAACCATCACAAATAAACTAGTAGGCATACATCCTCCTCCTATCTTTCTTTCAATAATTACTGGAGAAGGAATTATTTTGACATAGTCTTTCTGCTAGACCAGGACTACAGTCTAAATTTATTTAACAGAATTTTAAATTCTTTATCATCTTGCACAGGTAATACTTCTTCTCCTAAAGCAGATAGTGAACATAGGCTCATAATTCTCGGAGTACCTTGTAATGGATACCACTCAAAGCAGCCTGAATCTTGCTGCTTTTCTGTGTTAAAATTGGAGTTACCTTATTCTAATTATCACTTTAAGAGAAATCATTCCAATTTCCACACACCCTGAAGAACAGCATGTGATTTAAAGTTACTTCCACTCCTTCAAAAAGTTAAATACTTCACTGCATCATCAATTATGCTCATCAATATTGCAAATGCTAGTTATCTGAATAGTTGAACAGTTTTATTCCTGTCATACATCATAAAAATTTGAGAACAAGACTCCACAAATAATCTTCTCATTTCCTTCATGTGTCAGTGTTAAAAGTATGTTTGAATTAAATTGAAATTACATACTCTCAGGCAGAAATGCTAATCACTTACTTTAGTGCAGGCTGCAAGTGAAAAGGGCAGCCTGACTACATGTTTTCTACCCCTCATCCTTGCATTAACACTGGCAAATACCTAGCTTAAAAGTGAGGCCGAAACTCATCTAAATGGGGTTTCTGCCAAGGGTTGCTTTCAAACAAGATCAACTCCTGTTTCAGGTCAGAGCTCAGATACACCAACAGAAAACCAGGATACACAACAGCACTACTGATGAAGAGCCCATCTTTGTGCTGTCAGCTTGAAATTAAATCAGCTTCCAGAGACGTCATGAAATCTCATCTGGAATAGTGAATTACAAGATGGGCATTCCTCATAACACTTGTTTTTCTCTTTTACACATTTAAATAATAAGAGCTGAGATACTGAATAAAACCTTGAGTACATACACAGAAAATAACTGGAGCTATTTTTGGCTTTTAACAGCTTTCACCATCGGTACATACCATAACCTATTTAACTAATTGAAGACCAGTACAGTCACTCTTGGCTTTTCAAATAAAAATGTTTAGCACAATCTTAACAACTGGGAGAAAACTGACCAAAAGAAAAAAAAACCAAAAAAAAAAGATACTAGGTAACAGATAATATAACAGGTAATAGCAAGTGAGCAAGTCTAGGCAAGTGTGTTGATCCAGTTTTAGCTTTTTGTTCCTTAGTGACAGGCCAGCTGTGTGAACTAGGCTGGTAAAATAAAACAAATTTGTCGGACAATTTTCAACATATATGCCTCATTAATAGGACAAGAGGATACATGAATTGTTAAAAAGGATATCATTACTGGAAATTGTGAATTATTGTGCTATGCAAAAAAACCCCAACATTTCAAAACATATGTTAATGTGTCAGAAACCTCAATAATTCAAATGCAAATGAGAAATAAGAACCTATTCCAACAGCAATGGTGCCATCTTGTGTTTAAAGAAAAAACTGCCTAAACATTCAGTAAGAAAATAGGAATATTTCACCAGCAAAGCCCTTTTTAACTAACATTACTCTCTATAAAAAAACCCTCCTTGGGTTCACATTAGCTGAAGTTTTATACAATTTTTGACAAATTCAGTTTTTTTATGCCTCAGATGGAAACCAACAACACACTGGACACCTTGTACAAAGCAAAAAATATAAATCAGAAAAATGTTAGATACAGGACGGAGATCTACAGAGAGAGCATTCAGTGTCAGGCTTTCCACTTCAGCTGCACAACAGGGCAGAGGTGATGCTCACTGCTCCTGCTGCACGTGGCTGACTTCAAGCAGTAGCTGCCATATCAGAGTTCAGTATCTCTCTTGGGGGTGGTGGCTGCTGCAGCATTTACAGCCAACACTGGTGTGAGACAAGGACACAGATCAGGGAGCTGCTGCGCTCCCCCTGGCACACTGCTGCTCGAGGCAACACTGACTGTTTTGCCTGGGTTTAGACCTACATTTAATATTCCTCTAAATTAGAAAACCTACAGTAATACTCAGGTGCTCACACACATTCTGCCAGTACACATAACTAGGAATCGTATCAGAGAGCAGTCCAAACCCAAGGATTCTTGGAGATTTCTCACAGGTCAGGCTTGGGAAGGGAGGTGTTAAAATATGAAAGGATTGCCTTTCTGTAATGTGTCATGTGTCAGTATAGCAGAAACAACCTTCAATGCAATGAACAAAACCCGAAGGCTGAGACACGACTGAACTCTCAATAGGAAGCTGAGGCTTAGGAATAACAGTTACATTTTGTTTGCAGTGGGTTATCCTGAGCTAGTATATACCTTAAAATGTATAGTACACCAGTTTGAAAGATATACATTGAGTTCTCCTCCATTCCTTTTATTTTAAAATAAAATTCTAAAGATTATAAAGGAGATCTATCTTGGAGCTTTGACAACCAAGAGAACAACTTATGATGTCTATTTTGTATAATATCACATGAGAAATAACTAAGCAGCTTAGAATTTGTTAGAGATACCAAAGCTCCCAAAATATTCTATATTTGACAACTACACAAAGTGAAATATTTATGTTCCCAATTAACAAATGTTGAAATCTCTAAAATTCACATGAGAATAATAAAACCATTTTACAAGATGTTGTAAGAAAACATGTACTTGGATACATCCAAAATTAGATTTTAGTATTAAAAACCCATTGAAAGAAACCCTCTTTGGCATTAGGGCAAATGAGAACTTATTATGAACATCTTAAAATTTGATTCCATGAGAAAGGCATTAACAGTCAATTATTTTAGCAATGCTTGAAAAATCTAGATATACACTTAGAATGAAACAAATGTGAGAAACCTCTGTCAGTACTAACATCAGGGATTACAAAAGTTTGGAATTAAATCTACTCTGCTTAAGTCTGTCTTCTAATACTGTTTGCAATTATTTTTAAATTTATAAAGCACAGAAAATAAATAAGACCAATTTTCCTGAGAAGTATTTGACATGTGGGCTACTGGAACAGTTATAAAGGTCTTAAAATCAACCATATTTTGCAAGCACCTTTACTAAAGTTTTTTCCAGAAATGGTTGTTGCATCTTAACGTCCAACACAGCTATAATGTAGCTATTAATATTTAATTACCAGTATCTCTTCATGCCAAATACTTAACTAACCAAATTATGAGTAAAACAGTTGAAGATTTTGCTTCCACTGAAGTTGGATCCCAATGTTTTTCTATAAAAATGACACAGCCTTAGAAATTAAGTACTTCCTGCCAAACGTTCTTTCTGTAAATTCATTTATGTTTACTATACTTCTGCATATTACTTCACAGCATATTGTTTATACTTTAAAATATGTGACACTTGTAAGAGAAGGGGCTGGGTTCAATAATGGCCACAGTACTTTCTCAAATTTCTAGAAATGGTTAGTTAAATCAAGTATCTCAGTATTTCCAAGTTAATTGTAAACAATAATTTTTTCAAGGTTCATCTTTGATGCAAATAAAAGGGAAAGATGACCCAAAAGCAACACATTCACAACAGGTCTTTAATTGATTTACTACCCATTCCTTAGCACAGAGCACTTGCAGTTGAGTATTTAGAAGAAAATAACAAACCAGATCAACTGATTGAAATGTTGGTGCATGAAGCATTTGCATATTGTTTTACTAGGGCTATTGTTTCAGTGTTACATGTTTTTTTTTGATCCTCTCACCAATCACAGAAACCCTGTTTGTTACTGTCACTGACTACAGAAATCTGCAGAAATGGCAATGCTCAACATCAGTTGCAATACAGTGATTAAATTGACAATATTTATAACTGTGTGTGCAATGTTATCACCTTGCAGCCCTATTACTGAAATGAAATTACTTCACACTTTGCCAGCAGTATTCCCTTGCTCCCTGTTCCCACGTGACAAACACAGGAATGATACTAACAGCAACTGAATTTAACCATGTAAATGATTCTAATTCTGTTTCACACCACATTTAGCAGGTTGTATTTCACACACTGAAAAAAAAAATGGAAAGAACCTGAACCAATTGCTCTATGTGTCAGTGAAGAGAGCTATGACCATGCCATATACATCAAATTCATCCTGGAGAACACAGTTCATGGCAAAAAAATTTGTTTCACACAACATGGTGATGTTAATGACAGTGACATATTTTACAAAACTCATTGTCCATTCACATTTGGTTGTCAATTCAGTTTAAAACAATGAAAAGCAAAAACATGCAACTATTAACACAGAAGAGGTGTTTTATTTATGTGAAAGAGCTTAGAATGTAAGTTCAGAAAGAGCCAGAATAAGCATGCCAGATAAGCTATAGAAAACATGGCAGTGAAACAACCACATTCAGAGCACAGCAAACCACTCGAAACTAGGAAAATGCAAAATAAATAATTATTTTAAGCTTCTGATAAACTGTGAAAATTACACAAATCACAGTATAAATTACACCCAGAAGAATGCATTGCTTATAAATAAATGTTTTGCTTTTTTTAGCTGTGAAAAACATTCCTAATACTTTCAGTTGAAAGGCTTCAAGCTGAAACAGATGTGAATGGCTCTATAGAATCCTCATTAGCATACTTTATTAATGCTCTGACATAATTCTTTGAAAAGAAGTGGGAAACAGAATGAAGTCACAGTCAGTCAAATCTTCCACATGTTTTGCACAAGACAGCGTGTCTTACATTCAAAAGAGACAAAAGGAAAACATTACCTCATTGGACATTGATATAACATGCACAAGATTAGGTGCTGCTTTTCTCATTAGAAGACCTGAACATTAGGTTCCAGATACCCTGAATTTCCTTTAGGGGAACATATTAATGCTTATGTAAAAGACAGTAATTTCTTTTTAATTACAGATGAATTCACATATTATTAACAGCCATTTGTTTTCTTCACTTATATTCAGACTTTTGCTGCCTCAAAATTCATTTTCCCTGCCATTTCTGATATCATTGCAAAAATATGCCCTTTGTACAGTACTTTCTCATCCTGTACCTCAAATTTCAAGGATTACATTGTCATACTACTATTTGTTTCACTGAATTTTGAATGATTCCTTGTCTCATATACTGAATTGTGATGAAAGGGATTAACATTTAAGGATAAAACTTAAATTGCCTAACAGAAAAACCAAAGGGAGACTTCAGGAAAATAAATGTCTTCCTCCCTAGTCTTACACTATGGCTCCACACAACCTATGAAATAGTAGCTTAGCAAATAGTTTTAATATATAATTTCAACCTAAATTGACTGAAGAGATAAAATGAAATCATCCTACAATGATACACTAATTTGCTAAATGAAAACAATATGAACCATTAACAAAGTGATTCTCCAATGAAAGTAACCATATCCCAGTTAAGGAAGAAGAGACCCTCTCCCAAAGCTAAATCATACAGCCTCTTGCTTTCCCTTATTTAATAACCCAGTTGTCAGAAGCAGAGTTATTTCCATTCCAGCCATGAAAGGGTTCAATTTACCTGCATACAACATATTCCAAGGCAATTTTGTTGCCAAATTTCTAAGACACAAGTCTAGAGCTGGTAGGGTATTTATTGTGTCACTGTTGGATGCAGAAAAGTAGAATTCTGAAACAGCAGTGGGATGTACTTATATATACAAGCCAGTCCTGTTTCAGATGGATAAATGAAACCACCATAGTACCTCTTTCTTGACCACAGCCATAAAAATCTGACCATATGGCTATGAACACAACATAAAGAAAAGAAATTGTAGCAGCCATATGTCCCCAAAACCAGCGCACCTTTGCAAAAGCAGTGGAATCAGGTTGTGACTTGCACAGACTGAACTCTTACTGTGTATTAGAATTTCACCCATCCAGAAAAAGAGAAGTGCAATCGTAAAATCAGAGAATTTAGAACACCAATAGCCTTGATTTTTTTAAATTATTGTGCCCAGTGTATTTAATACAGAAGCAGCCCACTGAATTACAAATTAGCATAAAGAATGAAAAAATTAATAATTTAATGCATTGACATTTGACTGTTATTTTGCCTTTATTTTCGCTGCTGGGTTAGTGCTGCATAGAGTAAGGCACTGGATTAGAAAGAGTAGAATTTTTCTAGTTCCTACCTATGTCATTGGTTACCATCTTGGAAAACTTTCTGCTTTTGGACTTCACTGTAAATAATATTTTAATAAAAAAAAAAAAAAATCAATCTAGGTGTATCAAAAGATGAACTACAGAAATATTAAGACTAAAGAAAAGAAAAATACTGTACCCTTTTCTATAAAATTATTCACTTTTTGTTCATCATCAGAATAATTTGGTGAACCAGAACCTACAAGTGGAGACAGAATGAAATGGATATACACTTGACATGAATGAAGGGGATATATCATTGACACAAAAATCAGTGTATATTTATACACATATTATACAATATATGTATACATATTTTATACAATATAATATACAAGCTCTGAGTTTAACAAAGATACAAAGGAAATATCAAACACTGATATTGGTATTCTCTGTAGCTGTACTAGATACTATAAAATACAAATTACTTTGGCATGGCAGAATTGTACCATACTGGGATTAGCCACAGAAATTATAAGGCAAGGTACAGCACTGCACATTGCAGTGAGCTTTTTGCTAAAAGTAACTCCCTCATTGAACAAATGTTTACACTGAATAACTAAATGGCTCTACTGATCATTGCTCCAGACACAAAGAATAGCCTAAGCTATGATTCATAAAACACAGCTGTAACAATAAACACAAGTTATACAAATCTGTTTGGCTTTTTTTTTTTTTCCCAATGCAGTAAATCACTGTTGGACTTCAACTACTCTGCAGACAACTCTGAGTCAATTCTGCCACCTGGATTTTTCTGTATCCCAACCCTGAAAAACTGATGGTGGCAATAGACCACAGGTTCAGGCTTACCATTGTCATAAAACATTGTCAGTAAATTAAAACAGAGTTAATCTAAAACTTTTCAAATTTAATTGGAATTTAGGTTGTGGAAGTATAAAACCAGAATAGAACACAAGCATTTTGGCACTTCTGAAGACAAGAACTTGACAGTTTATATGCTGTACAATATTTTACGTCAGATAAACGCTCCCAGAGTATAAGCCTATTACCGCTTCACTTCTACAGAAAAAGCAGGAGACGAGACTATTCCTCCTGCATTTTCACAGTGTTTCTATAGTTCTGTGTTACTGAAACTGTAGGATACTCTCCCAGCTTGCATAGGCAGGTAATCCCTTTCACAGTTCTCTCACCTATCTAACCATCCACTGGAGGAAGTCTAATGGAAGTTACCTTCCAATTCTCTTTACCTGGATATGGAAAGGTGGATTTGAGCAAATGCTAACCTCAGTCCAAATGGCAACTGGTCTCTGTTACAGATCATATTGTAACAATGAAAGGCAATAAGGCATTCAATTGCCAATCCCATCCTCTAATCTCAGAGATAGTAACATGCAAACATTTTGTGTTTGTGAATTTTCCTCTTAACTAGAACACCTCTAGATTGCAAAATGTTTCCTTAGGTTTAGCCTCCATCCTGCTTCTCCAGCTTGCAAATACTCTGCAGCAAATTTCTCAGAAAGGTCCTCTCTTACCCCTGAAAGCTAAATGACACTTTCAAGCTTCTTTCCAGTCTTGTGCTTTTGCCCAGAAAAGATATAAAACTCAAACCAAACCTATGGAATTGCAGTTCTCTCTTCACAAACATCAACAAATGACTGCCATACCAGGGTGATGCCTCAAGTCTGGTTTGGTTTTTTTTTTTTTTCCAAAGGAATAATTGAGAAGTCTAACATAAACTTCATCTCATTCACTGAGAGCAGAGGACAGAATCGAGGGAAGCAAGGCACAGTCCAACCTCACCACTAGAAGTTTCTATTTTACAGTTATATCTCCCATCCATCTTTGGTTCATTCACTGGTTTTGGTACTTTAGACATTACTTTTTAACCTGCTTCAGCTCACAAAACTCAAACAAGCAGGAGGAAGGTAGGGGAAGCCAGTTGTTAAACTTAAGAGTTTTCCATAAACCTTAATTTTCATCTTTGGACTTGCCTTCATTACACTGTTGGGAAGTGGTGAACTGAGTTTTACTCTATTTCAACACTCAGTTATGAAAGAAACCCTCTGATTTAAACTATAGTGTTTATAAATTTAAGTGGTACAAAATTTGTTTGGGCTGACACTTGGGTGATGCAGGAGCATGGGGAAAAAGGATACACATTAAAGGTTATGATTAATGAGCTGTTCCTTGCACACATTTTATAGCAGTGTACCAGAAACTAGACTGAGCCCAGCCTTTCTAAGTGGGTCAAATTCCAATACCTTAGTGAGATTGAAAACTCTGCTCAACCTTGACAGAGAAAGGATTTACTGCAAGTGCAGCAATGCATGGCAAATTGTTTACAGGCATTGGTTTCAATATGTAAAAATGAAATAGGAAACATGCACTTTATTCTCAACACCATAAAAAATATTTTCATTATGAACTATACTGAAGTTGACTTCAGCATGCCAGTACTTAGCAACAAAGGTTTGTCATGAAATCACATCTTCAGGTAAAACTTTCAACTAAAATTCACAGCCAGGTTTTGCTTTAATTATAAATAAATCCAATTTACTCTAAGAAAGAGCTAGCAAAAATGAAAATGACATTGATTGATCAAGAGGAATGTTTTGCACAATTTAAAATGAACATCAGAATACAATTGTCAGATCAGAAATCAAAATTTGTTAAAATTTCTACTAGAGCTCCAAACACAATGTTTTGGATTGCCATGCTTTCAACTCGGCTTTGAAAGATACAGGCTACAGTAGAAAAGGAATCTATCTTTAGACTCCCAAATTGATTAGCATTTTACACTACATACTACTTCATGTGCTTCAATTAAATCTGTAGTTGAATCCTTCAACCTTGAGTAGTTCTGAACAAAACAAAGTTCTCAGAGCAATAAATAAAGATAAGTGACAATTTTTAGCTACTACAAAAACTATTCTCTAATACTAATAAACTCTAATACTATGCATTCACATGCATTATTATTTACATGGTTATAGCCTCAACTAGCCAATATTAAAATAATAAATCTTGAAGGTTTCATTTTAAATATTCACATACAGCAGGGGTAACAGAAAAAAAACCCAACCAAACAAAAAAAAAAAAAAAAAAAAGGGTGCAGTAGGAGGAGTATTATACAGGGAACTTATGCTCTTTGAGGATGCCAGTTTCTGAAGACCTCTGATTCCACAGAAAAATTGTAAGCTGCCACTTACGAGGAAGCAGAAGTAAACTTGCTCAGAAATAATCTCTACCACTTTTGAGGAACACAAAACACGATCACATGAACTATTACAGGAATCCGTGCATCTCTTGTCAATGCTTCAAAATTCCATTGTGCAGTATGTTCCCTGAGGCATAAACATTTCAGCTTGTATCTCTCTTCAATCATCTTTATGACATATTCCTATTTCATCCCTTCAGTCAGCCTTGTTTAAAAATGCAGTTGTACAACATGGCAAAATTTATGACAAGCTCAAACAGTTTGTGAGAGGACAACAGGTTTTATATAATTACTAACTAGTAAGTGTTAATTTAATGCATGCCATCTTCTGGGGAAATAAGAAGCTGGAGATGAGAGAAAGTTATGATTACCTGATGTGGGTGACTTGCAGCGATCTTCTGGCACCACAGTACCTTCATTAATATCACAAAGACCTGCTGAAACACAAAACCAGTGTATTATAAATACAGTTGCTGTTTTATTTTTACTTCCAATGCAGTCAGGAATGTAATTTCTTATTCAAGACAAACAAGCCAGTTGTGATAGAATTTCTGTTCCATCTTACTTTTTTTGACATTACCCACAGTAACTGTAGAATCACTTCTTCCTACTAAAATTTTCACTGCAAAATATACTCTCTCAATACATTTCAGTGTAAACCACTATATTTTCAGCTAGACAGACTTATCAGAAGAGTTAATTATTTACATGCTACAGATACATATAGCACAAACATAATTTGTTTTGGAAAATAATTATGAGTTATATAAAAATTGTTATTGCAAAAGAAAATCAGATAAAAGAGGGTATAGAAGATTACAAACATATGCTGTGTGAAATTATAGTGCCTGTTTTCAAACTACCTTCCCACTATTACAGTGATATGCTTTCTATTTGCCAATTTGTATTGCCAAGTTGATTTTCCAGAAAAACTCTTAATTGATGTCACTTAGACAATTCAGATCTTAAGCTGTTTACATATGTGTTCTTCCTTGCATGGAGGAATTACACTTAATTTCTTACATCATCAACTCTGACCAATTTGAGTAACCACATATGTTAACACCTCAAAGCTAATTTCTTTCATTCCACTGAAGGAAATAAAACCTGGTAATACACAATCAGATGCAGAAGATGGAAGCTGCCTCAAAATGGTCCTAAATATTATTCCATTGCACAAACTAAAAGTATACAAGGCATTTCTCTATTTTCCTTTTTAACAAGAAAATGCTGTCGACTGCCCAAAATTAAGAGAAGTGCATTTTATTGATATTTTAAGGTTAGTAATGCATCTTCAGGTTTCTATCATGAAGCTTTCCTTAAAAAATTCCATGACGTGGTACTAAGGCAAACAAGCATATAATACTGAACAGTAATAGCTAAGAAATATTTGTTAAAATTAAAGGGGTTTGCATGCACAGAAATATTTCCAATACTGGAAATGTTTGAGATGTGTAAGGGTAACGGCTAAGGCAAGAAAGGTATCACATGGAAAGCCTGTCTATACAACTGTTCACTACACACTCACAAATGCATCTGTACAGATCTGTCACCAACAAAAATAAAAGAACAGCTCTACCCCATGAAAGCTTTAAAATTTCCAAACACTAAACCAGAAGTTAATAATTTAAAGGGAAAAAGTTTCTCCTGAACTACACTATCAATATGGAATGCACTGAAAGTATGTTGCATTAACAGTTCCATTTATCCAAAATAGTCTTTTTTAAGATTTTTAAGAGCATGTATAGCTTAAACCACAAAACTCAATGACTAAAAATGTCCAATGACCTTAAGGCTTTGTTAACCCTACATTTAACAGTACTAGAACAAATTTAAGTTCTAAAATGTCAAATGAAATTCCAGGTGGAAGCTGTACCTTTCCACTACATAGGAGAAAGAAAAAAGCAATTTATTTAGTCATCTGTCAGGAAATCAATGAACACTATGGGATAATCACAGTTTTAAACAGGCACAGGAGACTAAATGTTTTGAACTAGACCAGATTGTGTAAAAAGATTTTTTAAAAATCCTGATGTTGCTTTCATAACAAGCAGTACAAGTTTTAGATAGCAGCTGTGCTGGGAGGATAAACCCATACTGTGCTCTTAGAAGTAGCCAGCCCTTCAGGAGCCCAACCAAACAAATCCAAACATGAAGTTCAGGAATATAATTTCCTCTTTTCTGTAAAGATTAATTCTTTACCTTCAAAGGATGAGTTTAAATTCTAGTACTAGTTCTGGTATGAAAATGAATGAATTGACAGGAATAGACATTAGCCAAGAATGAAGCCCTACACCTGCATACTTGAATTCTTTGTAGGAACTCTCAAGGCTATAATTTGATTAATATACACCTTAATTAATAATAAGTGTGCATTATTGTAATCATTATGGCATGTAAACCTTGGAAATCTATTCATAGTCATTACTACTATTACATAGCAGAGAAAAGGAACAGGAATAGATGAAAAGTAAGTTTAGCTATGATTGTATTAGTAATTATACCAAGAATGATCTAAGTCTGTGGACTAGGAGGGTCTGTCCATGACCAAGCTGAAGAAACTTGCAAGACAATTTCTATTGCTCTTCATCTGAAAACCCCAGGTATCCTGATAGAAGCACTGGCAGCAAGACAGCTGTCCTGGAAAAGTTCTCTCGTTTCAGGCTCATAGCATCCATGCAAACTGCTATGAATTACAAAAGCAAATTGATCCAAGAGTTTCTGTTTCAGAACTACAGATACTATAACCTTCTATAACACCAGTATAGGTACAAGTGACCTTCTAATAAGCTTTATCTCTGTGAACTCCAGAAGCAAGAAACTTAAAAACCCTCCAAATAACCAAAAATCAAATAATGTCTAATTAAAGACATCATTACCATGCTGCATTAAAAACTCCCTAGAATTAAAGCTGAAGTTAACTGATATATAAAGTTTCATGAGACTTTTGTCAGTTTTTTGTACAAGCTTTAAGTAAATATATCTCAGAAGAACCTACAACTTGACTGGAAAACAGCCCAATTAAAAATTACAACTAAAACTAACTAACTATGAAGATGTAAAAGTTAGCATTGAAAACCAATCCAAAAAGAACCCAAACCCAACAATCAAACTTTCTGGCACAGTTTCAGCCTTGGCTGATGTCAGTCACTGCTGATGTTGGTCTCATGAGATTTAAGTTAAAAATGCAAATAGTTCATGAAGGGGGATGGGAAAAAGAGCATGACCAAGCAACTCCAGAAGAGTTCCAAGTATTTTCTTCCAGTTTGACTCAACCCCACTTTTTGAATCACTCATAGATTACTGTCAAAAAGATTTTTGATGTAAAATAAAAATTTTAAAAAGTCACATGCATGTAAGAATTGCTTCAGTTTTGTCAGAAACCTAAACTGCCTCTGGTAGAACTAAGAAATATTAACTTTTAAAGTGTTGTACTATATTGCATTAATCAAAAAGTCACATAAAATCTTGTAACTCTCAACAACAGTAATTTGCAAAAAAAAGTTATGTTTCATGTCCTCTGTGAACTTATTGAACTAAGCAGAAAAAAGTAACAGCTATAAATGTTTTGGTGTTGCATCATGAAATAATGACCTGTCTCAATTTTTTATCAGTACTTCTGTACTTCAATGGCTCCTGTCTTATTTGGCAAAGAGTGTATCAAGCAAAGGTCTCCTAACAGTGCAAGCCTCCAGTGTGTATAGTTTTCATCATACTATAAAGCTTTTACTTACACATTTCATGTCTTTGGGCACATGGCCAAAATTGACTTTCTACACCCTCCCCCTCACTATTAGAGTCTGAAGGCAGAAGTTGATTTTAACCTTGACAAGCACCTGATGACACTGTCTAGCAGGCCTTAACAAAACACATATACTGCATGCTTCACAAACTATAAATTGCCACCCAAAACATGTGAGTAGTATACCTGGTACGAATCACTGATAAATTCCAAAACACGATCCCAACTGGGAGCTTGTATCTGTAGAGCTAGCCTGAAATGACAGTTTACAGTCTAGCTAGTGTAGAGAGCCTTGTCTCTAAATAGATGCTGCTTTAAGACGGGAATCTGAATTTCTTTTCTGAGTAGAAAAAATAAGATGACAGAGAAATACATCATATTCTTGCAACACAAGAGAAGGGAAAAAATCTTGCATTTCCATTCATATTTTAGAAGATACGTAACTCTTACTCTATGAAATTTTTTAAAAGATGCCTTTGAAAATTTTCAATTGTTTGACTAAGGACATACCATTTACTAGATAAATACCATTCAGCAGATACTCATGATCTATTGAATTGACATTTTATGCTGAAACATACAGAACATCAGGAGTTTTAAGAAGGAAGAACCAATCCTTCCTGCATTTTTTGGAAGTAGTTGAATGTACAATAGCTATGTGATGCTCTGTGCATGCTGCCTGAATGCATGTATAAGCCACTATGATTTTTTTTTTCCTTAAATACACTGCTGTTTTCTCAAAGAAAAGGAATATTCTAAACCAATGACATTGGACAGAAAAGCACTTTTTCTAGGAAGATTTAGCTATTAAGTACCAATACTCCCGGAAGATTATTAGTTGTATAGCCATTGAAAATATCTTATTCATAGAAAAAATTATTTTGAAGTATTAAAATAGTAAAGTTTTCAAGATAAAGATTCAATGAAGGCATATATTTCAAAGCAAAACCAAGGAAGCATAAGCTCCTTGCATTTTTGAGAACACTAAACAAAGATAGTAAATATCCAAGAAAGTGAGAATGTAAAATCGAAAAGTTTTTTGACTCTCATGTGGTTCCAATCCTATAAATAAATCAATGGGTAGTGCTTAAATGTAACAGACTTACTATTTGTGAAAAATTACTGAAGCAATTATTGAAGTCTGGGCAACACATACATTGAAAGTACTACAAATGAGAAATGTTAAATCATAACTAAAAAAATTATTTTCAGTTTTTAAAATGACTGTAGCTCTAGCAAACCAAGATACTGTCAGGATGGTAAACAGAAAGAGAATTACATGGTTAAAAAATTAACTCTTGGCTACACAACTTGTTTAAACTTACACCTAAATAAAATAGTGTTCAGCTTTATCATATTTGGTTTCCAAAACTATTTCTGGGCTTTCTACCCATCTTTTTCTTTTTTTTTAAAATAATAATCAATCAGTGCCAGATCCTGTTTTTCAGTTGTTTATCATGTTAAGGTGGAGGCATTTCTTTTATGCCTAGCTCCCTTTCTGCCTTGGCAGTAGAGAAGGAAAGACTATCGAGAAAGCACTATTTGGCAATTGAGACTATCCTATGAGATGCATTTCTTTCTTCTTGTTGAGGGACAAGAAATGGCAAAACTAAGACTAGGACCACAACTTGAAGTGTGTTTTGCAGTTTTGTTCATGTTTTTTTTTAACTCCATTTTTTCAGTAGCTTAATCTACTCTACTTCATTAAAAAAAGGGCTGAGATTACCTACCTCTGCCTGAGGGCTGGAGAAAAGTGACATCCTAAGAAAAGGAAAAAAGCTTTTAAAAAATAAGCTTTGCATTCTCCAGTTTCTTGGATGCTGTGAATGATGTCATAAGTCAGACTCTCTCAGGTAATTCATGGTTGTGATGGTTTACCCTGCCTCACACAGATACCTGAACTTCAAACAGAGCAAACACCTCCACTCTCAAACCCTACAAACAACATTTTTGAGAAGTAACTTTTCACCTTTAAAAGAAAAATCTCTGTGTAATCACAAAGTTTATTCTTATCATTGCTACTAATACACTAACTCTGCAGTTCTGATGCTTTTCTGCCAGAAAGGGAACCAAGCAAGGAAAGCTTCTAGTAAAACAACACTAAATTTGTAAGCAAGATCTTAGCTCTATAAACATCAGTAAATTCTGAGAGAGAATCTCTTCTGCTTTTGAGATTTCCTCATTTAAATACACAAAATACAGAGATTATAATAGTTCTTTTTTTCCTTTAAATTTCTTTTAAAGATATCACAAACACTAAATACAATGAATGTATGACAGATTGAAATCAGTTTCTCCAAGTAAAACAATTACTTAAAAAGGACTAAGAAAAATAATAATGGTGAGTAAACAAAACAAAAAAAAATCAACTTCAGATGTTCAAAAAATATTTGAATGCCATGAGATGACTTACTTATATAAGAGGTGCGAAGCTTTTTCACAGACTCTGAATATAAGTTAGAAAGGCCGCACATGCAAGAAGCCACAGTCAGCATACCTTCATGAAGCAATGAGAAAAGGAAAGACGGAGACACTAACAGTACATTTGAGACAGAAAAGCCAGCCAAGTAACTTGTACAACCAGGTTATTAAAATGCTTTTGCCATGCAGATTGTTAGTGTTAGAAGTTAAGATGAAAAAAATATGGATTCATATAACAGCTATATTCACGAGCAAAAAGGACTTTCATCATGAACATCTTAGAGACACAGCTGAAACACAGAATTATGTGGATCCAATTTATTGGATTAAAATAACAAAAGTTAAGAAAACAAAGGCAAGTGATGTTTAAAGCTCCAAAAGGCAGTTTATAATCTAAACGCATGAGGCACAATCTAAGCCCTTTACTCCCAGGACAAATTAGCACAGCCAAACAGTAAAGCTATTTCTTTCTCCCAAACTTGATTTCATACAAGAAAATATTTCATCTGACAGGATACCAACTGTGTATGCTATGTCCTATAGTAACTATTTTTAGATGTGTTTCATCAGTTGAAATAAGCTGACTGGAGCTAACTGTATCTTTTTCAAAGCAACCATTTACTAAAATACCTCCTAGAACATACATTTCAATTTGTATAAAATATTACCTGAAGAAATTACAAGGACTTTATTCTGGATCTCTTAAAGAAATTAACACTTGATCATGAGGAAGGGGTATTTTGAACAGTTTATTTCCTATTGAAAAATAATCATCTAGGGCATCAGTGACACATTACTATTATTATTACATATTGGGCTGTTTTCTGAAATAACTTAGGAGCATCTATGACACATCAGGGAGAAAAAAATTTTAGAATACTAAATTTTCCTTTCGGTTACAAAAAGCTTTGCATTTTGATTGAAAAGCTACTTTCCTTTTCAGCTGAAAAAAAACACTCTTCAGCATAGTTTTAAATCAAAGTCCTTTTTTTCATTTTCAAAGAGAGATTTATTTTACCAGTTTGTATGTAGAAATTTATTTTGTTCATTTCAATCAAAGGTTTCCTCTAAAGCATAACATAAAAGTATTAACAACATAACATGATTTAGCTCATCAGGGACATTTCTAGTAAAATTTTAAAACAGGAAGCCAAAAGATCTCAGCAAACACTCAGGCTATCTGGAAACATTAATGAATTAATACAAACATGTGATATGGGTACTAGCTTTATAAGAAGTACCAGGATACTTCTTCATGCTGTGTTAAATTCTTGTAAACTGCATAAAATCATTGTAAATTTATAATTTTTCTTGAAACATACATTACACTGAAAAATAAGTAATGGCATCAAGCATCAGTAGATTCCCCTAAGCAACAATTTTTAAGGAAAGATGAATTAACAAAGCTGCATTAGTGACATTAGCAATAGATCAAGAAGAAAGGAGAAAACCAAAGTGAAGAAAAGCATGTTTGTATTCAAAGAATATACATCAGAGTAGATGACCAATTGTGCCTTTCTTCTGAGCTTAAAATGTGTTTTGGGTTACTCACCTCCAGATGGTTGCCGAGTTTTTCGGGGAGATCGTGGCTCCCTGCGATACGGATCATTGGAGCCGTACAGTTCAATAGTGCCTAGATTCAAGAGCACTGTCTTCTGGAGGTAATCAACCATGGCAATACCATTACAGTTCCCAAAAACTACTCTGGAAAAAGATAAGTGAAAGACAATGCTAATTAAATGTTGATAATATTTCATAGAAATATTTTTTGCAGTTCAGCATGTAATACTTCCTAATTTTTCTGAATTATCCTAGATTGCACGCATTTCTAAATTACTATTTTAGAGTGCAGTACTGGTTAATTGTTCTCTTGTAAAACCATGGCACTGAGTAGAACAGACCACTGTCATTGTACTTGCCAACCTATCTGACAGAGCCTTAAATGGCACTTAGTCTTGGCTGTACAGTGCCAGGTGAGGAAGAATGATGCTGATTTGCTTCTGCTGTTAGCATCATCAGTATCTGCCATCACCAAAAGGAATTTTCTCATAAGCACCAGAAACTGATTACCTCTATGCTGCTGTGCAGCTCATGTGAACACACACACAGACTCAGTTTTAATGGATACTTTTAAACCACTTTGACAGAATAATGAAAAAACTGTGTAGAAAATACTTACAGGCCATACGCTGAGTTGATGGCTAAGCTGGTTATCTGTTGAGGAGGTTCTCCACTCACCCACACCAGCTGGATAACGAGCTCAATTTGGTAGCCTGGAGACTGCTTGAGAGGAGAATTTTTAACTCTGCAACATAAACAAAACATGACATCTCCATTGCCTCCATTTTCTCCTTATGGGATCAGAGTTCATTAAATTCTACACCATGCTGGACTTGACAATATTGGAAATTTGTAAAAACTATGATCAAAACCAAATAAAAGCAACCAAAAGAAAAAAACACATTGAAACTGGGAATTTACTTCTTTTTCTTCACAACCTAATTGAAAATTAATTGAATGATGATCACAAATGTTCCATTTTTCCCAACTTCAGAACAATGCATAACAGTGCTATCATGCTGTATTTCCTTGACTAGATACAGGTGTTCAGTCAGTGTCTAAAAAGAAGGTGTTTCCCCTTTTTTTCAGAGTTCCCAAAAGAACTCTGGTTGAGAGAATGGGAGTGAGAGGTGTGTGTGGAAAAAGCACAACAAAAAGGGAAACAGCTGCACAACGTATTGAGAAAAATGCAAATAAAAAGATGATAATATGGCAAAACCAAAATGAAAACCAGTAAATTACTGTAATGGTAGACCAGTTGTAAGCAATGAATCTAGGACTGGGGAAATTGAAACTCCTGTAAAGGTTTTGTTTACATGTTAACAAACAAATTTACACAAGTCCCACGGAAAGAATTAGCTCTTGCATTATTTTACATGAAAAAAGTTAATTAGAAAAAGTTCCTGTTTCCTAAATTCTTCTTATTTTACCCATTTATTCTTGCTAATGGATATTTTGGTTTGACAATATTTTACATAAGTTCAGAATTTTCCAATTTTTCTATTAAGATGAGTTTCCTTCAAAAATACACCTTTCCAGCTCCTTACAACCAATACAGTTTGAGAACTGTTACCAAAATAAAGCAACCCTACCCAGATTAGTTATTTTCTGGATGGAAACACTTGAAGAATTAAAATCCAAGTTGGGACCTTAAAGTTCAGAAAACAAGGTATATACTTAACTTTATATCTCTAGGATATATATTACATATTTCTTACATTCTGAGCCATCACTTTTTCCAACAGAAGTCACACAACACACTCTTGTAGGAGAATAAAAAAGATTTCTCTAAATAGATAAAAGCTCACACAAAGAAGCTGCAGAAAAACCTCCCACTTTAAAGAGATCGAAAAACTTTTCAATGACATACTGTGAGCACTATTAGATATCATGTAAGGTGAATATCTGTGACAAAGGGACATTCAATTAATTCTGTTTCCAAAATATGAAGTTATTCCCTTGGAGAGTTTTTGAAAAAGAAATATATTTATAAGCCCAAAGAGTTAGTACTCAGCTAATTTGTAAAAATTTTCACTTTTGATTTGCTTCTAAAACTAAGGTTCTGCAAAACTAACAGATGAAACATATTCAGACATAGTTGGACTAAAGTTAAGGAAAGGCACAAAACATCAATTTTCCTATTCATTTCAAGGATAGTAAGATATCAAAGTGACTGAGATGATGCTGTTAAAAACTCTTTGCTATAAAGCAAGATCACCTATAGCTATACTAACATCTATGGCAAATTTTCCTAAAACCAGGTAAATCACAAGGCAAGAATTTAAATTTTTTTTAAAAAATCACCTTAAGAAGTTTCAAAAATTAAGACTGAAATATTTATTTCTTAAAGCAGAGCTCAGCTTTCAGATACCTGGAAAACCTTGCTCCACAAAATAAAACATTTTCAGCAATCACGTATCTGTAATGATAGCAAAGTACATATATTCTCGTCACATTTTCTTGCAACATTTCATACTCAATAAAGGCATTACAGAAGGTACTTACTTTAAACATGGGACATTATCACGTAGTCCATCAGATGAACTGCTACTAGTAGATGGATGAGACTGGGGAACAATGGATTGGGGATTGGAACCTGTGCCTGGAGTTGGTACAGGTGGCACCTGCTCACCATCTGGAGTTTCAATATCATTTATTTCATATAGAAGACGTACTTCCAGCATCTGTTAATTAATGTAAAAAAAATTATCAGTAAAGTCTGCCTTTCAAAACACTGAATATGAAACAAATGAAGTGCAACTGAAGATAGTCGTGATAAAAGTGGCATCCAGGACTTTTTTATCTTTTAAAAGATAACAGTTTAATAAACGGTGTAGCTTAAAGACACATGTAGTATTCAGAAATACAGTCATACTGTCACAGACTTGAATATCTGAAGATTGCTAGAACTTGAATGTCTGACAAATTTTCCAGTTTTTAAAAGTTTGGTTCTTCACACTGAAAGAAATTAAATACTGAACCCTTTTAATTAACATTCTGCTGACAGACAGATACATTCACAGTTAGGAAGATGACCTGGTTTATGCAGTTCAGAAATGGTAAAATAGAGCTAAGGCCACACAGACAGCTACACTTCTACTGATGCACTTCTACTGATACTGTACACATGTGACTTAGTTCAGTTTCAGTTGTTGTGTTGAACTAGATCATACACTTTAAAGAACTGTAAGTTAATCATGACTTTAGATTTCCTTCTCCATTATCTGTAACACTGATATTCTGTAACACATAATTAACTGCAGTGACGTGTAAATGAATTTTTCAACTGTTTTATTATCATTTGTAAAAGAGAACTTAACTCATGGACTATAGAACTATGGAACAAAGAACTATATATTATTTTTTAAAACACTGCGTGGTACTGAAGACTAGCTTTATTGGGGCTGATTCATAAAAAATGGTTAGGAAAAACTATTCCCTCAGAAGGGAATGTACTTGTGCATAAAAAAACACAGAAGAAAAAGCCTTACACCTCAGGCCCTTAAACTAAGACTTATTATAAAGTAGCAGAATAGGGAAGGGATGGGGTATGTGTGCATGTGTGTGTTGGAGGAAGGAGGACAAAGAAAAAACCCAAATACACTACAATTAACTCTTTACTTAGAACATGCAACACTTTATAATTAAATGGCTTCCAGTTAAGTTTTAGTTCATACATTCAAATACATAAATTTGCATGTGTGTGTCTGATTTAACAGAAGACTTCTCAAGCTCTTCTAAGAGAATCATTGCATCTTATACAGAATAAAACAGTGACACAGCAAAGTCCTTAACAGATTTCAGGGTATGTTTGACACATTTGTACTCTTCTAGCTCCACATACTGCAGAAGTTTTGACAGGACAGATGGTAATTATGAGCACTCAAGGAATCAACGCCCTAAAAGCTTTGAAATTCTTCAACTCCATGCCTCATCACTTCTGTTATCATTTTACCTTTGATACACCCAAGTTTTGATCCACTACTTGTTTTGATAGACAGACCAATGAATGATTATTGGCTGCAAAACCTAAAAAGGTCACTGAAACCACTACCACTGTGAGCAATATTCACTTTTGTTGAATTTCATAATTAATTACTTTTTCTCCAAAAGCCCAAAATTATCTTTGTTGTGAGTCAATTATTTTTGTCCATTTCACTAATATAATTAAAGACAAAAAAAAAAAATAGGAAATTGCAAGAACAATCTTATTATAGGTAAATTCTACAAAGCTAAAAAATGGTCATAACTCTTTACCGGAATGACTTCTGTCGTCACTTCCTGCTTGCTGAATCTGTAAATAATGACATGTGCAGAAACTCCAGCTATGCACAGCATTCTACTTTCTGGGCACCATGAGATGATCTGAATAGCATATGGGTCTTCATCTACTATATCTGTGTTTGGCCTGTCATCTTTGTTCCGTGCTTTTTCAAATACTTTGGCTGTTTTTAGCTTATAGAGTACTTGCAGCGTTACTAGAAACAAAGCAAAAGAGGAAAATTAGTTTTGATCTAAACATACAGCTAATGTATTGACATATCTAATTCTTGAATTGTATCCTCCTCAACTGTAATTTTAATTCTGTGCTGCATTTTCTTTCAACTGTCTTCATGCTGATTTCAAACTTTACAGGCATATTGTCTAGTCAATGGCCCAAATCACTGCTATAAATACTAATCACAACATTAGGAAAACTTAAATTACAACATACTTTCTCCTCTTCCATATTTCAGTAGTTTTATCTGAATCACATTTCCCTAGTTCATCTCTAAGACTGTCCTATTAGAAAGATTCAAAAGCTTTAAAATCAATATAGAGGATACTTGCAATTTCTCCCTTAATAGGTTTATTTATCTGTTTTAGAAAGAAACTTAGTGTCTTTAATAGAATCTCTTTTTGACAGATCTATGCTGAATAGGATTTTTAAGCACACATTCAATCAGGTTTGGCTTCCCCCCTCTTCTCTCCCAGGTTCCACTCCCACTCCAAACCGAAATTAAAGAGCTGTAACACTCCAAATAGTCCTCCTCCCAGTTTTTAAACATATGCATTGCATCTGTTCCCTCCCACAACCATATACGCCACAGCCTTTTGGAATCTCACCAGCTTGCCACAAGTTTTCAAAGACAACTGATGACGATTCCAAGATTACTTTAAACAGCTTTTAAGTACCAAGAGTAAGGTTAGTTCCAACTAGACCAAACATCTAACTTTGTGCAATCATTTCTACTTCAAATTCTTGCTGCATATTTCATTGTGAGCTGTGTAGGCCATCAGGTGTAATTGACCCTTTAACTGAAGATGAAAAATCCAAAACTGCACAGGAAAAGTCTTTACTGAAAGCACTTACTTGCTGACGCATCCCAAAACTTGATTGATCCATCAGCATGCCTATGAAATATTAAAAAAAATAATGAGATGATGAAATGATTAGTTGGAGTGCTAAACCTCTGTTACTCATGGAGAACTATACAGTTAACAATCTATTTTTATCAGTCTTCCAGGTGACACCTTATTTTCACAATTTATTAAAAGCTGATATTTTACCAATATGTGCTCTAATTACTTTGGACAGAAGAGACTAGAAAAACATTTGGAGTCCAACTCCCTGATGATCCCACTGTACTATATCAATTTACCATTTTAAATACTGAGGCATACCTTACCATGCACAGTTTCTTAAAAGATGCCCTATATTAGAAGCAACACTTGTAAAGAAGATGCCTAAATATACAGTATCCCACTGTTAATGAGTCACCTAACTTGTTTATTTAGCCTTGATTTTGAGAATCAGATGACTGTATTTTTTCAGGACTGTCTCAAAGGCTCTGCAATGTGTAGTACAAGGTGACAGTAATCCTGATTATGGCTAATGAGCTGTTCTAAAAACACTTTAATAGTGCTCTCACTTTCAGTGATGCACCGCACAGTTATAAATTAAATTTCACGTATGTTCCTTACAGTAGTAGTAGAAGGATCAGTCTCCAAATGATCAGATTAAAGAATTTCCTTGTCCTTTTCTAAGATAAGAATTGGCTTCCCTTTGAGAACTGAACTCGATAACTAAACAATGGATTTACCAAGCTTATTGAAAACAGTACTCAGCTATTTTGCAAAAATTAAAGAATAAAAGGTAACTTTGATCCAAGATGTTTTGATAGCAAGCACAGGTAATCACAATACCACATCACAATAATATTAATACCTGTGAAACACCTGCTATCATTTTGTTTCTACTTTCCCTTCTATAGTCTGCTTTGCTTTCTTGGTAACACTTCAAGGAGATTATGCCAAGGACATGTCTGGTGATCATAATTTTATGAATCACTCAAACCACTCATGCAAAACAATGTTCCAAAAGAGAAACAAACAATTCTCACTTCTGCTTAATCAGCTAAGAAGGTTATTAGTAGACTGTGGTATCACTTACCCTGTAATAATTATCTCTGGATAGCTCTGAGTGATCAAACCCCAGTTGCCTCCACTGATAGGCCATTCCTGGAAGATTAACAAATACACTGAGAAAGAAAATATCATAAATAAATATCATAAAATATAGTGCAAAGGTAAGGCAAATTACTGCAGATACTGCAGATCCGCTCCTGCTGTTAGCCACTGTCAAAGGCAGGATGAGTCAAGTGAAGCTTTGGTCTTAGTATGGCCACTCATGTTATTTAGAGCTTCTGATTCTCAGTATTTTAAAATAGAAACGTGTAGTAGGTGTTGTACCTTCTTACTGTAACCCTGACGTTTCTGTCGAGCACCAACTGAATAGAGTGCAGGTATGAGATCCACAGGACAATCAGCAAAATATTCACAGCAGGTAACCGGAGACTCGTGTATGGTCAAAGGATAGGGGTTCTCAAATATAGGATACCTTCAAAGGAAGAAAGATGGTAACTGTTAATCGATGGAAAACTTTTTTTATAAGTGCAGAACACAAGTACAATACTAAGGACTAAGCTGGCATTCCTTTTATACAGAGGAAAATAAATGCATATCAAAGTAGAGCACGAACAAATATACTACACAACTTTACTGCTCATCTAGTAGACTATAAAGATAGTGCAGTACTCCAGATGGAATCTGAAGTTGATACAGTTTTTAGAGCACTTCTAGAACACTAGTATTCCCTGTAGTTTTTTTATATTTTTAAGAGCTTATAATCTAGTGGCCTGTGGAAGACCCAGCTGTAGTAACATGGAGCTACAAATTTATTTCTAACTCTTCATCCCAGTCTTTCAGGGATAAAGACAGGAAGACTCCCGTCTTGCTTTGGGTTAGCACACTGTACTAAAACAGAAAGTCATCCAGCACTTTGCATAATCTACTTGCAACTCTAAGATCACTTTCTGAAAATTACAGATTGCAACTCAGTTACACATATGGTCCCCAGCACTACCTCCATCAGAAAAGTGACAGAGGTTTAACAAGGAAAAGGTCAATAATACTGATAGAGGGAAATGTATCTGTGTTCAAAGAACATATATCTCCAGAGAAATGCATGCTATATGTTGTTTTGCCCTTTTTATCTCCCCTTTTTTGAGAGGTGAAAAGACACAGCTTCTCAACACATCTAAAGGAAAAATTAGCAAAAACAGATGAAAATATTCTGCAATAACAGGAACTTTATACAGGGCTATATGGAAAGCTACAAAAATATTTTAAAAATTACATGCAGAAGAGGCTTAACTTTAACAAAATATGACAAATCCCCGTGAGAACACAAGATAAAAGGAAGGCTGTAGATTTTGTTGGTATTAATTTTGTTTCTTATTCAGGCGTGAAACAATTAACAGTTTGCAAGTCAATCATAACAAAGACCATTGCAAGTCTTCTAAAAACGTAACTGCTGAAGATTTTTTAGTATGAAATAGAGTAAGCTTTAACATAACTTCAAATTTCAGGCACTGCAAACTAAATATGAATGTTGGAAGCTTAATGATCTTGGTATATCAGAAACAAGTTTTAGATACAGCATGTGGCCAGATAATATTGGGAAAAGCTAAATGAATTGCTCAATAGCTGCAGAGATATTTGGACAAAACTTGATCTTCTTTCAGATCCCATAGAATCTTCATTATCTAAGGTGTCATCACTGACTTTGAGGACAAATACTTACAGGTTTTTATTTTTCCCAGAAAGGATGCTCTTCACAAGGATTTTTCTTCATTGAACATTGGAGATTTTTAATCAGGAACAGTACCAAGGTCTTACCTAGTTTCTCTGTTCCTTATCCCTTAACAGTTAGTTGATACTGCCTATACAAATTTTAAAACTCTTCACAAAAAAATTTGTAGTGTCTAGAATTTTTAATCACCACAAATAACAACATATGGACTGTTCCAAGGACAAAGAAACAAGAGATTTAATGTTTTAGTCAGGTATTATTTGTGAATATTACAGTAGGATACTCCTTTTAAGCAGCCTCTTACCACAGATATAAACCAGACAGCAGATGTTATCATTCAAATTTTATATATATGATATTATTGCATCAGTATGGAGTCACTTTAAGCTTAAAGGCAGCAATTTAACTGGCAATAATATCAGCAAATATTTCAGTGATGACAACAGCCAAAATTACCTGGCTTATCTGATCAGTTCTCCCTGCCGCCTTCCTCAAAACTGCAAGCTCCCCAAAACTTCAAACTCCCCTCACAACATTAAGGAATCAACTTCAAAATAAACTGGGATACTTAAAAAGCAGAAGTGATCTATGAATAATTTTGGTCAGTCAATCAAGCCTGGAAAAAGTCACAGGATATTCTACTCATCGACTACACATTAACTTGAAAAAAGTTGATGTAACAAGATTGTCAATTCAGCTGAAGAAATTGTATATTTAATATTCAAAACTGAGGTATTATGTTAGACTAAAATGCTATAAAGTAGAAAAATGGGCTGATCACTGCAGCCAATGATTAAAAGGACTACAGAAGAGTCTTACCCATTTTGTGCAAGGTCAATCAGTACTAAGTCCTTTTCTAGGAGAACAACTACAGCATATGGTTCCTGAAAGTCTGAAAACAAAAACAAGTTACCTATTGGTAAATGGAGCTCAGGCACTTACACCTCAAAAACAGAATCACTCCTTGCACTCTGGCAGTTGAGATTAGAAAGCCATTTAGATGACTACAGTTTTTGAAGATATTTTATACACACAGACTCCTGAATACTCCAGGTTAAGTTGGGAAAAATCGTGGTTTTTTATTCAATATTCTCAACAGCTCAAATAGCAGAAAAAGGAACAAGCAGAGTAACCTGCATAAGCAGGTCATATATGAGAGACAGAGCCAATTTCTGAATCATAACATCCCCCCACCCCTAAACTACTTTTCCTCATATTCAGCAGGGTTCAAGTTTTAATTGCTTACAAAATGGATCAAAAGAGACCTGACTTGACAGTAAAATAAGAAACTTGAAAATGTTTCCAAAGCTTATATTGCCCTCTTTCAGCCAGACCTCAAATTCTAAGCTAAGCAGTTTTATATACTCTGATGGAAGTTGACAGCCAAAACCTGGAATCATCAGCAATATAACACTATTCATGTGAGATAACTACCTGAACTATGATAAGAAAACCCCTGCTGTAGAGGGGAGAGTACAGGTTAGTGATGAAATCCATTTAAGTACTGGAATGAATAAAGCCACTGAAAGTTAAAAATAATACAGAAATGCTCTTCATGGTTTAGCATTGACTGGAAAGGCCTTACATGCTCAAATATACACAGATGAACACATCTGCTCCAGTAACTACAGCTTAAAGTTGTAATGCTTTTTGTCTGCACATGCTTTTAGGATTAAAAAGAAAAAACATGCTATGAGTAATTGGCTTTTTTTCTAGAAGCAAAATCAGATTTATAATAAACTATTCTATTATGGTGTTTTGGCAAGTGAACAACACTTCATACAATGGGGATAACAGATGTTGCCACTGCAGTCTGATCCCCAGAGAAAAAACCAGAAAGACAATAGTAAAGAATATTCTGATGGGATAAAAATCCAGAGATAAAAAGTCAAGGTACTGAGAAAAATCTCTACAGAGCCTACCATTAGGATATGGTGTTTCACACAGGGTTAGAAAGTCAACAATAGAATAATCCATTTCTAGCACAGCAGTACTTTTCCCATGCATGACTGTTAAACAGGGTCTTCTTCCTACAGTGTCATATGACAAACCTCCTGAGAGAATGATGAAAGGCTCCCTGGAATAAAGCAGAGGCATTTAGGATCAAGTCAGGATAACAGGCTAAAAGAAACCAGACAGATTTTGCAACCTTGCAATGAAGTTCAATGAGATATCATTAAGCAGAGATGGAGTAAAAATAATGTAAACCAGCTCTCCATGAAATATAGAGCTTGGATATGTATTTCAAATCTTATTTTAACTCTTGTTTAAGCCAGACAGCTCCTCCAAACTTTTTGTTTATTTAACCAATCTTTGTAACCACTTGGCAAGATGAGATTTTTTTAAAAAATTCTGTACAACTTTAGGGTTGTTTCTTTTCTACAGAACTGCAGATTCAGATTTGCCAACAGTTCCATTTATCCATAACATAAAGCAGCCCAGCAGAATAAGGAATAAATTGTCCCATTTACTTGCTGTACAGTAATATGACTGCCTTGGAGATGCATCCAACTGCTTGATAAGCTTCAAAGACATAAAACCTTTTAAGTAGCATCACACATTTATTCTAGACATTTTATCAATTTCCCCCCCTACTACCATGCAAAGAATTCAAGAAACTATTTTGTCATACACTACTCCCAGTGCAAAATCAAATAACTGAGCAGAGCAAAGCAAAAATATTTCTTCTAGTCTTGAGAAGAGATTAGAGGCTTCCCTTGAATTTTTTAAAAAAGCCTTTGCAGAAACATACTTCTAAATAAATCCATATATTTCCAATATGCACATCACGTACAGTTTAAGATTTCATTTACTGTAAAACAAGATAAAGTAAACACGTTCATTTTACTAGGTATTTTCTTATTTCCTGATTGCCATGAGTCATTCATTTTAATACTGATTATGTTTGAAATAGAATATAATCCTTTTTAAAGAGAAGACTGACTGTTTGTGTGTATACAGCTCAAAAAATAAATGTCACTCATTACTGACTATTGCCTGAAATTTCACATTATACTTCTGAAGGAAAACCAGGCACTTTACATGTCTATCAGTTGCCTGTGATCTACTTTTATGCTCACTTTCAGTAGAAATCCTACCCTTCATTTGCATCTTACTTGAAAGCAGATAGTATATCAGTATCTGGAGAAAATTTCTATGGAAAAAACCCCATCCTGATATATTGCAAAAAGAGAGGTTGAAGAAAGCATTTTTTTAATCCTTTCCTATAATACTATCTTTTCCATACTGTCTAAGTGGCTCTCGCTAGTTGGCACTTGAAACACAAATGTGAGACTAGATACATCTTAATTCTTGGAAACTGTATATGAAAGGTTTGGTTTATGCATATGATGCAGTTCATGAGTTTAAGAATTGGCTGAAGTGTACTGCATGCATTGAAGACAAAGCACACTAAGATAAGCTTATAGCTTCTACAATTATTTCACAATTCCCTTGATTTTCCAGAAAGGCCTGAGACTGAAGATTTGATAGGCTCAAAGAATGCAGCTGGCTGCGGAAGAGACCTCAAAGGAATGGCCAAAAATCAGACCATGGGTCCATTAAGTTCAATATCCTGCATCCAACAGTAGCCTGGAGTGTATTTCTAGAAAAGGATTAAGTTTTCTCTGAGTCTTCATTTAATCTCAGCTCTTTGTGTTGAAACTTGGCACAATCTTTTATGGTCAGGTCCATGAAGTAATTTCAAGAAAGTTACACACTTGAATTTAGTCTGATATTTTTCAGGATGTCAGTGAAGAGAAAAATACTGGTGTGGTTTCATTGTGCTGGAATGATTTATTGCAGCATTTTTTTTGTCCATAGAAATCATCAGGTTTTTTTAAAATAAAGCTGCCAGGACAATTTGTAGTAATTATCAGATTTACAGATTCACTGAGATCAACTGACAATAAGGAAGTAACAAATTTCAGTTTTTAATTTTCATATGTCACAGTGACAATTGTACGTCAGTTTCTCCTGGTTTTATTTCTCAAGATAATCAAACTGCTTTGGGCAGGCTTGCTGGAGGCTGTATCCTTTAGAAGCAAGGAACGGAGCAGCTAAGAATAGAGCACACTGATCTGTCATACAGATTTATCACAAATGAATCAAAGTTTAAAGCTGACTTGAGTCTGCCAGAAGGGCCACTACAAGTTCGTGTATGAATTTTTCATATTTTTATGAAACCATGGATTTATCATGAACACAAACTGTGCATTTTCTAGCTGAAATGTTGTCCTTCTACTGTGATACACATTAAAAGGTTAGTGCACATCAATGGTATTAGAAATATACAATTTAGAAGATTTGTACTTTACATAATAGATGAGACTGTTTTAACTTTGGGAATTACATTTTTACCTACCTGAAACAATGGAAGACATTTAAAAAAACCAGGGTTCAGATCTTAGAGAATTGCTGTGTAGGCATTTTTTGTAGTTGCTCATACAGAGATTCTTTGAAACTGTTCTGCTTCAGCAGGTTTGCAAGTAAGCCCCTTAAATGAATTTCCTCATCAGTTAAATAGGTAAAATCACTTGGAGAATACTATGGAAAATTCACTATAAAAATGGGCAAAGAGTCATTGAAAAAAAATTTCAGAAAACATGGGATTAGGTCTTGCAACGTATGAAAACATAATACAATTGAGAGTTGAGTGGCTCACAATCCAGGAGGATGTTTTTGGTCAATTTTAGCAGTAAACTTGTCAAATGTGAACCAGCTTCTGACAATCCAGATGTGTGAGAGAACGGTATATACAGAAATCAGGTCATTGGCACCATCTGGCTTACTTTTCAAACCATGAGTATATCTGTTGAGAAGTTAATCATAGCATAACAATGGAAAAGACTTCAAGAGTTCCTTAATTATAGAAGTCCTGAAGTAGTAGAGAAGACAAAACTCCAAATTCATTTTGAGAAGTGTGGTTTTAAGCCAACAAGCTCACACAAGAAAATAGCGCTACTCAAACTAAATGAACAGATCAACAGCTTTTACTTAGTGGGAGACATCATCACTAATGTAACCTCTGGGTCCCAATTACACACAACCATCTTGCTAAGAGACACTGCTCAATAACTCGACAGCTGCATCAGCTACCAAGACAAAACCCTTCTGGATTATATTTTACATGGGCACTTTTGAGCTCTAATTCCTATTAGAGAAGAGCAATTTTACTATAATCCTAATATCAACCAGAGTAAACACTGTAAGGTACTGAACCTGCAGGGGTGGAACGTGGCATCAGGAAGGACTGAATTTGGAGGGGGAGGGAGTGGCATTAGGAAGCTCAAGAGCTTCTCTGGATTCATTTTAGACAGAAAAAGTATGCATAAAAGGCCATGTGGGAACCATTTCAGAAAGCTCAAAAGGTAAGCTATCTTTGAAATTCAGTGCTTCACAAAAAGATGGAGTGTTTTAGATGAAAAATGGCTACAGTACAATGACATTATGCTCTGGGATTGCAAAATCATGCCAGTTTGCACAAGGAATATACCAAGAATGTACCTTTTTCATCCCTTATTCATCAACAGTAACCTTTCCATATATATTCTCCCAGAAATAAAGCTACAGACATAGCCTTGTTGTAGGGTAAATTACTTGAGCTCTGGATACTTCACTTTTTGCACTATTTGTGGTAGACTTAAAAACTAAACAAACCAACTAAAAAAAAACCAAACTCCCACAAAGTTAGAAAATAAATAGGTAGCCCGAAAAAACCCAGAAAAGGCATCACATCCTCCTGTTGTCCTGACCCCATTTTTACAATATGGAAAACATAATGCAGAAAAAAAAAAAAAGTGAGACGGAATTAATAAGAGCTGCAACAGTAAAAAGAATAGTGTCTAAAGTCCTTAATACAAGTTGCCATCAGTTATGTTCCTTCCTTTGGGGGTGGTTCTGAACCCCTTTTCTCCAAAACCAGGTTATTAGAATTAGAAGCAGTGAAAAAAAACAGTTAAGATCATATGAATGAAATGCTTTCCACTGAAGGAGATACTGAAACAAACCTAGACCTTTGTGCACTCTAGACAGAGAAGAAGAAACAAAAAAAGGTGAGAGAGAGATGTTCAAAACAGAGCATGGTAATAGCAAACAATTTTTCACAATAAAGACTTGAAATATAACTTAATATGCATTAAATAGTATCTCTTCAATATCAGCCTTTTTGCTTTGTTTTATTTTCCTCCGGGTTTTTTTTTCCATCCAGTTTTGAAGAACAGCTATAGTCAACTGCTAGAGAAAAAAGTTTATTTGATATATTTTTTACATTGTTTCTACATTTCATAAGCCTGAAAAATTTTGTCCTGCCCAGAAATGATTCTCCTCTGTGCTACATAAATTAAACTGTGAATAAGAAATGACAGCACTTTAGATAAATGTTAAAATCTTATCTTGCTCTTACTTAACCAATTCCAAATGGTAAACAGAGAATCTATCAACATTTTAGGTATTGAAAGGTAGTTCAGTATTGCCTTAAAATCTTATAAAGTTACAAATGGAACTGAAAATTGAAGTGCAAACTGAAGTACCCATGGCAGTAAATGAATGGAGATTTCCAGGGCACTGCTTCACCACCACAGCGCAGACTGGTGGGGTTTTCTTTGCTGTGGGTTTTTTTCCCCTCTCTTAATTAAAATTCAGGAAGAGTTATCAATAATTGTAGATGTAACACTGCACTGAAGATAGAAAACATTAGAGAGAACAGTAAATTGAAATGTATCAAAACATTCAGTTTGGATAGACACCAGAAAATGAGAGGTGCAACAGAAAAAGAAAAGCACAATACTAGAAAAAAGTAGCCTTCCAAAACCCACAATAATTCTTAGAAATTATACTAAAATAAGCTCCTCTTTAAACTGAGCAAAAAGTCAACTGGTTTTCACATTGTAGTACCATAATGTCACAGAACAAGTTCCAAGCTAATCTTCTCCTTCAGAATGACTATTCATAAAAGAAGGCTTTTGATTGCAGAAATTGTAACTTGCTGAAGATGAGATTTTATGATTATCTCTCTTTAGATCAGCTTTTGATATTTCAGTTATCCTTTCAGAGAAAGGATTATGCAGACAGATGTAGACTTGGGCAAGTAAAACATGGCTTTTCAGATGATGATAGATTTTTATAAAACTGGGAGTTAGCCACAGTTTCAAGTTTCTATTTACCTCACATTTAGAAAAAAAAAAAACCTAAAACCAGTGATATTATGAGTATATCAACACATATTACATTGCACCATTTAAGTAACCATCTTCAACAGATTTGAGTGCCTAGAAAGAAAATGAAAATGGTACACAAATCCTCCAAATAGAAAGAAAACAAACAAAACAAAATTAAAAAAAAAAAAATCAGCTTTTGCAAATAGCTGAACAGATTTCCATGAATATTTTATCTTTATATTGCACTCTTTACTCAAACACTTTAAAGCACTTTAGAACCACAAATAAAAGAAATTCCACACAGTTCATGAAACCCATCAGTCCCTAATTGCAGTCTTGGTAACAAAACATGCTACTCTAGATACTGTAATTCCATCTGAGCCTGTCGTTGCAATTACTACTTTGTTACATTCTCAATGTGCATAATTAGGCACATTTCACTGCTTAAATGACTGCACTCTACTAGAAAAGCTTCTGTTAATAACATTTCAGGGGGGAGGAATGTATTCAAAATTTAGAATATTTGATCTGGGCTACTATTTGTCAAAGTTCAATTTATCACGTCTGTGTTTTGGTGTCTTCTATGCTTTATCAGCCATTTTTTTCTTTAGAACTCACAAAAAATTAAGCAAAAATGCACACCACTTTTAGTAGCTTGAAAGAAGCATGGATAATGCATTAGCAGCATCTTTGGTTTGTATAAAGTAATTCATTCATACAAGTTTTTGTAGTTTATTCATCAACATCTGATTTATCAAAACTAAACAAAAGCTGTACCATCAGAACATGCGCCCCAACAACTGGGAAACAACATCCATTCCCAGTGCAGTGGTGCACTATTACATATGCTCATGCTGCATCCAAAACAAGTCTTACCCAGCTCTAGTTGTTTTATATTCCACCTTAAGGATAGGTTTGCAGGGTTCTGGCTTCTTTCCATCCTTCAGCTGCTTTCCTAAAGTAAATGATTTTCCTGTGTTAATCTTGCAGTCCCGTAACATTATGGCAAGCAATGAATTTCACTGTGCAGCTTGGGAAGTACAACATTCACACAAACCTATCTTCAACAACTTTGACACTTATAGAGTATGCCTTGGAATAACATAATTAAAAATTTGTTAAAGTTCTCAACACACCAACTTAAAATGTTCAGGAAAAAAACAACTCTAAACCTGGCTGGTATAGAATATTTGTTTTCAAACATATAATCCTCCCCTAAAGTGCTGTTTTAAGCAGCACTAGGAGATTCAAAATTTATGTTGTGTCTACCCTTTTGCAAATAAAATTGGTCAGCTTACAAATAAAGTGAGGTTTATCCTGAGTATTATCCTTCAGGGCTAAGACTTCAACTGAGCTTGAAAATCCCGCTCTCTCTCAACTGTTCAATTATCCTCACTGATGCATCCACACTTTAGAATCTAAAGTAAATAAGTTGCTAAGACATGACATAGAGACATGAACACCACGTAAGCCTGGCATTTGTGTAGAACTTGTTGGAAGAGCAGCAGCATATTTCACAGAACAACATATAATGTTAATTTCCTAGATTATCATTAATGCAAGACCTCTCAGAAGTGGGAGCAGATCCTTACCAGATCCTTGTCTTACTCTGTTACAAACGTATCCAAGAATTTATGTGGTAATCTACACATTTATACATAAAACAGGTGTTTGCTTATATGCATTTTAAGCAATACATGGGATCGTAATGTCAAGCAAAAAGCAAGCCCTGCAAAATATGCATTAGTTAACTTTGAGATCCATGCTATCGTGTGAAAGGCAAGCTTCAAGTTCAGAGATCTAGAGAAAGCCGCACTAATTTGGCTTCTTATTTCATAAAGATTTTTCTGTTTCAAGTAAAATCTATGAGAAACTGGTATGAGAAATTTTTTACTGCATTCAAAATGCACTTTTAATACTTGTTTTTTTTTTGCAAACCACACTTCCATTAAAAACAAGTTCTCTATGTTTTAAGAGCTGTCAAGAGCAATGAGTAACCATTTTAATCTTACCATGTGGAGTGATTGTCTGGAATGGTTTGGTAGGAGATTTTACATTCCATATGGTCAAGGTACCATCTGAGTGACTACAAATGAATTGTTTTCCTTCATGATGCCAAGCCACGGAGTGGATAGCCTATGCAAGAAAAAGCAGAACAGCCTAAGTTGTGTATCTTATTATCATTTTATTCTTACACCTTCCTCAATGACATTAAACAGCAGAAGCCAATTAGAGAAATTACTAATTAACTAATAGCTATCTGGTTATATCCTAATTTACCCATGGCAAGTCAGGGACCTAGGGATTTCCTCTGAGGAAACCTGGTGGTGTGAGCAGTAGAGAATTGTAACCAGCAATGAAAGCTTAAGCAGTTATCACTGGGTGAAGAGCACATCTCAAGACAGAGCCAAGTGAGCTGTGCTCAAACTGGTTATACACAGATCAGGTTTTCATATTTCATGAAGTTATACAGAGAGGCAAGACAGTTTCCAGCAAACTGATTGGGAGAATCCAGAGCTTAAATGACAGAGGGAAATGTCTATACTACATGAGCCTAGAGTCTCTGATAATAACTTCTCCAATTTAAATTAATAGAAGACTGGATATATGTAAACTACAGATTAAGTGTGACATTTCTTAGTGAAATTTAATATTGTTCTCTATATATTGTGGAATCACTACAGAAGTTGTTAGATTCTCTGTACCAATATCACATTTACACATGTAGCTCAGAAACCTACATGCCTCACACGAAGTTTCCTAGTGTTCCAGGGAAATAGTCTTAGTCATTCTGTCAAACAAATGTTTACTTAGTAACAAATAATACCATAAAAGAAATCTTGCATAAATATTGAAAATTTGCTTTTATTTACCAACATTATACCAAATAAAGCAAGGGATCAACAAGTTTGAGTGTGTAGACTCTACCAGTAAAGAGAAAGTTGCATTTTAATAAGCACTTGTCACTGAGAAAATAAATGTCTACAGCATGCTTAGCAACACAATATAATCAGCACATATTACATAATCTCCCATAAGAAGTCTAACCCTGACAACAGTAGGCAGCCCATCATGTAAATAGAACAGTTTGAGCCACATTTATGTAGAAATAGGTCTTAAGAACCAGTAAGAAAACAAGTTTTATAGAAGGAAGAATAAATCTGAGAAATGATCACTTCCTTTTCATAAAAAAAAGAATGTCAAGAGGAAGAAGATGCAACAACCTATTAGTGTTGAAACAGCACTAATCCTTAAAAAGATCTGAGCACAAAGGAGAAGGATGACTGCTCTCACTTTCTGGAGGGAACATGGAGGGATGACAAAAAACTCTGAAAGAGAACAGTGAGCCTTTTGGCTTTGTGGCTATTTACTGTCTAGTTTTAATCTCTTCAGAGTCTCTTGTTATATTTAGTACTGCAGCTAAATGTTTCTTAAAATGTAACTAAAATACATGATTTATGTTCTTTTAAATAATCCAGCTAACAACCCTGTGAGCTGGGTATGATAAACTTTCATCCTTTGCTATCACACTTCAGAAATTCTTGTGAGCCTAGAAAATAAGTACCTGTAAGTAGCCCAAGCACTATCTCGAGGTACGCAACAAGCTGGCCTAGTGACAAGACAATTATAATAGAAAAAGTACAATAACCTTAAGTAGTACTAGTTAGCTGATAGCACTAGTTGTTGACAAAAAACAGTCTCGATCACCAAAAAACCCCTGATATCTGAAAAATCATCTCAATACACAAGAGCAAAAAAGTTTCAACATTTTTCCCGGGGTTAATATTAGTGCTGGAATTTGAAGGAAAGCATAAAGGAGAAAAATCAAGCAGAATCCACTAAGACTGCTAATCTATACAAATCTTCTAAGGCACTAAAGAGCCCCTAGAAGTAATATATTTTTATTCCAATATTTTACACAAAACTTACTGATGCAGAATAAAACTCTCAGTTTTAATTCTCACCATGATTAAAACTTCCTGTTTTCTTTTTGGTACCATAATACAGCAGAATGCTTATGTCAGCTGGTACAGATTTAATTGTCTCTCAAATATTTGCTGGTCATACGGGACCAGAAAGTAATGCCTTCTAACCAGATCATACCCCAGTATCACAGAGGACTGTTGCTGTATTTGAGGCACGAGGCATTTGCATCCATAGGTAGAGTTGTCTGCACAGGTAAACCAAGTCCTGACCTCACCACCAGTCTGAGTCCTTGCATTTACAAACATGAACCAAATACAGGGAAACTTTACAGGAACTTACACAGAGAAAGCTAATAAAAAAGCAACCAACTTTGTCTAGGCAAATCTTTAATTACAACTAAGGGTTTATTATTAGAAGTATTCCTACTACACCCTTCACTTAAATTCAAATTTAAGGTACCTGTTCTGGACTCTAAGGAAGTTTGTTTCAAAACCTTGAGACAGTTATGTATTTTCTGAGGGTGGGGAATTGAATCTTATTTTTTTGAATAGCAGCACAATAGTTCTGTTCTAGCACATATGCCAAAACTCCATTACAAATTGTAGAAACAATCCCTGAGTTTTATGTGGAAACCGGCTGTACACAAATGCAAAATCAATTCACCATCTGTTCCAGGAAGATTATCCCATGTGGAAAAATTACTGCTGTGTTGCCTGCAAAGAAGTGAATATACCTTATTTTAAGAAGGAAACATTCTTGCAGCAACTGCAGCAGTTAACTGAGGGAGACTAGGACTGTAAAATGCAATCACAAATAAACAGAAAAAGTCCGAGGAACAAAATTAAAAGCATTTATATGCAAGTCTCCTATAGAAATATCTTAAGTAGATCACTAGCCTTTCAAGATATTAATGCATATTTAAAAATATTTTATTAAATTTATTTTTACTGCTGCTGTAGGTTGTCAATATCCCTAGAAATTACTATTAGTTCTTGGTTCTTTTAAGAGGTACAAAAATTAATAATTTAAATGCAGGCCTACAATTTAAGAGACAAGTTCACCAATAAAGACTCAAGTTTTGATGGAATCCTTCCACCAAGAGAATTTAGCTGTTTCAATTCATTAAATACTGATACAAAAAAATCCCATTTTTTTATTTTAGCCCTAGAACTGATGACATGCATGTGATATTTGGAACAGTTGGACACCACTCGTCTCGTGTGCCATGGTTTAACCCCAGCCAGCAGCCAGGCACCACACAGCTGCTCACTCACCAGCACGATGTGGGCGAGAATCAGAAAAAATGCACAGCTCATGGGTTGAGGTAAGAACAGCTTAATAATTGAAATAAAAAAAACTACTCAGCTCAACTAAAACATCAAGTGTGTTATCAAAGTTATTCATAGTGAATCTAAACACACAGCACTGTGCCAGCTACTAGAAAGAAAATTAAACCTATTCCATCCGAAACCAGAACACTACATGGAAGATTTCACATAATGAAAATACAGAAGTTATTAATTTAAGCAGTCTACCCTGTTTTCAAGAGACTTTTTCTAATCCAGTTTTCTACCACCAAATTTAGACCACTGCAAATATGAAAGCTCCAGAGACACTGATAAATCCTTTCATAATTCTTTGGATTTCTCAATGATCCTTTACTCTCTTGTGACATTAATTGAGCTTGAAATATACTGTGCATGACTGGCAAAGCCCATGATTAGTTATTCTGCAAACCAGACTGGTTATTTACCATATCCTATCCAGATTTCACAGTCTTATTATGACAGTCCTTTAATTTCCATGGACATGGGCAGCATTTTGCTTAAATGTGAATGGATGATGACACTGACTCCTTTTCTACAGGTTCACCAAAATATAAAAAGAAAGTATTTTAAAACTTGGGCATAACTATGCTAACTCTCTTGTCAACAACCTAAGGAAGGGAAAAAATGCTGCAAAAGAAAGAAAACAACAACAAAAAAATGTAGCTACTGAGACTTAAATGACAATACATCATGAAGATTGTTTCAATGAAATGAAATATGCTGACACACTTCGGTTTCTGGCGAGTCACATACCAGGGTTGCTTCTCTTTCCCCTGTCCTCCTAATTCCACAAGCTACTTTGACATGTTTTTAATGCTCTAAAATAATCTCTTACAGTCAACCATGTACCAGAACACTGAGTCTAAAAATAGTAGTCTATAATGCATTATGGTTAATACTGTCAAAGCTTACTTGACATCAGAACAAAAAAAATATTACTTGAAGAAGGGACTTGATTATCAAACAAGCTTTAGTTTTCAGAAGTTACAGTTGAGGGATTTGGGGTTTTTATTTTTAGGAAAAAAATAATAGTTGAGAAATTTGTTTCATTTCTTTCAAGAATATACAGGTTGGGAAATGACTGCAATATGAACTGTATTTCACATAACAAATTCACAGCTTACTTTCCTTAAATCTCCAGTGGCTGCATATAAAAAGCTTAAGAATAGTGCAAAAGGAATTTAGTCTTACTTTTTCACTGATCCTGTCCAAAACAAAAAGGATGTTTAGAGAAAGGGTTTCAAAGAAATATTCTAAACAAAAGTTAATTCACAGCTGCAGTTCCACTATGTACATATAATTTCCTCCAAATTCTCTAAAAAATAATGTTACATGTGTGCATTATTCTAAGTAATTCTAAATATTCAAAATATTACTGTTATAATAAAAAATACGCACTACTTTAAGTTCAGGATTTAATTCATAATACAGAAAGAGCAAGTACAAATTACAACTAAAATCTCTGATTTTTCCTCTGACTAGAATGTTATGGAGAGAAGAATATGCCAGCAGTCAGCACTAACCCTAATCATTATCTAGAGCTACATCCCCCAGCCACAGTTAATGTTACCCACCTACTCCTGTCCTTGGGATGAGTGTCCTAGTGCTGCAGCTATTAGACAAAGATGCTGGGAAGCCACACATGTTCAGACAGGAACAAAGCATGGACAGTGTTCCATTAATCTGGCTTTCAGGCAACAAATGAGACTGCCCTACCACAACATGGGAATTTGCTTCAAGAAAGCCTCCTAAAGGTCAGCTATTTGAAATGAAACCAAGCAGGAAGCTACAAAACCATATAATTGGATTCAACCTCTTCCCTCAGGAAATAACAGGTATGTTTCCACAAACCTCTGGACACACAGGGATTTTGACCCTCATTATGATCTTCCTCTGCTAAGGAACAAAGGACGACATTTGGATCCCTGCACACATCCGAAGTTTTGTGTTAAGGAAGTTGCATCAAACGATGGTGACAGATTGCACAGACCTTCAAGTTACATGCTTTAAGAATAACATCACCTATAAAGTGATGAGGAGGAAACCAATCCAAGGGCAAAATTTCTAGCAAACATTCTTTATGGTATCAGTGTCCGGGCCACCCTACTCATGGTGCCTGAGGAAGCCTAGCCACCCCCTAAGATGGCAAGTATGACAAGATTGGACTAAGTATCTCTCTCCTTACTGGTTGTCAACTCCACACTCAGAAGAGCTGTCATCAAGACCAAGCAGAGAACCAATGGTATAAATCCTGAGGTTTAAAATCCTGCTCCTGCTACAGGGCAGAATGTCACATCCATTACCCTCCACGAGAGAAGAGGTGAAGCATGTTGTGACATTAGATGCTTCCTGTCCCTTAAGGGTAGGTTGGCATGCATGCTCATGACAGAATACAGCCCTTACAGTCAGTGCATAAAAAGCTCTCTGACAATGCCATGAAACCAGGAAGTCAACAAGAAGCTAGCTAGAAAGATTCTGTGCACAGAAATATCCAAATTTATGCAGTTTGTTAGCAGGAAACAAAATGGTAATGAGCTTCATTTGCTCTGCATCACACTAACCAGAGACAGAGGAGATCTCCTTAGACAAGGCACTGTTCCACTGTTCCCCTCTTGAGCCTTCTGTAGGCATGCCCTCGTGAGCAAGGAAACCACGACATTACCAGATCACCATTTTTTTTCTGTTCCCTTCCTAACCATTCCCAAGTTTGACAAGAACATTTCTTTGCCAAGGGTCTGGCCTGAGGTATTTCATTACCTCTTCTGCAGTCAAAAAACCCAAACTGAATACATACCTTGATGCATTCACTTCTAAATCCTAAAGAAAATCAAAGATATAACATCTGAACTATTCACTGATCTCTGTAGCTTCTCAAGTCAGAACTGGTTCCAAGAAGTATTGAGACAGACATTTAATCAATTTTTAAATAAATGGACCACAAAATAAAATTAAAAAACCAAAACCAAAACAGAATAACCAGTGTGGTGTCAACCCTAGATAAGTTTCTAGAAACTGTAACAAAATTTTAATAAAGAACAGAGTTAACTGACATATGGATGAGTATAACATACCAGAGAGAAGCAGTCAACATGCTTTTTGTGAGAGGTAATTATAGTCAAACAAACCTCCAAGAATGGTACCAGGCATGGGGCTCATGGAAATGTCACTTGAGCTGTCTACAAAATTTTCAAAGTCCTTCAACAGTGTATCTCAAAAAAAGCTAAAACTAAACAGACTAGATATTTTTGAACAAATAAATAACTGGTTAAGGAACTAACACAATGTGGAATAAAATCAGGATGGCACCAATTGATTAGTTCATGGATGAAGCTAAATGGTAGAGATGCCCATGGATCCATACTGCTCAGTTTGTCCATAAGCAACTTGGAAAACTAGAAGAACAATACTAAGATGGTGGAGTCTGCTGACAGTACCAAACCACATTCAAAGTAAAAATCAGGATTTCAGTGAAAAACTGCAGAAAGACTTGAATTTTTACTGTCCAACTATGTCAATGCAAAATGATGCCTAAATATCGGGACTTTGACCTGACAAGTAACACCTGAAGAATGAGTTTCTAGTTTTACAGTGGGTTGTTCCAAGGAAGCATCTGCTTTATGCTTGCAGCACCAAAAGGCTAATCCAATATCAAGAGAAAAAGAAAACAAGTCCAAAGATAATTATTCCACATGATAAATCCAGTGTGCCCACATCTTCATATATACTATGCTGCTGCGCTTCTGTTTTATAAAACAAAGATAAAACAGAATGGTTAAAAAAGTTAGAGAAGAACACAATGAGTAAGAGGTATAGGAAGAAAAAGATGACAAAGACAAGTAAATTTATGAAAAAAAAATACAAAGTTTCATGCAATTGTAGTTTCATGCAATGAAAATGAAAGAGAGAAAAATTGTTCTTTAGATAACATACTTTGGGGTTTATATGGACTTTTCTGACAATCTAAGGCTAACACTATTTCAGAAACTCCCCCTCCAAGCAAACTCCTGATTGGGAGAATATACACAAGTCCAAGTACTGAGCCAGAACTGCCACCAATAAACCCAACAAGCCTGCGCCCTTCCCCTCCCAAAAAAACCTAAAGCTGGTACTGAACAATGGCAAAGCTATTTTACAATCAACAAAACGTAATCGAGACAAAATTCATATTATTTTAAATGAAATTCATCAATTTGCATATTATGCCAAATGATTTTTCTTAATCTCAGTCTTTGAAAAAGTCTTTTCTCTCAAGAATCAAGTTTTAGAGACATGAATGCCACTTAATGCTATTGTTTTTTTAAACTTCTCCAGTCTTATTCTACAGAATTGATCTTTATCTTACTCTACAGGGAAAAGGTGTTTGGAGAAATGTGGTGGTGAGACTATTTATTCAGTGGTTTCTTCCCCTGCCCTTTCCTCTCACACTTCTCAGAATATGTGAGAGATTCCAAATTACAGAAATTGCTAAACCATCTTGTTTCAATGTAAACCCCTAACAAAGATCTAAAAGCTGAGTAAAGAAATCCAATCCATGCCACCATTCATTAATTCACAAACTTAAATTCAGGGAAGTTATTTGGTCTGAAGTTTATTATTCAAGCTCTACTGCTCTTTTAGAGACAATTTCCAGTACTTGCAATTTCAAAGAGCCCTACTTATTGATCCACTGGTCACAGAAGCAGGAGATTAAAAAATAACAAAAATCACTATTAGAGTAGTGAATTACATCCACAAAGTAAGCAATGCAGATGATAAATGTTACCTCATCATGTGTATATCTGTAATCTGCCTTCTTTGACTTCAGGTCCCATAATACCACCGTTCCAGATTCAAAGCCAATCAGCAGCTGCATTAATAAGAAGATACATTAATTCTTTATTAGGAAAATCAAAATGGTATCATTTGAAATGCCTGAAGTTCTTGTCCCAAAAGATATGCAGCATAAAGGTACCTGTAGTAACTGCAAGTAATTATAAAAAACAAAAATTAAAGAGGTGAAGGCCTCAGTAAACTAGAAAAGTTTACTTTGTACTTATTCTCCTTATGTTCCAGAAAATATAATGGACATTCACAAAAAATCAGAAAAAAATGAAAGCATCCTTCTGAAGATTCCTTAGAAATTGTTTTGAGTTCCAGAAAGACCAACATAAAATCCTGCTATGTGTATTCCATCCTGAGTAAAAATGAGGGATCTTGAAAAAGAAAACTTTATTGGGCATTATCTTCACTGGAATTAATTCTGCTTAAATTTGCTGGAAGAATACTATATTTCCCCTAAAGTTCTCAGTAAAAGCTCATTGTCTATAAAGAAATTATGTACTGTGAGCTTTCTCCAGATGTTAATCACAGTTGAGACAACTGGCTGAATGAACGCCAGAAACATAATTTGTTCATAGGAGGAAAGCTAAATAAATTAAACTAGATAATTTCCCAAATAATCTTTTTTGCAAGAAGCAAGATTAAATCTTTTCTGCAGGGAGCGAAGACTCAAATTGTTCATAATACTTGGTCTAACACATTGTTGAGTATCCAAGTGTTTTGCTCTCCTATCTTAAGTGCAACTTCTCCTAATGGAAAAAACCAAACCCCAAGGCCAACATAAGGCAGTGGTGACAATCTATTGCCACACCTACAGGTTTTGCCTGGACAGTCTTTCCAGCATGTTCAGTTGTTTCCAGTACCAAAACAACAGATCTCCCACAAGCTTACAAAGAAAATATTTCATCTCTTTCAGAGCTACACAGCACTAAAACACCAGAAATATTAGATATGTTTGATATAGTAAAAGTGAATATTCCATTTTCCCATTAACATTATGTATACTATTATTGTAAATTATCTTGCCTGTCATATGCCATATATTATAATTTTTCTATTTTAACTTAAAACATTAGAAAAACCACTATGATTAGAAAGCTAAAAGCATGAACCAATTTTAAAAGGGAGTACACAGGGGGTTTCTGCAACTGCACAGGGCTTTTTTCAACAATGATTTCCTTATGAGAAATAAGAAAATGTAAGGTCAGATTTCAAAACAATGATTAATAGCCTGATCAATAAAACCAAGATTTTTTAAACTTTAAATGACAATAATTAGATTTGGGGCAGAATACATCAAAATAAATTCATCATTTGTGTTTTATGAAATTCAATAGCTTCATATTCTAGAGTCCATAAGCCTGGAATGTGATTCAAGCCTAATTCTACAGAGAAATACACTAGTTACGCACTTACTGCAGTAAGCTTCACACTAATGAAAAAACCTCTACTCATTAAACTCTCTGCTGGACTGAAACCTCAGGTGTTCAGGATACAAGCTGATAACTAGCTAAAACTTTCAAACCACTGCTAAGACAACAGGATCATTCCCTCTCTACAATTTCATCTATGACTGACATGAAAAAAAACAAAGTAAACAAAAAATATTTCCCCTGCATATGTAGAGCATGAGTAAGAAAAGTGGTATGTCACAGGACAAAGACTCCTGTCTTGCAAGGGCTTCAAGAGCATGCACTGTAAAACCTTCTGCTGAGATGAACAAATGATGATTAAGATTGTTAATACTATCTCATAAGAATGAAAAAGCAAGTCTAATACATAGATCTTTCTGACATATTTTGGTTTACTTTTCTGAAATATCTTGCTGTTCTCTAGGCCAGTTTCATTAGCACACAGCACCTAGTGATTATAATAAACTGCCTAAATTATGAATAGGAGTTAGGTGTCAAATTCCACAAAATCCCTGTCTCAAATTAGTTCATCTAAAGACAAAGTACATAGTATTCTATAAAAATATGCTATTTCATAACTTTAAAATGTTTATTTATATAACATCCAAGAGCATGATAAGGTGTAATTAATTTCCATCACACTTTCAGCACTCTAGTTATGACTGGTGGTTTTTTGTAATATCTTTATTTTTATCATTGAAGTAAAATTCTTTGTTTTAATTTCTAGAAGTTTTGCAGCTAAGACTTTTGAGCTGTGTTTTCAAATGTTTCTGATTACAAGATAAATTATTCCAGTAATGTGCCCTACAGCCATGTCTGTACCTATACTTACTTTACTTTCAGAGCCTAAAACCTTTGTTGCCCTCATATACTTAATCCTTCCTTAAATAGCAGTGGTATCTATATTATTTAAAAGTCTTGCTTTGAAAATAATGTACTGAAGAGTCTTCAAACATATCCTACCTTTCCTTCATCCATTGGATTGTCACTAATGTGGACAACAGGACCGGGATGAGATTTGGAGGACCTAAAAAAGAAATATTTCCATTTAAAAAAAATTTCCACTTCCCTAAATGGCATCTCAAAATGATTGGAAGCAATACAGATTCTGCAGATAGAGACTCCATGGAAGCAAGCTGTGACATTTCAAAACGGAGTTGCTTTTATCTTCAAGCCCATAAATGCTGTGTCTACTTGTAGACACTTCGTTTCTGTCTTAAGGAAAGACTTATTAACTGCCTATCAACAAAAAAAATTACATTAGCTTTAAAAATTTTATCTTAACATCTGTTGTTACGAAATTGACACTGTTGGATAAAAATTTGACTTTTACACTGGAAAACAGGCTTAGCCATTATTAATAAACTGCTCAAGACAGCCATTGTTACAATGACACAGAATTAGCATTTTATGTTGACTTCTTGATGTTGAAGAGGATGATCTTCTGTTAAAGAGCCATGTTTGCTTCAGCACTCTTTGGCAAGTGATGGACTCTGTGTATTTTTGAAAGTAGATGTACTGGGAGCAAAACACCAGCACAGGAAGAGCAGCACACAACTACATCTTTACCCACACAAATCACTACATTTGTACACACAATTGTAACTTTCAAAAAAGGAGAAGAAATGACAATAGCTATAAAACGTATTTTGCTCTTGGAATAGACTTGTTTAAATTTGCATTTCAAAAAGTTGTTTTCAATTTAGAATACATCAGTCCTCTTAAAAAATGCCTATCTTTACACTTTGGTCTTTAATCCCAAACTGTAGAAGTGACATGTCTGTCCAAGTACCAGCCACAGTGTATTTTAATGTATATTATTTTTTCTTCTATTTTATTGGTACACACAGTGACTTTTACATCTATTTTTGTATTGTCTATTTTGTCTATTTCTATGTGTATCCCAAGAACTATGATAAAATACTGCTAATAGGCAGAAATATATTAATATTAGCAGTTCACATTCATGAAAATAAAAAGTATTAACTTGACTATGTACTTTGATAGCATAGTAGTGCAGTAAGATGAATATGGAGGCCACTCTAAACAACAACAATATTCCTGCAACTGATGTTAACAACATCCAGGACACTCCTGTTCCCTCCCCTCCATAGACAACACTTGGTTAAACTCACAGTTCAATGGCTTTATTCCACATGATGACATAGCCTGAGAGAGTAAATGATTCCACATTGACAATGTGAATGTTTCCTCTTTCGGTGCCCACATACAGCCATTTGCTTTGGAAAGGCAGATGACAAAATGTTATCCTGAAAGAGAAAGGCACCAAAAAGAAATTAAGGAAATGTCTTTTTGATATCCTACACTGCAAGGTCTGTGATGCCAAAAGGTAGAAATAAGGCAATAAGCAAACAGGATGATATAAGACAAGTTTGAGGTGAAGTAGAAAAGCCAGTACATGACCAAAGTAAGATATGAACAGACAATGTAGAACCTCAGCCTAAACAAAAAAAAAAAAAAAAAAAAAA